>JAJHJA010000208.1:0-326477 GCA_021202915.1 Heliconius himera
AAATTTTTATAAAAATCGGTGGCAATTTAAAGATTTTTCCATATAAACTTTCAACCCCTTATTTGAACCCTTAGGGGGTGAATTCTTAAAAACCATGAAACACGTGTTCAATGAAATATTTTTAAGAGTCTGAATTTCAAATTTTATAAAAATCGGTACAGATTAAAAAAAAATTCCATACAAACTTTCAACCCCTGTTTCATCTCTTTAGGGCTAAAATTTTTCATATTCCCTTCTTAGTGGATATCCAGAATATGAAAATAAACATCTGCCCAAATTTCACGTTTCTACGCACAGCGGTTACGGCTCTGCGTGCGTCTTACCTCAGTCAGTCAGCACAAGTCCTTTTATATATATGATTACGGGCGTATGGGGTGGAGATTTTCAATTGAAAACTAACAAACGGTAGCTGAAGAGGGTGCCTTTGAGACGCAAGAAAGAGGAAGGCATTAAATTGTTTTGTTCTTATGTAGGTAGTAATAGAAACAACTTAGCCTGTTATATACTTTTTTATACTCTTTTTTTTAACATCAAGCCGTACTCCGTGCACAGCAGAGTAAATAAAGAGAACTTAGTGTTAAGACACTCCGCTTCTCGTTTTCCGACGAATTCTGGAGGCATTGTGTATTGAGTGGCGGAACACAACGCCGCGCTTTGCCTAGACATCATATCAAAAATATTAGTTACACACTTGTGCCCCTGCGCCACGACTTGCCTCAATCAATAAAAATGTTTTTTTATAATTTTATATTATAAATTAATTTAAAATTTACGCTCTCACCAATGTAAATGTTTAACTAACATAGTCGTACTCATATTTAATGTACGGAATGGTTGGGGGTTTAATGCCATTGTTCATACATTTATATTTAGCTTACTAAAACCTTGTTAAATTTGTGTATGTATATGATATAAACATTGTTTTATGACTAGGGGACTTGGCTCTCACTTCGCTTCGCCAACTTCCGTCCACTTCGCCCGCTGTAAGAATATTTTTTTTTAAAAGCTACGATTTACTTATTTAGAAAACGTATAAAAATTTCAACGTAGTGGGATTCGAACCAACCAGATCGGTTTCCAGGAAGCGCGGGTTCGAATCCCGCTACGTTAAAAATTTTATACGTTTTCTAAATAAATATTTTTCTTTCCTAAATGTGGAATAACACTTTAAAAAATGTTTACAAAGCTACGATTAGTTTATAAACGATTTTCTAATTTTGTTTCTGCCAAATGTGAACGTTTATACCAAGTTTTATTACTTCAGTACTAAATAACTATAGATATTAACACATTTCCAATACAATTATGTTCTACATTAAACATGTAAGGCGGTGCGGATTGAAACGGTTTCAATAAACCTAAGCGTAGTTACAGCAATATAACAGCCCTTAAGGGTGTTTACCGTTTCCACTTACTATCTCTAATGGGCCATGTGCAGTTTATTGTCGAAAATTGCATTTGCCAAATGAAAATTCTATGGCTTTTTTTCTGTCTGTACGACAAAATGGTACTAAAAATTCATGAGTTTAGTCATGCGTAATAGAGTGTGTGAATGGGTTTTGTATAACATGTAATGCTTCACGCATACAGCACAGTAGGCAGAGGAAAGCTAGTGATAAGACACTCCGTTCTTCATCTTCCGCTCAATTCTGGAGGTGTTGCGTGTTGAGTGGCGGAACTCAACGTCGCGCTTTACCTCGACCCCAGAGCGAAGAAATTAAAATATTGAAAACATTTACATATGATATTTAGATCATTCTGTTAGAATAATTACTTCTTATACTACATGATTGATGGCTTATATTAATATGTATTAGATTTATTCTGCCTTTTTTAGTAAATAAAAAAAAATGTTTTATAAAAAAAAGTTATTCTATAAGGGTTTCATTTTTAACTTTTGATGTAAAAGTATAAAAAACCCTAAAGAGTAGTCTAAATGTAAATAAAAACTATCAATTTTAAAAGTAATATGAAATATGTTGAAAATTGTTCAGAACGAGTCATTAGCCCCAACAATTACGAAGAGGATTTTCCTGATCTCACATTACATTAACTTTTATAACACCGCGCGTCAAATATTTCTGCTGAATTACTACGTACGTTCATATATAAAAGGATAAAATTTTGTAAAAAATTAAAATCTAAATCAGCTTCACGCTATATCCTGCACACAGCAGGGTACGCAGAGGGAACTTAATGTTAAGACACCCTGTTCCCCACTTTCTGCCGAATTCTGGAGACATTGCATGTTGAGTGGCAGAACTCAACGTCGCGCTAAGCCTCGACACCACAGCGAAGAAATGGAAATTTAAATTTATGTAAATATTTCATCTCCTCTAGTGGGGATAAAAATTAAATACTTGTGCCCCTCGGCCACAAGCGTACGACTGAATACGCGACAGGCTGTAGCTTCGATTCCCACTTGAGGAAATGAAATATTTACTATTTTCAATTCAATCTGATTCTGAGTTCTGCTACTCAGCACACTCCTCATCGAGAACTCGGCAGAAAATGAGGAACTAAATAAAAAAATATAATTATTAAAATGTTTCCGTTTGTGATATTTAAGAAAGTCCAAGTAAAAAGCATCTAAGTGATTTATTCTTTATTCCTAGAAGAAACTATTAATTATAACTAATATAACAAAAAAATATCTAAATATAATATTATTACAGCGATGAACAAACAACAAGGCCAATAACAGAATATTTTGGCAAGTTATTTAACAAAAGAAACAAAAAAAATAACAAGAAGCAAATGCCATCAGGGTACAAGATCTAACAACAGAATATGATTATATTTCTTCTACTAAAACATAGTAAATATACTTGCCAAGTGATATATCATAAGTATTCATAATTTACTAGCCTGTATCATATATAAGCAAATATGTAAAATGTTGATCACGTCGTCGCGTATTTACTGCTTTGGCTTGAGTTCGAGCCAAGCCTGTATACAACGGCTATATATTAGGCTAATATTCCCAAACGTTTTGTTAGGCCAGTTGCAGATTTTCGTACAAAGAAAATTTATATTTCGTTTTTCATAACTATTTTCTAGTTATGTATATTACTCGACGGTTGTGGCTTCCTTTCCTACTTGGTAAAATGAATCTAGTGTTTAACTCCGTTCCCTATTTTTGCCGAATTCTGGAGGCATTTGCGTATTGAGTGGCGGAACTCAACGCCGCGCTTTGCCTCGACACCAGAGCGAAGAAATGAAAATATTAAATATTTCATTTCCTCGAGAGGAAACCACCACCACGCTTTAAACTAAAGTGTTGGGTATTATATAAAAGTAAAGTAGTAAAGTAAAGCAAAAAATATATATATTTTTTAATTTTTACATCACTTTTTAAGTTGGCATGATTTGTAACTTCTTATAAGATCTTGGCATGATATGAGGCTAGCATCATATCTTAGAATTCTCAATGCTCGAGCCAAATTTGTGTTCCAATATATTTTTTAAGTATATTTTTTGGCAAGTACACAGTCAGCTTAAACGTGCTTTATAATGGAATGTCAGAAGTGAAGACGCGTACGTGACCCGTAATTATTCATTATTTTCGAAATGTATGATATTATTTTCTGGATTGGATTTATTAAATGAAATCAAATCTTTAGAGATATTATATTTTTTTAGGATTTCTTTTTGTAACCCGCATATAGCAGGGTAGGTAGTGCTAAAACACTCCGTTCCCCATTTTCCGTCAGATTTTTAAGGCATTCCGTGTTCAGTGTCGGATCTCAATTCCTCACTTTGCCTTGGTACCAGAGCGTAGAAATACAAATATTAATAAATAATAATTCATACAACCGACTGTGAATCGAACCCACAGTTTTCACACGCTCGTGCCCCTGCACCACGACTGGCCTAATTGTTCCATTTTATAAATTTCTACAAACTTTTAAACATATCAAAACAATCCCACAACTAAAACTGATAAGCCATACATAAACACCATCATTAAAAAACACCCAAAGTAAACATATAAAATATAAATAGATTTTTAGAGATTCTCCTATCTTCATATACAGTAACGTTAGTCGCATCAAAAAGGATATTACAGCCCCATAAATTGTTATTATATCGCGTCCATAGTACTTTAAGCTTTATCGATCCTGTAGGAGCAAATTGGCCGACTTATTTCGCATTTTCCATCATAATGCCATAACATAGATTACTAGAGGACACGACGCTTATAGCAATTTATTCTACATCGTCTAGCATAAACAGGGTCCTTCTGATCACCATTTTAGGTTAACCAAGTTACAAAAACGATGAATTAAAAATGATAAATATATATGTATAGATTGTGAGGCCAGTCGTGGCGCAGCGGCACGAAGTGTGATTGTAAAACCGACTGGTTGTGGGTTCGATCCCCACTCGAGGAGATGAAATATTAACTTAAATGTATATTTCCATTTCTTTGCTCTAGTGTTGAGGCTAAGCGCGGCGTTGAGTTCTGCCACTCAACACGCAATGCCTCCAGAATTCGGCAGAAAATGGAAACGGAGTGTCTTAACACTAGGTTCCCTCTGCCTACCCTGCTGTGTGCGGGATACAGCGTGAAGCTGATTTATATATAGATTGTGTTGTATGTGTGTTTGTTTACGCTATATTGCCGCAGCGAATGTAAGGCCGTTAATGAAGTGGAATCCAGAGGCTTACGTGGCTCGATTCGGCGCGTTCGTCATTATTAAGGGAAGCATTCACTGAGGGCTCTCAGGATTGCAATGGTAGGTATTTCTTTTTAGGATTTTTTTTAATGTTACATTGTATCAGGTTGGGCAGAGGAAATGTAGTGGTAAGACACTCTGTTGTGTTGTGTTGAGTGGCGGAACTCAACGCTGCGTTTTGCTTCGACACCAGATCAACAAAACAACAAAAAATCAACAAAAAATAAAAAATTACCTCGAGTCGAACGAACCCACGACCTATCGCATTTGTAGTCATAATTTGTGCCCCTGCGCCACGACTGGACTCGTAGCTATTTTATATATGGCCAAATTAATAGTTGTCAGCACGAAAGTAAGTTTCTTATAGTAAATATTTTTTGCTCCATGCACGATGGAGCAGGCCCTTTTAATTATCCACATTCCGAGTGGACAAATTGTTCACCAGCTTTCGGGTCCGGATATTAATTTCGATACATTGTCCCTACCCGGCTATATGAAACGACGCCCATTATTTTCAGCTCACAAGACACGATTTAAACGCTCTTCTTATAAATTACTAGAATTTGTTATAGCAACGACAGTATTTATTACTATAAAACGCTTTGTGTTCAACAAATTAAAACAATCGAAGCAAAAATGGAAAGACCGAAAAAGCGAAAAATTTCAACTTCAAACAATCCCGTTGAGATATGTTTTAGATAAAGATTATTTATACAGTGTCTTATTTTCCAAATCCAATTTCCGCGTGAATACACGAGCTGGTTGTAAATAACGCAGACAAAGGCTTGCAAGAATCGCGCATCGTCGATACATTATGCAGACCACGCTTCAGTGCGCCGAGCAATGAGCTCTGTAAATATAGCGGGCAGATCTGAAACGACGTTTTTCCACCTCCCAACTGTTTTTTTTTCCATTGACTTCATACAGTTTCAGGGCTATTTAAAAACTTTCGAGCGGTTAAACCGGCTTAGTAAGTTAATTTCTGCTTCAGTCGGGTCGGGATTCCGAACAATGGGTGTAGATTAAAGCTCTTCTAAAGTTCGAAAATTTAAGCCGTAATAAACAGAATAATATTGGCATTTGTTTTTGTTCACTTTGTGTGTTAGCAAATCCAAAGAATTGCGGGATCATTAGCGCCGTGGAATATCTAACATAGTAACAGGGAGGTGAAAAACTATGGTAAAAAGAAGTACCGTGGTGCTTTGCGTTATTAGCTCAAGCCTCAATAATACGCGAATGCACCCTATCACCACATTCGGAAGGCACTATTTCATATACTTTTGTTGCCGTCAATTTTTTGCCCTGTCTCTGGGGTGTAGAGGAAAAGTCGTGATTTAGAGACGACAAAAATGTTATTTTCGTTACAGGCTCTGTGTGAACGTTAGTTGTGGGCTTGCGTGACATATTTTTCTAGTGTCGAGGATGACAAATGGCAAGATAAATCACAACGGAAGCCAGCTTTTCTTTCAAAAGTTTTATTTTTACACATTATTCGAAAGCTTTTATGTAGTCTGACAGTCTTATTATTTTTGCTTTGTGGTGTCTAATCGCAATTGATGGATAACTTTTTTTCTTTTATTATAATGTAGTAATAATGTCAATGAAAGAATTACATTACAAAAAATTCTCATGGATAATATATAATTATAGCCAATAAACGCAGCTTCACTGTACACATAGGAAAGTTAAAAATAATAAGTTATCTATTACTGTGATGCTTTTACTAAAAAAACTTTTTGTTTCATTTGATTTTAGTGAATGATAAAGTTTATCACCGATGTGAGTATAAAATGATAAAGGAGGGATTTGTTGTAAGCGCTCATTTCCGCCGGCGTCGAGTTCGTTACATTCAGTGGTGCGCCCCTGACGGGGTTGACATCATCTATAATGAAAATTCACAAACAAAGATTTATTTTAAAGATATATAAGAAAAATAAAAATATTTTCTATGAAATCTTACATAAAACCTCTTCCTTGTGGCAGATTAATTGTGTTTTGACATTGTCTAAATATACTTCTAAAGAGACAACATTACAATAATGTGCTATCAAAACTTTAAGAATGTATAGAAATTCGTATCAACGGGGTATGCTTACTATATTTTTTAGTGTTGGATCTAAGCCTTTAGCAATATGGGAAACGCATACTCAAGATGGATATATAACTAGATTCTTAGATCAAGATATTAAGTCTATGGTATTAGAAATAGGAGGCACGAATGTAAGTACAACATATATTACCTGTCCGAAAGGCAACATGGTCTTAGGAATCACGATGCCCTTTTTAGTAATGATTGTAAAGAATCTTAAGAAATATTTTTCATTTGAAGTAACTATACTTGACGAAACTTTGACTCGAAGGCGATTTCGTGTATCGAATTTCCAAAGCAGCACTCAGATATTGCCGCTTTGCACGGTAATGCCAATCGGTCTTTCTGATGGATGGAATCAAATACAGTTCAATTTAGCGGAGTTTACTCGACGTGCTTACAAGAAACAATTTGTTGAAGTACAAAAGCTAAAAATCAATGCAAACATTCGGCTTCGGAGGATTTACTTTACTGAAAAGCTAATACCGGATGATCAATTGCCACCGGAATATAAATTATTTTTTCCATTACCTTCTAAAGGAATGAAGGGTAAGCAAATTTTACAAACAAAAGTACAGGATAAAGAAAACGTGAAACCATCTACATCTCAATCTCAACAGCCAATTGAGCAACATGTCCGTGTCTCTGTTGAAAAAATAGGCTCACAAGTTCATGTTCCTTCCGTTAAAACTTCATTGACACAACCACCTAAGGAAGAGGGTCAGGAAAAAAATATAGTTCCAGAAGGTGGCGAACCAGAGACTCCACAGGTAAATGAAAAAGTGGAGGATTCCAACATTCCAGCAGAAGTGACAGAAGAGAATGCTCCAAGTGGAGTAGATGAGACAGAAGGTGTAAATGCCGTTGAGGAAACGGTTGAAAATTAATAAAAAAAGAATTAGAATTATGATAATTTTTTAATTCAAGAATAAATCTTTTTTTTTATTTTATTGAAAATGTAACTTTTTGTTTTAATAGATTATAGATATAATAAAATATATGGATATTCTTTATTTCATGAAATAAGTTTATAATACAGAATATTTACACAGGCTGGTTGTTTTTTTTTATTATATTTATTGTTTAAAAAATATTTGACGTCAATCATATAATACGTTTTTAGTGACGTAAATTTCGACGCTTATGTTAAAATAATAATGTTCAAAAATACATACCAAAGTGGATTATTATCAATATTTTATAGTTGCGGCTCAAATCCATTAGCCATATGGGAACTGGAAGTTAAAAATGGTCACATAAAGCGTCTTACTGACAATGAGGTAAATTCGATAGTCCTTGAAATTGTTAGTACCAATGTTGCAACAACTTTTATTACATGTCCAAAGAGAAATCAAGCTCTTGGCATCAAACTTCCCTTCCTGGTTATGATTGTGAAAAATTTAAAACGTTATTTTTCATTTGAAATAACAATTTTAGATGATAAACATATGCGAAGGCGGTTTAGAATTTCAAATTTCCAATCTACTACAAACATTAAACCTTTTTGCACGAGTATGCCGATTGGTTTATCAGGAGGATGGAATCAAATACAATTTAATTTATCAGATTTTACACGTCGTGCTTATGGGACACAATATCTTGAAACTCTTCGAGTTCAAGTTCATGCTAATGCTCGTTTACGAAGAATATATTTCAGTGACCGTCTTTATACAGAAGAAGAGTTACCTCAAGAGTATAAGTTATATTTGCCATTAGAAGGTAAGCCCAAAAAAGGAAAGTTATTAAAGAAAGAAGAAACTGTTGTCACCAAACCTTCATCGCGACACATGACTGCAGAGGCAGTCAAGCCGGTTGAGGTGGAACCGCCGGCGGATATTGAAAATAAGGTGAGTGCAGCCACTGTGGTACCTCCAGATGTTGCAACCGAAGGTAAAACCGAGGCACCTCCAGCTGAAGAACAAGTCGTGGCTCCGGAAGAACAAGTAGTGGCTCCAGAAGAACAAGTCGTGTCTCCAGAAGAACAAGTCGTGGCTCCAGAAGAACCTGCTGAAACAACAGATGAACCACCAACAGAAAATATAGAAGCAAAAGGAGAAATTGAAGAGCCAGCCACTGAACTAATTGTTGAAGAGGTACCAGTTGAAGCTGAACCGGTACAACCTGTGGAAACGGTAGATTCATAATGTAAAGAGAATATTTTGTATTATAATTTATTTTTGTATGCTTGTTGTCACGTAATTTTATTTTTAAAATAATATATTATTATTTATACATCGATCTTATATTTTTGTTTTACCATATATTTACATGTATGTATAAAGTCAAAGCTTAAGCTATTAATACATTATTTATTTAATATTCTGTATTCAAAAATACATTATTTTGATAAATTTTAAAGTTAGTACAAAATATATTTCAATGGTGTTCCACCTGGCTGTAAAATATGCAAAAGTAACATCTTGTTTCATTTTTATGGGGTCAATTGTTCAGAGAATTGAATAAAAACAGAAATTTCTACCAAGAGGCTCATTCCAAAATCACGGTCTCAATATTCCTTTTTTATTACACTGAATACGTAAGCCGGGATATCTTTAAATATGTAAACAAAAATGCCCGACCCGCCTCTTTTGTATATAGGCTTACTTTCGATAATAATAAATGTTTTTAACAACTATGGAACTATGGTAAAAGGCAACAGGCAAAGGCAAAGCTACCTTTAATGTTAGAAATTGGTGATTTTCGTACGAGGGAATCTTTTATGGATTTTGTTTATGTAGGCCTAATATAATAAGTACAATATTGTATGTTATTTTAGTATATTTATGCTTATAAGGAATCCAAAACATAAGTATTAACTATAATTTATTTTTTTACCTTTACGCTATAATCCGCATACCGCAGAGTAAGCAGAGGGAATCTAGTATTAATATACTCCGTTCCTCAGTTTCCGCTTAATTTTTAAGGTGTTTTGTGTTAAGTGGCGGAACTCAACACCAGAGTTTGCCTTGGTCCCCCAACTGGGAACCTAATCCACAACTGTAGCGTTACTATCACACCCATGTGTTCCTGCGCCACGACAGCCTCAATTTATAATTATAAAATTATTTTGTTATAAAATATTGTAAGCCTCGACATAAAATATAACTATTTCAAAGGAAAAATTAGAATTAACGTGAAATTTTAGTTTAAAATACTATTACATTGTATCCAAAACCACATATATCTTTCAACGTATTCCCTTGGCATAAACGTTAGTAATAAGCTACCGTAGCGTGGTGAACTATAAATCACATTGCAATGCGAGTTTCTTACGAGGTCTAAAGTGCGAGTAGGGGCGAAATATAATAAATTATACATTAAAAGAAATAGAGACAACCATATGACTGTAAACGTGACTGGTTGTGGATTCGATTTTGATTTGAAGAAATGAAATAATTTATATTTTCATTTCTTCGCTTTGGTGTTGAAGCTAATGGTGGCATTAAGTTTATCGCTCTGATACGCATGTTGATGAATTCCGCCACTCAACATCCAAAACCTCTTGAATTCAGTGTAAAATGGGGAGCGGAAGTATGTTAACAAGGTCCCCAGGTTCCCTCCAAAAAAATAAATACAGATAAACGAATATAATTAATAATAGAGCTATACATAATATATCCAAATAATAATCGCTACAAACCTAAAACTTAAACCAAACCATTCAGCAAACTACAGCAGCATTTCAGTCCGCTGTGCTGGCTTCGTAATATTAAATCTTTAATTTACTGCCACATTATTAAACGACAACAAAACTGATTATACGTAAATTGCTTTTAATAATAATGAAAATTAATTTACAATCAAAAATTTCGATAAATTTTTAATTGTTATCATGTAACATTTACTTTTTTATTTAATATTTTTTTATGCTTGAATTTATTTACTTATTGAACAAGGATCTATTTGTACTCATAATATTAATCTGTGGAAAATGGTTCGGTTTATATGCAAATAGTATTTTAAATAAAAATCAGGTGTATCCCGGACACAGCAGGGTAGGCAGAGGGAACCTAGTGTTAAGACACTCCGTTCTCCACTTCTTCGTTCTGGAGGCATTGCGTGTTGAGTGGCGGAACTCAACGCCACACTTTGCCTCGACACCAGAGCGAAGAAATGAAAATATAAATGTAAATAAATATTTAATTTCCTCGAGTCCCCACTCGAACCCACAACCAGACGATTTTACAGTCGCACTTTGTGCCTTTGCGCCACGACTGGCCTCAAATAAATAGTATTTTAAGAGTTTCGTAAGTCTTATAGGATCATTTTGTCATCCGTCTGTCAAGACCATTTATCTCGAAATTGCGTAGAAATTAATATCATAAATTAAGGTATATGGTCCGTTGAAACACAGAGTCCCCGAAGGTAAACTTTGAAATGGTTTTTGTGAAAGAAAAACTTAAACATTACAACTAAATCTAATTATATCTACAAATCGAATATTTTATTCAATTGTAATTGTTCTACAAACGAAGCAAACTTTAAACATAATCAGAAATTCAATTAAAATTCCACAGGGATACTCCTAGTTGTCCCGAAGCTGGTCTAAACCAATTTGGCAGGACATGCCCTACCTTCCTAGTCTACTCACGACGCCTAATTTTTGAAGTTGTAAAATTTACGACAAAAGGGTTATCCGTCTGAAGTAGGGCTTATACAGGACGTGCCTAGATTCGGTTATAAGAGAAACTATTATTATTATTATATTATGTTAAATAATAATGTAAAATGTAAAATGTAAATATATTTGGCAATTGTTGATAGTAAATTCTGAAAATATTTCTATATTCGGGAATAGATTTATATAGAGAATAAGGTTTTTTTTATTATTGTCAGTTATAATTGTGCTTTCGGTCATTCGGTGTTGCTATGGGACAGTCTCTGACTGTAAGGAAGGCTGTGGGTTTAATCCTCACTTAGAAAAATAATTGATATTTATTTTTGAATTTTTTTAAAGTGTTTAGTGGTTAGAGCGGTCGGTCGGTTTCCAGGAGGCGCGGATTACAGTCCCGCTACGTTCAAATTTTGTACGTTTTCTAAATAAGTAAATAAATTTTATTTTGGTTTCGAGCGCCACTTTTTAGTTTCCAACTCGGGAGAACGGAGTGTCTGTACCTGCTGTACGTAGAATAAATTTTAAAACTCCATATACTAGCAAACAAAGAATTTTTTGAAACATGACTTCTAGTATAGATTTAGATTGATGATCGTTTAGCATTAGCTATGGAGAGTTTCCGTGCTTCGGAGGGCACGTCAAGCCGTCGACCGTCGGCCTCGGCTGTTATCGATTGATAGCAGTCGTTAAGCCACGTCGGGGGCCCTTAGGCGATCTGACAATTGACGTGAGGATATCGCTGGATAACCTGGACAGTGAAAACCAGAAATAGTAATAAAAGTAAGCGGTAAACAGAAAGATGAGAGAGAGAGAGAGAGAGAAAGGAGGCAAAAGACTTTTGCAGTTGGCAAATATCTCATTGAAGTTTTGGGTTTATTAAACTTATAGAGGGAATATTTCTTTTTAAAATTTCTATGGGATTTCGTTCTCTTTGTACAGAGGAAATATGGCGTTAGTATGTATAGCTCAGCTTGTAGTGCGACGGTTAGTTGTCGTTGTTACTTCGTAAAAGGTTAACAATATATAAAGGTTAACAAATATATATGATAAAATATACAATATATTATGCTACATTACTATAGCTTTGTTTTTTAAGATAAAAATATATTTCAGTGCTGTATAAAGATCAATGGACTGGTGTCACAATACGACGTATTAGTGATAAATAAGCCAGTTTGAGGTCAGTCGTGGCGCAAGGCACAAGCTGAATGTTAACGTGACGGGTTGTGGGTTGGATTCCCACTCGAAGAATTGAAATATTTAATATAATTGAAATTTTAACGTAGCGGGACTCGAACCGAACTCCGGGAGACGCGGGTTCGAGTCCCGCTAAGTTCAATTTTTTATACTTTTTCTAAATAAGTATTTGAAATATTTAATATTTTCATTTCTTCGCTTTGGTTTCACACCAAATCGCGGCGATGAGTTCCGCCATTCAACAAGCAATGCCTCCAGAATTCGGCGGAAAGTGGGAAGAGGAGTTTATTAACACTCTCTCCCTCCTCCTCTCTGCTTTCAGCCTATCTGCATCTGTATCCCGCATATCTGCTATATGCGGGATACAGCGTGAAGCTTAAAAAAGTGATAAATAAAAAAAATGTGAAATTACCTTTCACAAATTCTCACAATAATCTCTTTTAGTTGATGAAAAGTGAAAATACATTTCGCTTTGGATGGAAAGTTACGAACACACGTCGGGACATTATGACTAATGACAGACTTTCATGCATATTGCGAAATAAAAAGGCATTTTTAGTCATTTTTACTCACAATTCAAATGAAATATTGAAAAATGAAGACGTTTTCTGTTGAAACAGAAATCATTTCCATGTATATATGTACAGAAATGAAAGCAGAATTGTGTTTCTTAAATGTAAAATGTAAGGCATTTATTATTTAGATTTTTATATTATTTTGGATAAAATTATATTTACAACATTCCAAAAAATAAGTGTAAATTTTCAAATCAAAATCAAATCGGCTCACGCTGTATCCCCCACTCAGCAGGGGACAGAGCCCAGCACACTTTCCGCCGAGTTCTGGAAGCATTGCGTGTTGAGTGGCGGATCTCAACACCATGCTTTGCCTCGACACCAGAGCGAAGAAATTAAAATATTAATGTAAATAAATAATTAAGTTGTAAATTTTTATAATTAACAAATATAAGTTCTATTTTCATATGAAAAATTAAATCAAAATTAAGACAGATCGTGGGTTCGATTCCCACTCGATAAAATGAAATCTTTAATATTTACATTTCTTCGCTCTGGTATAGGGATGCGGCGATAAGTTCCGCCCTTCAACAAGAGTGCGCCACTTAACAAAAATGCCTCTGAATTGGACAGAAATTTGGAAACGGAAGTATCTTAATGAGAGCGGAGTATTTTAACATTAGGTTCCCACTACTGCCTACCTTGTTATGTACAAGATACAGCAAAAACTAAAAAAAACGTTAACAAACGCAATCATTTATCGAACTCCAAAACCTTTGCTACTACATCAGCTTCACGCTGTCCCGCACACAGCAGGGAAGGCAGAGGGAACCTAGTAATAGATACTCCGTTCCCCACTTTCTGCCGAATTCTGGAGGCATTGCGTGTTAAGTGGCAAAACTCAACGGCGCGCTTTGCGTCGACACCAAAGCGAAGAAATGGAAATATAAATTTAAGTAAAGTATTTCAATCTCCTCGAGTAGGGATCGAACCCACAACCAGTCGGTTTTACAGTCATACTTTGTGCCGCTGCGCCACAACCGGCCTCTTACTATGAAATATAAATAATAATAAGAAATATTAAAATTTGTTGACCATTGTGCACATAAAATATTCTTAGCGCTGACCAAGATTGGTGGAGCAGCGAATTAATGTTCGGGCTTCGTGAGAGATTTATCTGCTGACTGCTCCAACACTTACTCAAATTAAAGCAGCTATGTATTTGTAGATA
This sequence comes from Heliconius himera, assembly GCA_021202915.1. Classification (NCBI taxonomy): domain Eukaryota; kingdom Metazoa; phylum Arthropoda; class Insecta; order Lepidoptera; family Nymphalidae; genus Heliconius; species Heliconius himera. Next base: position 14,327 of record JAJHJA010000208.1, read on the forward strand.
TTCAGTTATAACTTATATTATTTATTTAACTTATATTATTTATTTATATATATAAATATATAAAGGATTAGTCGTTGTAATTTTAATAAAATATGCTTATGTTTATTAGTTTCACGTTGTATCCCGCACAAAGCAGGGTAGGTAGAGGGAATCTAATGTTAAAACACTCCGTTTCCCACTTTCCGTCGAATTCTGGAGGCATTGCATGCTGAGTGGCGGAACTCAAAGCCACGCTTTTCCTCGACACCAGAGCCAGAATTGAAAATACTTAGTACTTACTTACTTACACTTAGTAAGTAAATATTTTATCTCCTCGAGTGGGGATCGAACCCACAACCAGTCGATTTTACAGTCAGTCTAATTAATCATATAAATATAATAAATGTCTATCTTAGTTTGTTTGTTACGCTTTCACGCTAAAACTGCTCAACCAATTATAATGAAACATTGCACACATTACTCTTAGATATATTAGAATGGACATAGGATACTTTTTGTTAAACATTTTTTTTACAAAACTATTGTCTTTTGGCTAAAATAAAAAAAAAAAAACAATTAACGAGCGAAGCCATGTTGTAGTACGAAGTAATATATTACATGGAATAGAATAATATATACTTTGAATATAATAGAGGCCAGTCATGGCACAAGGGCGCAAGCGTGCAGCTGTAAGCTCGACAAGTTGTAGGTTCGATTTTCAATTGAGAACAAAAACCAAACAAATATAATTTGTTAGAAAGTGGGGAACGGAAGACTTAACACTAGATTTCTAGGTTCTGCCAACCCTACTATAACAGAACATGATTTAAACTATATTTTTATGATTTATGTTACTTTACATAAAAGTAAATAATATAGTAGAAAATAGTGCGTAGGCAATCACAATGACGTGCATCCATTTGTGCATTATCCGATGCTTGCAGTGGAGAAACTTAACTTAACTTAGCTTCACGCTTTATCCCTTGCGGGGTAGTCAGAGAGAACGGAGAGCCAAACGCTACGGTCTCTACATACCTCTTTCGCCTCGTCCACTGTCATCAACCTCTTCATACATGCCCTTCGGGGGGTCCTCATGCTTTTTACGTGACCTTCCTCCAGTATAAAGTAAAGTAAATAAAAGTGAGTGAGAAACTAGTGTATAACAACAAAATAGTCATATTTAATTGCTGAATTTTACATTTTTTGTGTCGGAAATATTGCATCACGTTTAAAAAATATACCTCAAAACACTGTTCATCTATCTATATCATGTGAATTTTCTTTTTTTATATTGTTAAAGTAGCTATCATAGAGCAGTGTAACAGCTTAAGTATAGCTTCATGGTTGTGGGTTCGATAATATACAATATACTTATTTAGAAAACGTATAAAAAATTGAACGTAGCGGGACTCGAACCCGCGCCTCCTGGAAACCGACCAGGTCGTTCTCTCATTAGTGTGGAATAACACTTTAAAAATGTTTAAAAATATACAATATCTCAAATTCAGACGAAAAATGCTACGCGACAAAAAAAATTGTAGCTAACAAAAATGCTTATCATTTTGTGTTGACGTTGATTGAACGCGATAATTGCGGTTTTAATTCGCACTCGAGGGAGTTTTTACAATAAAGGTGTTTCCCCATTCCTGTTATCTAGTGGAAAATATAGTCTTTAGTTTTGCCCTTTAGTAGTTACTAGCGGCTCGCCCACGGCTTCGCCCGCTTAAAATACATGATTATTGATTTAATAAGCAGAATTGATTGACAACTATAATGACTTTTATTATGATTTTTTTACGACATTATCGTCAAAGAATTTTTGATTGTTTTAATTAAAAAAACGACCATTGTTGATATTTGATATTTATAAAATATACATAAAGCTAATTATTTATTACACGTATATATTTTTGTAACTTTATGTTCTTTTTACCTATATAATATACTCTGTTAAATGTGCTGATGTCAGTGAATAATTTAATTTACTCATTCAGAAACAGCCTTAAATGTTAAATTATTGATTTGAAGGATTCATAATATTCTTTGTAAAATAACTGTAATAATTGCATATTAACTCCTGTACAGTTTTTAAATTAGTTACATATATTATATGGACGAACCAACCAAAAAATCTTTGTATTTACTTGATATTTCTTTCAAGATCGTTCTTTATCTCTGTGTTGAATTAATTACGACTTCTTTTAAATGACAATAACTTTTTTTTTAATGAACCGATTTTGATGAACTAAATTTTAGTAGTTAAGTTGAGTTAAAACTAAGCAATTGGTGAAATTTTTTAGTAAATCATTTCAGTACTTTCAGAGAAAAATGTGGACAAAAATATGTCGACAGACAGACAGACAAGAAATTCAAAAAAATCTTTTTGCTTTCTATTATTATTTTTAAGAGACCCTCTATCCATTTCAGTCAAAATTACTAAATGTACAGACAAACTATTTTTACTGTCTTATTATATATAGAGATTATAAGGTGAGGAAAGGAGGAAAAAAGTTACGCATTTCTACTTTACCTATTACTACAAAGCGATATCATATGGTCTTGAGATAATTATTATATTAGAAGTATTATATATCTATTTATTATAAAGGCCAGACATGGCGCTGGGCCACAAGCGTGTGACTGTAAACGCTACAAGTTGTGGGTTCGATTCCCACCCGAGAAAATAAATTATTTACTAATTCGAACGAATAGTCTTTACACTAGGTTCTCGCTACCTACCTTGCTATCTGCGGGATACAGCGAGAAGCTTCTGAATCAAAGTTTTTATTTAATACAAATTTTAAAGCAAAAACATTTGATAATCAAAAGCATTTCAACATGACATGTCAGAAAGATATATTATTGCTGCAGCAACTCCAAAAATAAGTCGACTTAAAGCGGGCAAAATTCACGTGAACATTACGTTCATATTGTATTGTGGACATCACTAATTTTAATTTTAATGTCAGCTTTCGCTGGTTTCGTATGTGTACCTTTTTACTATAAGTTATTGAATATATTTTGTTACATATTATTGAATTCACAATAATTTTGTGGGATTTCATTACCTAGTTCTGTTAACAAGACAAAGTGCAGCGTTAAGTTCCACTGCTCAACAAGCAATGTCTCGAAAATTGGGTGTAAAGCTGTGAACGGAGTGTCTTAACAAGAATTATGAAACACTGTCGTGCTTACAGAAACTGGACCACGATGGTTACAATAGAGAAAAAGAACAGAAAATTCTATTGATCTGACGTTAAAAAAATCATTGCCAGCCCCGACACAGGAGCACAAAGTGTGACTGTTGTTTACAGTTACACTTTATGCTCCTGTGTCAGGGCTATCGACTAAATGTGGATTCGATCTCCGCTCGAAGAAATGAAATTCTTACTTATATTTATATTTCCATTTCTTCGCTCTGATATCAAGGCAAAGCGCGACGTTGAGTTTCGCTACTCAACACTGAGCAATGACTCTAGAACTCGGCAGAACGTTGGGAACGGTGATTAACACTAGATTCCCTCCGCCTACCTATCTGTGTGCGGGATACAGCGTGAAACTGATTTATTTTATATATTATGAAATAGAAATAACAAAATGTATCATACGGTATAATATAATAGTATTTTACATTAATTAAAATGTACCGTAACAATTTGAATAAATTACAATTGTAGGTAAAACATTAATTTTATATTCTGGAACACAGGAATAATTAAATTTTACCACATTTTAATATATTATGTGTCATATAACATGGATTGACAGATTACATTAGCTGTAGCTTGTTAATAGTTAATTATCCATTGCTTTACGTATGTAAAATGTATATATATATATATATGTGCACAAACGTACTAGAATATTAACAGAATTAAATATTGGTGTGGTGTTTGTCACAAGAAGCATTCAAATCGGCTTAAAAGTCTCGATGTAATCGATGTACATAAATAAAAAACAAAAAAAAACCGGTTATAAATTACGAGAAACAGTTGAAGCACTGAAATATTTATTTTTTACATATTTTTTTAATTTAATTCACATATTAAGGAAGCGTAAGTATTTCACTAAATAGATACAGCTAAATTATAACTCTAAATTTATGTAACTTAGGCTTAAGCTGTCACGTAATAATAATGTACAAATACTGCGTATTAATTAAAAACCTTGCAAAATGCTACGAAGCAACTATATGCTGTATTTTTAAAATTCTAATCAAAAATCAGCTTGACGCTGTATCCCGCACAAGGCAGGGTAGGCAGAGGGAACATAGTGATAAGACACTCCGTTCCCCACTTTCCGCCGAATTTTTCGAGGCATTGCGTGTTAACTGGCGAAAATCAACGCTGGGCTTTTGCCTTGATTGCAGAGCGAAGAAATGAAAATATTAAGAAATAATAATTCATTCCCTCGAGTAAGGATCGAACCCACAACCGTCGCAATTCAGTTACATCCTTGTCCCCTGGGCTACGACGACTTCGATCGGGTTTATTTTTAATTCTTGTAAAATCATATATTATGACACCATAAGCTAACTAACCGAGTAAAAATTATATAAGAACAATATGAGAAGAAATTAAGTACAGACATCACACAGAATCTACGTCCTAAGCACGACGTCTTACAGCGAAGAGACTGTGTTTTGTCAAGCAGTCGTATAAAGGAGTGTACGACATCGGGTATAATAAGCTGGGACGTTTCATATAGCAGAAATGCTTCGTTAAATTACATTGTTTTGTTAGTTATCTCTGGATTTTTTTTATATACTCGGAAATGTATTCTTGAAGACAGCCCAAACGGATGCAAATGCGTTGTGGATCCGTAAGGCATCTATAAAAAAATTTGCTATATTAAATATTTTGACGAAAACCAGCACTGAACTAATTTAGTAAAAAAAACGTAATATAATAACAACATGAGAAAAAATTAAGTATAGACATCACACAGCATCTACGTCCTAAGCACGAGGTCTTACAGCGAAGCGACTGTGTTTTGTCAAACAGTCGTACAACGAAGTGTACGACACCGGGTATAATGAGCTGGGACGTTTCATATTGCAGAAATGCTTCGTTAAATTACATTGTTTTGTTAGTTATCTCTGGATTTTTTTTATATACTCGGAAATTTATTCTTCAACACAGCCCACACGGACGCAAATGCCTTGCGGATCCGTAAGGCATCTATAAAAAAATTTACTATATTAGGTATTTTGACGAAAACTAGCACTAACTAATTTAGTAAAAAAACGTAACATAAGAACGACATGAGAAGAAATTAAGAATAGACATTACACAGCGTCTACGTCCTAAGCACGAGGTCTTACAGCGAAGCGACTGTGTTTTGTCAAGCAGTCGTATAAAGGAGTGTACGACACCGGGTATAAGCTGGGACATTTCATATAGCAGAAATGCTTCGTTAAATTACATTATTTTGTTAGTTTTCCCTGGATTTTTTTTATCACTGGGAAATGTATTCTTCAAAACGGCCCACACGTACGCAAATTGCGGATCCGTAAGGAATCCGTAAAGCATCTATAAACATTTTTGCTATATTAGGTATTTCGACGAAAACCAGCACTAACTAATTTAGTAAAAAAAACGTAATATAAGAACAATATGAGAAGAAATTAAGTACAGACATCACACATCATCTACGTCCTAAGCACGAGGTCTTACAGCGAAGCGACTGTGTTTTGTCAAGCAGTCGTATAAAGGAGTGTACGACACCGGGTATAATAAGCTGGGACGTTTCATATAGCAGAAATGCTTCGTTAATTTACATTGTTTTGTTAGTTTCTTTGGTTTTCCTCAATGAACAGCTGTTCAAGTACAGTTGATCGTTTAAGATATTATTTATTTTTGTGTCTTTTTAATTATTTGTTATTTTATTGTTAAAATATATAATACTATAAAAGTTATTTAAAATTCGTGTACTATTCTAAATAATAATTATATTGTACATACGAGGCCAGTTGTTGAACAAAGTATGAAACGGAAGTGTCTTAATAGAACCGGAGTGTTAAGTGCAGAATACAGCGTGAAGTTGATAATATTTAACACGAAAAATATTTGACATCCTAAGAATTAGAATTTACACACGTCGAGTTTGTCTATGGCCTAATTAAATAAACAAAAAATCGATTTTTAATTTTAGAATACCTTCTAAAACCTAATATAGAGACTAGTTAGTTTTCAGTCCGAATTTCGAGACACTGTGCCGTGTGGTGGAACTAAACGCTGCGATTTGCGTTGCCTGAAGAAAACGAAATTAATTCTAATCAATTTGAATCCGCAACCATCGCTCGATCGCATCGATTTTCTTCAAAAAAAAACTGTAGAAATATTATATCATTGATAAAAATATAGTTTTTTTTTGTAAAACAAATACAAATCCTTTATAAAAAGCATTTTTTTTCAATATAACATATTATAAACTAATAAAAAAAATTGCGTGTTATATCGTCACGTAACAATTCTTCGTAGTGATTTCTCAGAAGCATAGCAGTTACAGGAGAAGCTAACAACAAATATACTAGAAAATAATAAATAACTAGACTACCTTCAAACTGGCTGCGTGGAACTGATATTATCGATATCAGTTCCTATATATACGCTAGTTATTTTTATTTTCAAGAATTTTACTTTGAAAGTAGTATAAGCAATACATAAACATTTTCAGATGTCATTAAATTTTAAACTCAAATTGGTGGTTGGTATTTATTTTTTTTATTTTGATGTCTAGTTTATTATTTTATCTTAAAAAATATATATTCTACTACTTAATTTATCTTGATCGACTGGTTGTGGGTTCGATCCCCACTCGAAGAAGTGAAATATTTATTTACATTTATATTTTCATTTCTTTGTCTGGTGTCGAGGCAAAGCGTGGTGCTGAGTTCCGCCACTCAACACACAACACCTCCAGAACTTGGCGGAAAGTGTAGAACGGAGTGTCTTAACACTAGGTTCCCTCTGCTTATCCTGCTGTGTGCGGGATACAGCGTGAAGCTGATTTAACTTATTTTTCCTGTACTGGAGAAATGTTCTCAAATTCGCTCTCCAAAAAATTGTTTCATTTGGTAATTATATGAAAGAGGATCTACATTTAACAAGCTGATGGTGCATTTTTGATTAATTTAATTAATAAACAGATATTTTCCTAAAGACAAACCTATACAAGCATAATATTAACTTACACAAAATTTCACATATTAAAATTAAAAAGTGTGCACGAGTAAGGCACGTACGTATGAATATTCATAGGGTGTCGGAGATGCTATCGCTTAATAAACACCCTGTATACTCACATTGTGCTCATTTGGCTAGGACGGAGGTGCAAACTTAAAATTTTGCTACACCATGTATATTTTTGTATTTGAAGATTTAACCTGACCCTATATAACCTATTTACTGATTATGTACTGCTAAAGGAGTACTACATTAAGTGTCTATAAACAGCACTTTTTACACGCTTTTTTGAGGAATTGCGTCCACAATCATCATATTTAATATTTTTTCCCGACTGCTAAAGAAGGGGTATGTTTTTCGCGCGTATCTTGTATGTATGTAATATTCTTTATTACCTCGTATCTCCAGAACCGCTGAACGGATTTACATATTTGAGGTGTCGTTAGATTTGTATTAGCAGCCCAAGTGTTCTTAGATAGGTGACGTTAATAAAAAATAATCATGGCGGCTGTGGTACGCCATTAGACGTAGTGAAAAAAAAAAATTCGTTTCGAATATTACAATATGGGTATCAAATTAAAGAGCTCAATTTCAGAATTTCAAAAAGGTATATCATGATTATCATTACTATAATAAATTCTAACAAAAAATTGAAAAATAAAAAAATATTTGTAAAAACAAAAACCCCGACTGCATAAAACTAAAAAGAAAATAAACAAGTCCAATAGTTTATTAGGATTAACAGTCGGGACCTCTTTAAATTATGCGAGGTTCCTGGTAAAGATCTTTTTGATTGAAGAATTACTTATAGGTCCCGACTGTTAATCCTAATAAACTATTGGACTTGTTTATTTTCTTTTTAGTTTTATGCAGTCGGGGTTTTTGTTTTTACAAATATTTTTTATTATTCATTAGAGTGATTTAAAGTAACCCAACCGAAATTTGCTCCTATGACCTTTCCGCGCATCACATTTTATTTCTAGACAAAATCTTTTAGCATTTTTATATAGAAGGATTTTTCAAGTTATTCTGTATATGGTTGAGACTCTCTTGGCAGTGGCACGAAAATACAGTTCATTTTTTAACATGGCCTCAATACCAAAAATAATTTCTGGCATCTGCGGCGGTTTTAGACGACACCTTTATAAATATCGATACAAATATGTTTATTACTTAATATCTATTTGATTTTTGCATAAAAAGGAGAAATATCTATTTTTGTAAGTTTCCATATTATGTCTTTTAGTATTATTTTCTTGTTAATCCCACGATCTGCAAATATGTGAACGTTAAATAATTTTTGTACGTGTAATTTTCTCTTTTGTTTGACGTGTCAATTTAAAAAAATACTGTATCTAAGATACATCCAATAATATTTCATACGTTGTTGTGTTTCGCTTATAAACTATAAATATTTTTAGAAAATATTGTAGGAGATTTTTTTATTGTTTTTTGCCATTCAGGCTATTGAAGCCCCGTGGCAGCGTCACTGCGCCTGACTGTAAGAGCGACGGTTGGGGGTTCGAACCCCCCATTCGGGGGAATTAATTACTATTTATATTTCGCCTCTCTAATAACAAGACAATGCGCGGCTGTAAGTTCCACCACTAAACACACAATCTATGGAAATTAGGGCGATGTATGTGAAATGTCTTAACACTAGATACTCTCTGCTATCCCGCTATAAGTGGTAACAGCATGAACCTAACAGATCATATAAAAACGAGGTCAGTCGTAGCGCAGCGGCACAAAGTGTGAATGTAAAACCGACTGGTTGTGAGTTCGATCCCCACTCGAGGAGATGAAATATTTACTTAAATTTATATTTCCATTTCTTCGCTCTAGTGTCGAGGACAAGCGCGGCATTGAGTTCTGCCACTGAACGCGTAATGCCTCCCGAATTCGGCAGAAAGTGAGGATGGGGGACCCTGCAGTGTACGGGATACAGCGTGAAGCTGATTTATTTATAAAAACGTCAAAAAAAAAGCACTTAGAACCATATTAACAATATTTACAAACAACAAAATGCACAGCACATTACGCTTTTAGTTAATAACGAGAGAACGGACGGACAAATAATATCAGCGGCCGACAGATTCATTTCGCGATTGAACTGTTTTGTTTGAGCGCCGTCGACTCCGATCGGTCACGCGGGGCTTACTCGACCGGTGACATTTAACCAAATTATACACGGGTTAATCTGGGGGTTTTATTGTGATGGGGTTTATAGGGACGTCTAATGTGTGGGGGGTTTTTGGAGGGTAAGATTTGGATGAAATTGACCTCGTTTGTATTGGATGGTGGATGAAAAATGAAAAAAAAAATGGAAATTGACGAGTTTTTTTTTAATATAAGTATCAAAATTAGTATAAAGAAAAAAAGGTGGTTAAGAGCGAGTCAGACTTGGCAACCTCAGGTCCCGTGTCAATTTAATGATATCAGGTCAAAGAGAAGTAGAACTTATAGAAAGTGACCAAATTAAACTAGAAGGAAAATACACAAATTTTGTATGAAATGAACTGAAAATACAAGTTTGTGACGGTTGATTCGTCTAACTATAAACTACCAATTTTCGGACTTTTTCTTTTTATGCATTATAAGTTCTAACTTATTAAATTTAACAATTTTAGGGCATCCAAAAGTACCAAATAAGTATAGGTGAAGTATATTGATTTCAAATTTTAACTTTTACTGTGCCCCATGGGGCTGTAGAACTGTATATTTCGTATAATACGAAATATACAGTTCAAACATTAACAGTTAAATATACGAAATATAGCTTCAGCTTAAATCAAGCTAAAGATAAGCTTCATAAGTCCCTAAGAAAAAAGGCAAGGGAGAGTAATTAATAGACAGGCAAAAAAATCACCGTTTAAGGGTTTGTTATAGTCGTTATTTGTTGAGATAATAAACCTTAAACAATAATGAAACATCGTGTGAACATGTGATATTGATAGTGATTTAAATACACCAAAACGAAAACTTAGTAAGTAAATTCAATTTCGTACTTAATTTAGAAAACGTATAAAAATTTGAACGTAGCGGGACTCGAACCCGCGCCTCCTGGCAATCGATAGTCGGTTTTAAAAACACCTTAAAAATGTTAAAAAAAATTCTATATATGTAACATTCGCCCAGCTATCTTCCGTGTAAACAGGCATAAATCACGAGTGCACAGAGCCAGAATAATTGGGGTTTAATTTACGTAGAGGGCAGTCAGTACTGACCTAAATTAAGTCTCGCGCCTCAAAATCTTTAAGGTAGCTAGCTTATTTTGTAAATATAAAACATAAAAATAAAAATCAAATTAAATAAATCAATTTTACGTATCCTGCACACCGCAGGGTAGGTAGAGGGAACCTGGTGTTAGGGAGGGACACTTCGTTCCCCAATTACCGCCGAATTTTTGAGACATTTCTCAACACCAGATTTACACAATTACTCGACACCAGAGCGAAGAAATGGAAATTTAAATTTAAATAAATATATTGAGACCAGTCGTGGCGCAGGGGAACAAAGTGGTTCGGTGGAGTGAGGATGTGGGTTCAATCCCCAGGAAATGAAATATTTATTTAAATTTATATTTCCATTCCATTTGGAATATTATATTCACTCTGGCGTCGGGGCAAAGCGCGACGTTGAGTTTCGCCACTCAACACGCAATGCCTCCAGAATTCGGCAGAAAGTGGGGAACGGAGTGTCTTAACACTAGTTTCCCCCTGCCTACCCTGCTGTGTGCGGGATACAGCGTGAAGCTGATTTGATTTGATTTTTTTATAAAGTAATAATGCAATAAATCGTGAGATTGATAGAAATTTCGTCTGGCTTTGTCTAAAAATATATTAGCGTCGTTTCAAAGTTTTACAACTCAATTAGTCCGTCAGCAAGTTTATGAATAACAAATCATTTAAATATGATAATGATAAAACGGAAGAGGTCAGTAGTATCGCAGGAGTACAGGTGTGTGGTAAATACGACAGGTTATGGGTTCGTTTCCCACTGAAGGCAATTATATATTTAATATTGTCTTTTCTCCGGTCTGGTGCCGAAACAAAGTGAATTCGGCGAAACGTGGGGAACCTAATGTCTTTACACTAGGTTCCATCTGCCTACCTTGCTTAAACGGGCTTAAAAGAGTTAAGCGTCGTTTAACTTCTAAAACGTTCCATTGATTGAAACACAAAATATAAAGGTAGCCGTCAATCTTAGTCAAATTTCAAAAGTTAAGTTGACGATAATTGAAAAAGTTAACTCTTTATACTTACATCGGGATCAGAAAAGGCGAATTATTAAACCAATTAAAAGTTTGTAATATTAACTGAATTAGCGCACAACAAATTTCATTCAAATTTAGTACCTACTTACTCCCTTAACTTGGATTTTATATATTACCTGCTCCATGCCTTGTGTTTAGTAGAAAAGATAGAATTTTCTTTCTTTATCCAAATCGAAGCAATTCTACAGATAGAGGGATCCTCTTATTCTATTAAAAAAACATGAATAGATATATTCTACAACCCTTTTATGAATTTTTAAAAAAATCCGTTTGTGAATATAAAGATCCAGTCGCGAGTATAGCTTAGATTACATGTATTATTGCAGCTAGTGTAGGCTGAAATGGGATAAAAAATTCAATACGAAAGCATCTTGCTTTTCAAATTTGAATCTTATTATCTGAACGAGTGGGTGGCAAATCGCTAAATAGAAACATTCAACTCATTTTCCGTCGACATTGAATATTCTGCCGTGTTTGAAGGAAAAACAAAGTGTTAAATTGCGTGGGGAGTCGCCTTTGAGTCGGACGTCTTGTTAACGTAGTTTGGTCCTTGGTGCTGTAGTTTTAGAGTTGTTTTCTGTTTGGAGTGGCTGCGGGTGAGCCGGGAACCTCTTCCTGGTGAAGGAGACACGTCGAGATATGGGTCAAGTGGCAACCTACAGAGGAGCGCGTGCTCACGCTGCGGGCGCAGGGTGGGCGTCCTCAATGTTCGCGTTTCGGTTGTATGTACTTGAATTTTTAAAAGAAACTATGTTATGTAATGAAAAATGAATGTAAATGTATGCTATTTGCTGTATACAGCGTAGCTGGCTACGGCGTAGCTCCGTAGCTCATTTCCGTTTGATTTATTTTGCTTAAATGTATAATGAAACATTATATTATATTTATTCTAAAATTACATCCAATTATAATAATTAATTTTTGTTTTACAATTTATAGTGATTATAATCTGGAACATTTGTAGTGTTCATTTGCAATGCAAAATGGTAGCGACTCCAACTGTATGAAACAAAGCTGTGAAATTATGAGGACTATTCGTTAAGTTTCAGATTTTAAACATAATGTAGGACGATATTTTAAGAGCTACTTTAAATATTTTTTCTTTCAGCTTCGCGTTGTATCCCGCAGAAAGCAGGGTAGGCAAAGGGAACCTAGTGTTGCAACAATCAGTTCTCCACATTTAGCTGAATTCAGAATTTAACGCCGCACTGTACCTCAGTACTTGAGCGAGGCAATAAAGAAAGTAATATATCTGTTCCTCAAATGGAAATCGAACCCACAACCTGTTGACAGTTATACCCTTGTGGCCTTGCGCAACGGCCTTGGCCTCCTTTAAATATATAAATATACTATATGAGAGTTAATTAAAGACATCAATTCATTCTTATGGCATTTGCCTTAGGTAGCTCTTATCTAGCTATATATGATGGTTGTAGGTTCGAATACCACAACAAAATGTTCTTTAAAATAGATATTAACAAAAAAAAACATCGTATAAGCAAAGAAGATTTAAAGAGATATTTATTGCCAGTACGTTTTAACACAACTCACTGAACAAAGCTAAAGCTTAATTTATTTATTCATTAAATTGTTATAAGGTAAAGTTTACAGGAAGTGTCAAAATAAACAAGGCTGGATGCTTAAACGATATCCTGTATCTACTATATGGGAATGTATCACCGAAAATACAGGCCTTTGCCTTTGTATTACTTTAGAAGGAGTTTTTTTTATATATAGCGATGCACAAAGCATTTTGAAAATGTAAACTAAGTTACTTTTTAGTAGAAGATTTTCATTTTATTTAAGCTGCATAATGAAATGTTAAGCGTCCATTTTAAATTCTGTTTTTACTAAGATTCATTAAAAATTTCTTTATAATCACGTGAGAGGATATTAAGTTAACTAGTTTGTGCTAGATTAATTACTTATATATAGTATATAAATTATATTATACGAGATACTTCAGATGAAGATAAATTATATTTTAGTTCTTCTTTTTTACTAATGATATGAAATTATATGAATTATATAGTACAAAATTTTAATATTCAACATTTATTATTTTTTATTTTATTTAAAACGAGCTAGAATAAGTACATTTATATCGAAACTATAGGTAAGTATAGGGTTCAATTACAACGTTGAATCTGAGGAAACAAAAAAAAATATTTTTGTATTTTCTCTGTAGAATGGATAATTGTAGGCGAAATATACATATTTTTGAGAACATATTTATGTTGACATAAAGTTCTTTTTTTTATTTTTGTGCACACTTTCCGCCAAATTCTGGATGCGTGTCGAGTGGCGGAAGTCAACGCCGCGTTTTGCCTCCCATTCCCATTTCCTTGGGCAAGAAGCTCAAGTTTGTACCTCCACACCAACTGGCCATAAAGTGGATATTTAAATTTTTCCGTATATTATTGTGACAAAATGTATAATTCCAAAAAATTTTGTTACAATAATTTCCAAAAAATTTAAAACCTACAAAATTAAAGATTACTTTATAATAAATATGAAATTTCGCGCATTACTTTTGAAGGGTTAGAGGGCCATAAATAAAACCGTATCTCGCGGTGGTACCGCCTTAATCACGCAGTTTATCTCTAAACGCTACATTAACTACGAAAGCTTCTTGAAATATTCTCTTCGCAGATATTAAGATTCATTAAACTTCTAGTTCGTGCTACTTATCGGGTCTTACGCTTGGAAGTTCGGCGACCTCTGGAGCTATCATGATTAGTTAGCCTTATGTCATATAGGACATTGACATCCTGTATACTAAAATATTTAAGAACAGGAATATATTCCAACGGGTTATGTTTTTTTTATTTTTTATTATTATTTAAACTTTGAGTATATTATAGTACTAGGTATTATAGCAATAAGACCAATGTTAATAAACAAAATTAAAAAATTAAGTATGTTTTTGTTCTAAATCCAATCTTCATAATACATATATGTATGTACCAGCGAATCGTATAAAAATTCTTTTAGTTACTATTTCCGTTCGTAATATTTCGATTTAATTGTAATTAATGCGCATAACTTTACTTCTACCGCACACAGTAGAGGGAACCTAGTGTTAAGACACTCGGTTTCCTATTTTCTGCCGAATTCTAAAGGCATTGTGTGTGGCAGAGCGAAGAAACTCGAAATGTTAAATAATTAAGTACTAGGCCAGTCGCGGCGCAGGGGCACAAAGTATGATTGTAAAACCGACTGGTTGTGGGTTCGATCCCCACTCGAGGAGATAAAATATTTACTTAAATTTATATTTCTATTTCTTCGCTCTGATGTCGAGGCCAAGCGCGGCGATGAGTTCTGCCACTCAACACGCAATATCTCCAGTCTTCGGCAGAAAGTGGGGAATGGAGTGTCTTAACACTAGGTTCCCTCTGCCTACCCTGCTGTGTGCGGGACACAGCGTGAAGCTGATTTTTTATTTTATTTATTTTAATTTCCTCAAGAGGGGATCGAATCCACAACCTGTCGCGTTAACATTCAACTTTTTGCCCCTGCACCACGACTGGTCTCACGAAAAACACTCAAAAGCGTTGAAAATGAAAAATAACATCTAAAGCGGCCCTTTCAGAAAGCGATCACAATGTTTAGGGAAGCACGTTTTGGTCCACTTCATTAAATTTAGCCTAAAAGTTCATCCCGCTGAATTCATATTCAATTTGTCGTTTACAGGAACCGTCATAATTTTTTTATAGGCACATAAAGTCTGACAGTAGATCCTTTCTGTACGACGAAACGGATACCAACGTAAAGGAAGTGAGGATTTAAATTAAATTTATTTTTAAATTTAATTAAGTTTATTTTTTAAGTTGAATGTGTTCAAATTTTCTATCTGGTGGTATTGAGGTCATTGTGGTACATTCGGTAGGAATGCATCTGGCTGCAAACGCGATGATGGTGCGTTCGATCTTCAAGGCAATTAATTATTATTTTGGGGAACGGAGTATTTTGACACTAGGTTGCCTGCCTAATAGCCAGTTGCCATACGCAATATACGCAATATAAGCTGAAACTCAGATCTGCCGTATTTAATTCTTACATTTCTACACGATTAACATTTATCTGTAGGTGTTTCACAAAGCTGATGCTTAGTTGAATAGGATTTAAGCACGAGATTATCTTTTGTAATCTCATACGATTCAAATACGCCGTCACAGATTATATTATTACATATTATAATAAATTATTATAATCTACTGTTACAATAGATATGAAATGTGACATATATGGAATGTGCCTCAGTTTTCTTGAATATATATTTTTTAGCTAAGCATATGTAAATTAGTGTTAAAACATTCCGTTCCTAGTTTTCCGATGCATTCTGGAGGCACTGCGTGTTGTATGGTAGAACTCAACAACGAACAGAGAACCTAGTGTTACGACACTCCGTTTCCCACTTTCTCCCGAATTCTGGAGGCATTTCGTGTTGATTAGCAGAACTCAACGCCGCGCTTGTTCTCGACACCAGAGCGAAGAAATGGAAATATAAATTTAAGTAAATATGTCATCTCCTCGAGTGGGGATCGAACCCACAACCAGTCGGTTTTACAGTCCCACTTTGTGCCCCTGCGCCACGACTGGCCTCAAATATATGAAGAAATATATATAAAGAAATGTAAATATTAAATTTTATAAATAATAATTATTTTCTCATAATATTCCCATTATTTCAACGATAAAACATAACAAATATAAACTATAGATATAAAACTTCTAAGTGATTCCATTATACAATGCAATTTTTCAGCCATCGTTCGCCATTAAACTTAATGAACAGCCGTATAGTATTTTATAGTGTTATATAAGTTTTATTGCTCTCTCTCTATAAGAGGTTCAATCCGCTCCATACAAAAAGCACGCTCATTACCGCCGTCCGGAGTAACACTCTTGATATTACAAAACAATATACTGGACTCTATGTACGTATAATATGGACTTTTTCAAATATTTCTTTTGTGTATGTTGTTGTATTTTTTTTATAATATTATAAAAATTGTGTTTGAAATTGATCCGCTGGCTCAGTTGTGGGTAAAGTAATAAATTTAACTGTCATAGTGGGTTATAATTCTATTAATTGTTTTTTTTTTTTTTTTTATTTATTTATTTCTTAACACTACAGACACTTGGTCCGTACCCTTTTTAAATGTATTAATTTCCTTATCATATATATTAATTACATTATCGTTTACATACAATTAATACCTATAATAGGAAAATTATATTTTTAACTTTACATTATTTTACAAAATTTTACTTAGATCTAAGGTTAAGCGAATGTCTATATATGTATATTTAACACTTTTTCACATTACAATATATATTAAATTACATAACTATAAATAAGTACATGCTAAAATTTTATAATAATTGATAATTGATTTGATGTGAGATGTGAGGAATTTTGCACTAGGATAAGGGTGATGGCATGACCGCTATGGTGGAAGAGGTGACCGCTGCGTTCCTATCTATTAATTGTTTATATCTTGTTATATATTGAGCATCGGTTCAAGAAAGTGATTCCAGTCGTGTCAAAGGGATACAAGTGTGTGACTGTAAACGAGATAGGTTGTGAGTTCGATTCCCAGTCGAGAAAATGAAGCGCGGCATTGATTTCTACCACTGAACACGGAATGCCTCCAGAATTCGGAAGAAAATGGGTTACGGAGTATTTTAACACTAGTTTCCCTCTGCTTACTCTACTATGTGATACATCAGGATACAGCGTGAAGCTAAAAAATAGTACACAAAAGTATATTCAATCTGTATTCCTGAAACTGCCAAAAACTCTCTAATGTATGTCAGCTTCACCGGAAATATAAATTTAAGTAAATATTTCATCTCCTCGAGTGGGGATCGAACCCACAACCAGTCGATTTTACAGTCACACTTCGTGTCGCTGCGCCACGCCTGGCCCCACTAATGCTTACATATTTTTAATCAACATCAGTAATCGTTGCGGATGTAGAGGCGGAAGCGAAGGGACGGCTCGGGCGGTTAATTGCGCGAAAAGCGAAGCCCTTCGCCTCAAATATCGAACGGATTTAAGGGCCCCTTTTCAATGTGGAAATTATGCGTGGATATTTCAAAAAGACTTAGTAACTGTTCGGATGATCCCACATTATATGGTACATAAACCCCGTACGAATCATTTAATGTATTGGAAAGTGATTATATAAATTATAATTTGGATGGAGAAGATTAATTGAGGATGTTAACTAATATTGAACTATGTAAGTAATATTAATATTTCCTTATTTTTTTTGTGTAGCACATAGCAGGGTAGATAGAGGACCTTGAAATCTAGTGTTAAGGCATTCTGTTCCTATTAAAAAAACGCCGTTCCCCACTTTCCACCGAATTCTGGAGGTATCTTGTGTTGTGTGGCGAAACTGAACGGCGCGCTTTACGACGTTACTTACTTTCTTCGAATCTGTAGTGTATACATTTTAAATAAATGTAATGTAAATAATAATATTTAATTAGTAATAATAGTTATTATTAAAATCAATTAAGAAGCAATATATTACATCAGTCATGTAAATTAGTATTATGTAATCACTGAGGCCAGTCGTGGCGCAGCGGCACAAGGTGTGACTGTAAAACCGACTGGTTGTGGGTTCGATTCCCACTCGAGGAGATGAAATATTTACTTAAATTTATATTTCCATTTCTTCGCTCTGGTGTCGAGGTTAAGCGCGGCGTTGAGTTCTGCCACTCAACACGCAATGCCTCCAGAATTCGGCAGAAAGTGGGGAACGAAGTGTCTTAAGACTAGGTTCCCTCTGCCTACCCTGCTGTGTGCGGGATACAGCGTGAAGCTGATTGATTGATTGATTGTAGTGTATACAGTTGTATGCTTGTAAACCTGGACAACGACTGGCGAAAAATATTTTATTTCTTATCTTATTATATTGACTTTTGAGTGTTTTCCTAAATTAATTTCTTTCGAATAGTTTTTAAAGAATTTTAAATAAATGTAATGTAAATAATAATATTTAATTAGTAATAATAGTTATTATTAAAATCAATTAAGAAGCAATATATTACATCAGTCATGTAAATTAGTATTATGTAATCACTGAGGCCGGTCGTGGCGCAGCGGCACGAGGTGTGACTGCAAAACCGACTGGTTGTGGGTTCGATCCCCACTCGAGGAGATGAAATATTTACTTAAATTTATATTTCCATTTCTTCGCTCTGGTGTCGAGGTTAAGCGCGGCGTTGAGTTCTGCCACTCAACACGCAATGCCTCCAGAATTCGGCAGAAAGTGGGGAACGGAGTGTCTTAACACTAGTTTCCCACTGCCTACCCTGCTGTGTGCGGGATACAGCGTGAAGCTAATTTATTTTTTTTTAATTTATGTAAATTAGCAAATAAATAATCTAATATGCATTTATGCGCACATGTTAGGCTATAAATTAATAATGGCGACGATTCGTTATCGATAGTACTTTGCTGGGGTTAATATGATGGTAGTAATATCCAAAACATTCATCTACTTTCGGCTTCGCCCGCTTAAAGTTTACATAATTTTTTGCATAAAATTTAAAAATTTTATATAATTTGGCTATGTTTTATTATATTATAGCATATACAATTTTTTTACATATATTGTTGTTATTTTTAGCCTATGTGTTAAACTGATGTGTAGACTCTACTATTGTAAAGTTTCATTTAAATCCGTTGAGTAGATTTTGCGTGAAAGTTGAACTAACGCCCACTCTCGCAATCTTTCACGTTTACATATTTTTTTTAAATTTTCCAGCTACTTCCCTTACTCTACCATCTACTTCACGCCGTATTCCGGAGACATTGCGTTTGAGTGACGCCGGAGACCGGAGACGCCGTGCTTTGCCTAGTTACCGTATATAAATATATATCTTTAAATAAAAAGTCCATATAATATTTACAAAATTATTCTATTTATAAAATTACAAGTGAACTTTGTAAAATAATGAGAGTGTGGAGATGTCCCACTTCATCACGCACCCACTAGATTTTAAATGTCAATATTAAAATACTAAAAGATATTTCATATCGCATTCGAATAAATGAAATAGCGATATTCTCCGTAAGTAAAAAAATGCTATCATTATAATTCTATATAATATCGATATTTTAGTAGCAGAATCCACGTCTTAAGACGCGTGTTAAAAAATAATACCGGAACCGATCGACTGCTTATTTATCTTTAATTATGATATGAGAGGTAAGTGGAGACCTCGGTTGACCTTCGAAAATACAGTATCGAAGATACTGGAGGAAGGTCACGTAAAATACATGACGACATCCCAGAGGGCATGTATGAAGAGGTTGATGACAGTAGACGAGGCGAAAGAGGTATGTAGAGATCGTAGTGTTAGGCGCTCCGTTCTCTCTGACTACCCCGCTAGGGATACAAGGAAGCTTCACTAGGAAGCTAGATTAGATTATGATATTTGTGAGGTCAAAATGAAGAACAATATATAAAAAATGACAAATTTTAGATTTTTTCCTTTATTTGTATTTTTAAATTCTCACTTCGTGGTAAACAACATTTCATAACTGTTTTTGATTAAGCGTCGAATTACATACAAAATGTAACAAAAACGGTGTTCGTAACTTTTGATTATGTTGATTTAGAAGTTTGGTTTTTTTTTGTGTCAATGGACCTCAATATTTGATATTAATTTCTACTTAATACCTCTACTTAATGTTAAATATATAAATAAACATATAAAGTTGGTTTACAGTATAAAGAAATTAATTTCCGAGAATGCAGCCATATTAAATGCATTTCCTGTGAATGAAGTCGTAGTCGTCGCGTATTAGTTAGCCAGAAATATCGAAATGGCAACACGGTTTTGTGTACATTTACTGAACGTTTTTATTTATTTTTTTCAGCTTCTCGCTGTATCACGCATGGAGCAGCGTAGAAAAAGAGAGCCTAGTATTAAGACACTCCCTTGCTTTCCGCCGAATTCTGGAGGCATTGCGTTTTTTTTAATGAAAAAGGACAAGGCCAACTAGGGTGCGGGTAACCATGGTAAGTAAACACCGCCGCCTACGACCCCGTGCAACACCAGAAGAGCTACAGGTGCATTGCCGGCCTTTAAGGTGGGTTGGGCGCCGGAGCCCGGCATTACCTGATGCGAAACGCAGTGGCATAAAGCCACTACTTCACGCAGGTTTTAAATGCCGGAGATGGTAATGATCCGGTCGAGTTTGCCCATGCGTGTTGCCATTGCTGGCGACGTGACTCTACCACACGTACTTTAGTCGCCTCTTACGACACCACCAGCACCAGGATGATCCTATTCTAGGCCGCGTTTTGAGTGGCAAGTGGCAAGTTGTTTTTAAGTCTCTATCTCTATACAAACGAACATTCTTTCTACAACTACTACTAGTGTATTCAATACTACAATTTAAATATACTAGAATATGAATTTAGTTATCTGACATATATTGATTCTCCCATAGATGCATTGGCACAGCTGCGTCCGCCCGTAAAAAGAGCCGCCGAATTACCCTCCGAAAATACATACATCACTCGCTCGTCACATCAATTTTGGACGTGCTAAATGTATTTTATTATGGACGAATATATGTATTTTGTGGACGGAATTTTGTTAGAACTAGGTTTTTTTTTGCACTTTGGAGTATTAAAATTTTATCGAGTTTTACGTTTACTTTAAAGTTACAGTTTTTACTTTAGAGTTTGATATGGATTGCGATTTTAATAGATATATTAAAATCGATTATACCGATTTAATTTTTAACCAATTTCAAAATGGAGATTTTATTTATTTAAATTTAATGTTTGCATCACAGTAGCATTTTAAGCCATCATCAAATGCAAATAAATAAACAAAGATTTACTTACAGAAATCAATCACGGCTGCTATGATAGAAACATCTATATTCTTAATAGATTTTGACGTTTTTCTATAGTAGATTGAGAAGAAAGACAACTTAAATATAACAAAAGCATAAAGAAAAATCTTATCTAATACAATTATAAAGAAATAATAAGACGACAATACAATTTCATCGAAATGGAACATCAAAAGTAGAAAGGATATTATAAAAGCGTAATACAAAAAAATCTGAGTTTTAATAGAAGGCTCAAACTAAGTTTTATCTTCGTAATCCGGCCACAAGGCAAGTTTCACAAGTAAACGAGTTAACTTAAACGATTTCCTTGCGCTTCGAAAAAAAAACCTTAGAAGTAATGGCGCTGGCTGAAACTTCCACAGTCTCAGCCATGGACAGATAGATATTAACAGAGTTAAACGAGATTTGAATCGCACAAACAATAGAATGTACTAGCAGTGTTAATACACTCCGTTCTACATTTTCCGTTTTAGAGATGTTGAATAGCGGCGTTGAGTTTCACGGCGCTCTTTGTCTTATCAGAAGTTTAAAAAAAAACTTTTCGCCGCCATCCCTCACGAAAGCATTTATATTTACTTTGGGTTCAAATAAGCACAAAGATATACATAAAGAAGTAGACACAGTATCAAACAAACAATTTGATTTTCTAAAAAAAACTTCACCTTTTTAGCTTCACGTTTTATTAGATATCTAGCGGGATGGCCAGAAAGCTACAAACACTGTCTCTCCATATCCTTTTTCCCTCGTCCACTGCCACCAACTCTCACAAACAAACAAACAAAACGCCTTCTGGAGGAACCTCATATTTTTTATGTGAACAAAAAAGAATGTTAGTCCAAAAATACCATGAGATAGGTTTCTTAAAAAGCATGTCAATATTACGATTATATGTGTAACCGTGATATAATAAGGTCGATCGACGTCCTTGTCATATTGCATGCTATATCGGTTTCATTTATAAATAGAAATATTGCATTAAGTTAATCTGTATCGGAATGCCTATGTGGGAACTAAATTCTATTTTGCTTTTGTCATATTTTTTACTGCACAAAGTGCTAATTGTTTTGCCACTCAATACGGAAATCGTCTCGAAGATTAGGCGGAATGCAAAAAGGAATGAAGAAAGAAAAAGAAGAATCTCGTGGATTTTGAATATATATAGGATTTTTTGCTATACAAATACTCTACTTTCTCACAGATTTAGAAGATATAAAAGTTTATAATTTCACTTAAAAATAGATCAGTATTTTAGTAGGATGATATAGAATATATTTCGTTCCTTTTGAGATATTTTCTTTATTATATACATCTTAAATGAATTAAGATTAAAGATTCATTCCTTATCGTTTGAAAAATATTACATATCTCCATAGAAATAAAACAACATACATTTCAAAATTACTTTAACATGGAACGACAAACACGTTATACATAAATATAAGCTAAAAGTGAAATAACACATTTTAATTACGTACATACGAAGCGAATAATTCCACCCTAAATCTTATTAAATGACACCCCTAAATATTAAAGCTGAAGCCATTGTCGAGTGTTCTCTAATTGCAGGCTCTCGTTAATTAGTGTCTGAGACGAGCGCGTGTGACGCCAGTGTCACGGTCTCGTAGGGACACCATGTTGGATCATATTTAAAACAATAAAAATAAATAAATTAAATAAATTAGCTTCACGCTGTATCCCGCACACAGCAGGGTAGGCAGAGGGAATCTAGTGCTAAGACACTTCGTTCCCTACTTTCTGCCGAATTCTGGAGGCATTGCGTGTTGAGTGGCAGAACTCAACGCCGCGCTTAACCTCGACACAGTTTAGTTAAAACAATAATAATTATATTTGAAATATTTAGCGAGAAAAATATTTTTGCTTTATATTTACACTAGCGGCCCACTCGCGGCTTCGCCCGCATACCACATAATATTTTATTATGTTGCATTTGCTAACAGATTGATACATTCAATCATGAACGTGGCTCTATGATAAGAAGTCATCGGCGGCAAGGGCGCTCCCCGCGGAACTCGCGTTTAGGCTTGCGGCCGGTAACAGAAGAAGTTGGATTATTTTAATTTTACATTTTCTCGAAAAATATAAGCCCAAATTACATACTATTAAAGCCGAAGATTATCTTCATTAAATTCCTTAATGATGAAATAGCTTTCGCTCGTAAGTTTTAATAGAAATGGGAAATAAAAATCGATGAAATGTCACCTTATAATTTTCAATTATTTTTTATCACAAAATGCCTTATTGTCACTTATTTATGGTGTTGCGGATTTTTTTAGAACTAATAAAATTTAATATTTTTGTCATACAACTTACTTACTCACTTAAAGCAATTGATGGTGTTCCTTATATTGTTATTCAGTAGATCAAGAGATCTTAGTGTTTAAAGTTTAAACAAACAAACAAACTCTTCGCTTTAATATATTAATATAGATTTAAAAAGACATGTTTTGAGGTTATATTTTTTTCTACACTTTTATTTAAGAAAATATATAATTTATCTTTAACAGAAATCGTGGTGATGTTTTACTGTCATCGATCTCTTATCAAAATTTACATATAAAACAACATTGCATCGTAGAAATTACTTAAAAACTAAGATCAATAATGTTTAAAACAAAAAATATTACCTAAAAAATATGAAAACGGGGACCGTAGATTCTTAACACTAGGTTCCCTCTGCGTACTCTGCTTAGTGCGTGACGCCAAAAATAAAAACACAAAACAAAAACAAGAATACTAATAAAATTAAATTACAATTACAATTAAATATATAATACAAAGAAACAATTCCAATAATAATATCAGAAAGTCACGTGATCAATATTCACAGTCCTGACCGCCAGTAAACATGTTAACCCTACGCGCCGGCTGTTTGCTTTGTCCGAGTGCTCCGCAAACTGTTTAAGTAGACGATACACGTTACAGAATGCAACGAATATTACTTTTTTATAATATATATATGTATCTTTTATTTTTTAACATTTTTTTAAGCTATATGAGATTTTCGTCTTTTTTTTTTGTATTTTTGAAAAAAATACCCTAAAAACCAAAATAATAATAGTGTCTTGCTTCACTTAAATTTGTACGTCTCTGTGTTTTAATTGCTGAAGCAATATATAGTAACCAAAATATCTTAGTAAAAAAAAAAAAATCAGCTGTATCCCGCACACAGCAGGGTAGTCAGAGGGAACCTAGTATTAAGACACTCCGTTCCTCACTTTCCGCCGAGTTCTGTAGGCATTGCGTGTTGAGTGGCGAAACTCAACGTCGCGCTTTGCCTCGACACCAGAGCGAAGAAATGAAAATATAAATGTAAATAAATATTTCACTTCCTCGAGTGGGGATCGAACCCACAACCAGTCGGTTTTACAGTCACACTTTGTGCCCCTGCGCCACGTATGGCCTCTTATAATACCTTAGTAATTGTATTAAAAGATAACTTAAAAATTTAAACAAATTAATTTCTATATTTATTAAATAAAGTTATTACTAAATATTAATTCACAGCCTTTTCGGCCACCATCCTCACATAGCACAGCCACACATTTGAATTTATCCCCATACCTGAAACAAAATAAAGAGAATGTTTATAATTTCTAACAATCCACAATAGACTATTAATGTTAATCCTTAGTAATAATTACAAAAAAAATAACTGTTATTTATTTTTTTATTACAACAAAAAAAATATCCAAACAACCACTTTAACCCTAGAAAAACAATAGGAGTGACCGGTCACCCCACTATAAAATAAAAGTGTTCAATATTTTGTAGTTTTAATATTATGGTATTCTTTCTAACGCTTGATCTATTCTAATTAGAGTAAATGCAATCATTTGCAAATACGTATTTACGTGTTGTGGTAAGTTGCTGTTTTTGTGATACTATTGCCTTTTACGTAACTATTTATTTATAAAATCAAATCGGCTTCACGCTGTATCCCGCTCACAGCAGAGTAGGCAGAGGGAATCTATGTTAAGACACTCCGTTCCCCACTTTCTGCCGAATTCTGGAGGCATTGCGTATTAAGTGGCAGAACTCAACGCCGCTATTATTTATTTATACAATATTATAATAGTTGTTTGTTTTTTTATGTATCAATGACTTAGATCTCGGAGAAGCAGATTCCAGACACCTCGCAAAGTATTGGGTGCTAGCTTGAATAAGGAGTGCCGTTCTGAAGATGATGCATTCTAAGGAGAAGAAGATTACTTAAAATTGTTAAAGTGATGCTAAATAGAATATGCTGCTAGCACAATTACTCACTAATATATTAAGTAAGAATGGTCACGTCCTCATATGCGGTGGATTAGGCAACCAAACGTGGTTGCCTAATCCACCGCATATGAGGCTTCGTTTGTTTTCAAATTTGTCGCAAGAATTAAAGAATCACAAGAACAGCCAAGATGTGTACTATATCCAAGAAAACGGAACAAAAATTGAAAGCACTTTACGCAAAACGTTTTCAGCCTGCTTGCTTGGGACACCGAGCATATATATACTTAAACTGCGTTTCACCCAAAAAAAAAATATTGGTGTCATATGTAATGTAATTCTTAGTTGCTTTCCTTGTTTGTTCATTTCCTCGAGTGGGAATCGACCCCATAACCTGTGTATAAAAACGTTTTATCGCAGTTCCAATCAGAAGGAAATGTAGACTATTAATGAATAAGAATTTTTAATTGCATTTAAATTTCAGATTCCGGTTGAAAGTTGACTTGAAAAGATATTAATAGGAAAAATCTGAGGGATTTCATAAAAACGTTATGAGTAAAGTTTAAACGAAAATTTCAAACCATCATGCAAAGTTAAAAATAGTTCCGAATGAACCAATCGCCAAAGGCACCCACCCCTATGATAAAAATTTCTAGTGATGAAAAATTTTAGTACACTTTAAAATTTTAATCCCTAAAATCTTATAATCAGGCCAGTCGTGACGCAGGGGCACAAGTGTGTGACTGTAAACGCGACTAGTTGTGGGTTCGAATTTAATTTTAAAATATATATTTTCATTTTTTCACTCTGGTGTCTAGGCAAAACGCGGTGTTCAGTTCCGCCACTAAACACGCAATGCCTTCAGAATTCGACGGAAAATGGGGAACGGATTATCTTAACACTAAGTTCCCTCTGCCTCTCTATAAGGGGATACAGAAAAGCCAAAAAAATCTATAATCATAAATATTAGTTATATCTCCAAAGTTGCTCTAGTTCAACAGCTTAGCACAAGTAGGCAAAAGCGTTCACTGCTAACCGTACTCCCGCTGGCCAAAACATGTTTGTTTTCTCTTTGATATAATCTTAATGGCGGTTACCTGTACCGTCAGCGAATAAACTTAGCAGACAGTTTATGACAGTACCACATCGGGAACTTTGGGTGAACTTTAATTCACTGTTAGTTTATTGCGCGTTGGTGAACCTGCGGTATTACCTCTTTGTACCGCCATTTAAGCTGCCTCTGTGTAAAGCTTTGGGATTAGCTCGTTTGTTATATTTGTATACATTTATGATGACCACATGTATTTAGTTAGGGCTTTGAGTATTGTACAGGGGAAACGTAATCAATATTTTTAAACCGCCTTTTGGTTTCCACAAAAACTAAATTGTTAAATCCATTTTTCCTGTAACGTGCAAAAAAAAAAAGATTTTTTTGACATTAATCTGGATTCCCATACGCTTTATATATAGTAGACAGAATATTCTTTTCACTAACCTCATTTGTATCTAAATGTAAGACAAGAATAAAACTGTAAATTAATTTTAATCAAGATGTCGTCAAGTACTTAGGGAATTGTTTTACAATCAATGCTTTTGACCATAAATTGAAAAAAAAATCAACTAAAAAATCGTGGCCGGTCGTGGCGCAGCGGCACGAAGTGTGACTGCAAAACCGGCTGGTTGTGGGTTCGATCCCCACTCGAGGAGATGAAATATTTACTTAAATTTATATTTCCATTACTTCGCTCTGGTGTCGAGGTTAAGCGCGGCGTTGAGTTCTGCCACTCAACACGCAATGCCTCCAGAATTCGGCAAAAAGTGGGTACGAGGTGTCTTAACACTAGGTTCCCTCTGCCTACCCTGCTGTGTGCGGGATACAGCGTGACGCTAATTTAATTTAATTTAACCAAAAAAAAAATTGATCTAAATTACGTTAACAAGGGTCATTTATTGTAAATTATGTTAGTTACCCCATACAGACATAAATGTCTAAGATAGAACTTCATTTTCAATTATCCCAGCAATCAACGCTATGGTGTACGGCTCTGACAAATGCCCTTTGCACTTTGAATTACAACTAATAAATCTTCGGCAACGCTTATTGGGTTTCACAACATAGTTCGTTATTTTAGTGACCCCAAACTATACGTCTTGAGGGAAACTAGCTACGTTTTGTTTACTTTGCTACTATAATTTCCAAATAATTTAATTATTATTGGCAACTTGACAAGTTCTCCAGAATTCCGCAGAAAGTGGAGAACGGAGTGTCTTAACACTAGGTTCCTCCTCCTCCTCCATCCTCTGCCTAATCTGCTGTGTGCGGGATACAGCGTGAAGCTGACAATTTCGTGAGATGTTACATATTTTAGTTACTTTTTTCTTGTATAGAATTTTGGCGATTATCTTAGCTGTTGTTAGAGAGTTGACAGAGTGTAAGCAAACCGTATGTAAACCAGAGGGTGTCAATTTCTCTTTAGAATTTTGTTTAAATACTCAATCATCATTATCGTCATTATATTATTTTGATATAATCTTAGATTCCGACATAAAAGGTTAATGTTTACAAAGTTCAATCTACAATATTTTTAATAAATAAAGCTATATATATAAACACAAAGTTCAATCTAAAATATTTTTGATAAATAAAACTATATACACAAAAATTGTGGCCTGTCGTGGCGCAGCGGCTCGAGCATGTGGCTGTACACGACACGTTGTGGATTCGATTTCCACTTAAGTACATATTTAAAATATTTTCATATGTTCTTTTATGGAGGCAAAGTGCGGCGTCTAGCTCCGTTACTCAACACACAATGCCTTTAGAGTTCGACAGCGCGATGCTGTAAAAAAAATAAACGCAAAAAACATAAGTTCCTTTAAAAAAAAATAATGAATCCTTCATTTTCCACATCGATTCAGGTTACATGCACAAAAGCTAAATCGTTTAAAAGCGTAGTCTTTTCAGTTGAACTCATTGCCCTATATATTGTAAGAGGAACGATTCAAATATCAATACAGGCGTGCCCTTATTACAGACGCATCACATGTTTTATATGCAATATACGAATTGCGATATTTCAGAAAGAAATACAACACAGATTTCTGTTTTTCAACTTAAAATAAATCGCTTTTTATTTTCATGAAATATGTTTTTATTAATTGAATTCTATAAAGTAAACAGTTAGTATTTTCTTTTTAGCTTGACTATCTATCCTGATTATTCCAGTATAGGCAGAGGGACCCTAGTGTTAAGACACTTCGTTCTCCACGCATCACCCAATCTTTTAGACTTGATAGCAGAGTGAAGTAGGAATTGAACCTAATACCGTCACGTTTACAGTTGGACGCTGAGCCGGTGCGCCACGACGTACCTAAATATGTAAAAAAACACATCATATTTCATAAGAAAATATTTGAAACCGTTACCAAAAATATTTTCAAAAATTAAATTTTACTATAAATACCAATACGTTACCATCAATCTGCTATACTTTTTTGTCAGCTTCACGCTGTATCCCGCACACGGCAGAGTAGACAGATGAAACATAGTGTTAAGACACTCCTTTCCCACTTTACACTAAATTTTCGAGATATTGCATGTTGAGTGGCGAAACTCAACGCCGCTCCTCGCCTCGAAATTTAGAAGAAGAAATATATAGAACATATAAATATTTTATATCTTCGAGTGAGGATCCAATCCACAACCAGTCGCGTTAACAATCACACTTTGTGCCCCTGCGTCAAAGGCTTCCTTTTTTAGTTAAGTTAAAATCTATCTTTATCGTCATTGTGATGCAGTTGGGACGAGCCTAACTAATGCGCTTACCAGACGAGACGGCTGTAAGCTTAATCCCATATGGGTGAATGCTTGTGTTGAAAATTCCAAAGTTACTATTAAACTATAGAATAAAAATAAAAAAAAAAACTAGCGAAAAGTTTGCTCAAAATAATATGCAGCAGCAGTATGTTTAGCTTTACACTGTTTTCTGCATATAACAGGATAAGCAGAGGGAATCTAGTGTTAAGACACTCTGTTCTCCTCTTTTCATCGAATTTTCGAGGCGTTGCGTGTTGAGTGCCGGAACTCATCGCCGCCCTTTGACTTTATTAAAGAATAGCTCAGTTCCCCAATTTAAAATCGAACCCACTACCGTCTCAATACAGTCAAGACTCCAAGAAATCGGGAGACAGGAAGAAAATACAAAACATAATTTTTGGTACAACAATAAGCTAAAGTAAAAGCATAATTCACCTAACCCCTGTGTAATGTTTCTAACTAAACATTATTTCCTATAATTACTACAATAGATATGAAATGGGTTCTTGTACCGAAGGGGATGAAAAGAATTAGCTTCACGCTGTATCACACACACAGCAGGGTAAGCAGAGGGAACCTTGTGTCAAGATACATTTTTTTCCATTTTCCACCACATTCTGAAGACATTTCGTGTTGAGTGGCAGAATTTAATGTCGCGCTTTGGCCCAACACCAGCATGCATAACAATATAAAATATTTCATTTTCTCGAATATCGAACCCACAACCTATTCCGTTAATAGTATACCTGTATTTGTACCTCTGCGCCACGACTGGCTATTGGAGGAAAATGGTGAAAATGGCATCGTATAACTTGTTCTGTAATTGCATTATAGTGGGTTGTCCGTAAATTCCAAGATCTAATGGTACCTACTCATAGATCGGGCGGCAATAGAAACTATAAGATATTGGTACGGCGTGCCTGGAACTGGTTGAGAATATATATATATATATAGAAATACATATATATATATATACATACATTAGCCCTTTGTAGGCTTCTTTTACAAGAATCACACGTACTGTCATATGGCAATTGACTTATATTATTTTTATTGAATAAAGAATCAATGCGCGTTTTTTATTAAATAAAGAATTAATTGAGGCCAGTCGTAGCTCGGGGGTACAAGCGTGTGACTGTAAACGTGACAGGTTGTGGGTTCGATTCCCACTGGAAGAAATAAACACTTTTTTTTCATTTCTTCGCTCTAGTATCGAAGCAGAGTGTGCTTTGCTGCATTGAGTTCCGCCAATCAAAACACAATGCCTTCAGAATTCGGTGGAAAATAGGGAGTGAAGTGTCTTAACACTAGGTTCCCGCTGGCTACTTTACTACATGCGGGATACAGCGAGAAGCTGAAAAAAAACAAAAGAATCAATGCGCAAAAGTATATGTAGAATTTATAAATAAAAGCCATATTTATCTTACATGAGTTAAGAGGAAAGCATGTAAATACAAACATTTTTGCAAAACATGAGTAAACCAAGAAACAACAAGATAAATAAATTAGCTTAGCTTCCTGCTAAGGTTTTTATGATTTACAATATATTAACTATTTATTGAATTCAGCAGAAAGTGGGGAATAGAGTGTTTTAACACTAGGTTCCCTTTGCCTACCCTGCTGTGTGCGGGATACAGCGTGAATTAATTTTTTTAAACTGCTTAAAAATAAATCTGATATATTACGAAATTGACGTAGCTTCATTATTTTCTAATAAGGTTCCTTTAGAGTAACATTGTCCGGTTCGTTCAAATCGGGCCGTGTTTTCGAGCAAATACAGTATTCAAGAAATGTACGTATTTGTTTTCGAATCACGTTCCCGCTGGGAGGGCGTGGGGGGGGGGGGGGAGGTAAACAGCGGCACGGAGGGGGTGTAACGGGCGAAAAATTGCGTAGCAATGGAGAGTGAATTAGTATACCGTCGTAAATGAGAACAGTGGCGCCTTCTCGGATACAGAGCTTCCTTGTGTTCTTGTAATGATGTTAAAGTTACACTTGTTTACTTACAAATATTTACAATTATACAATAAATGTGTTTTTTTTTCTTTCTCAGCTTGATGCTGTATCCCTGTGGAGGATGGTAGGCAGAGGTTACCTACGGGAAGGGCGTTGCGTGTTAGGTGGCTCAATGCCGCGCGTTTTTTCCTTGTCACTAGAGCGAAGAAATGTAAATATTAATAAATAATAATTTATTCCTCCAGAGTAGGAATCGAACCCACAATCATCACGTTACAGTCACTCGCTTGTGCCACGACGGTCTTAATATATAATTGTACTTGATAATGATTATTATTAAAATATTAAAACGTTCCTGATATAAATTCTGCCAAAAATAAAAAATAAAAAAACAAAAAAAAGTTCGCATAATTCTCTTGTTAATTTACAAGTAATTTCATACTTGTGAAGTGCCCGAAAAACACAAAAGGCGTGCACAACCGAAACACTAAAGTTTCCCCAAAAGAACCGCCAGGGGACGCTAACAATGCGCCGCCATGTTTGATTTCTTAAGAACAAAGAGGGTACTACAATGGGAGGCCGACGCTACAAGCATATATAAGTTTCTATAATATAGTATAATAGTGGTAGCAGCGTGTAAAGTTACATATTAGGATGCCGATGCCGGCCACCCGCAACGTCAGCTACGTATATTTCAGAACTTTTTAATCGAGAAGTTTCCTTTTTGGGAATTTTGCCTCAGTCTGTCTTTTTGGCAAATATTTGCCAAAATTACGGTTTTATAAAACCTAGTTTGAGGCCAGTCGTGGCGCAGAGGCACAAAGTGTGGCTGTAAAACCGACTGGTTGTGGGTTCGATCCCCACTCGAGGAGATGAAATATTTACTTAAATTTATATTTTCATTTCTTCGCTCTGGTTAAGCGCGGCGTTGAATTCTGCCACTCAACACGCAATGCCTCCAGAATTCGGTAGAAAGTGGGAAACGGAGTGTCTTAGCACTAGGTTCCCTCTGCCTACCCTCCTGTGTGCGGGATACAGCGTGAAGCTGATTTATTTTTTATTTTATTTATAAAACCTGGTTTGATAAATTGTATGAGCACAGGCTGTTGTCAAGCAGTTGTTAAGTTGTAGTCAAATCCAAGTTGAGGTATTACTTATATTTAAAATATTGGTGTGGGTACAGAGTGGTTGGTCCTTCACCACTCAACTCTTAACGTAGGGATGGAAAGTGTATACTTGTAGGGCGTAGTGCTTCAAGACAGGACGACCCTATATCTGGAAAAGTTAATAATAATATTTTAAATATTTTGTTTTGAAATAAAAAATGTGAATAATATTTAAGTATTTAAAATACTAGCATTTTATTAAATTCCCTTAAATATAAAATATTTAGAATAATTATAAATAGCTGTTTAATAAAAAATAAGGTACAAACTTTTTTATCTTACTACCAATCACATCAGTGGTTGCAAACTAAACAGCATCAGTACATTGTTTACAACAAATAAATATATTCAAGTGAAGTGGCCAGCCATGTTTGGACAAACGGTTTGATTTACTATAATACATTAATATAATTTGTTATATTATATTAGTCTGTATGTGTATCGCTATAAGGCCGTAGATTAACACATTTACTCAGGAACTACACACATTCCTAATCTAATATCGTATTACTTGTCGTATTGATAATGGATATGGGGTCGTGGGGTATTACAAACTTGATAGTGTATGTTTAATTTGATGTATAATAATCATATATAATGTATGGATATATGTATATTGTGTTGTATTATATTATTGATGGACAGCGTTAGTTGCAATTAATTAATTATATTAGTCTTATTGTTTTAGTACTTGAAACTAATTACTTTTATTGTTTTTTTTTTAATTTCATGCACGTAGGGAACCTAAGACTCTCTCCTCTTTTCTCCATTATGTGCCGAATTTTCGAGGCATTGCGTCTTAACTGGCGAAACTGAACGACACTCTTCTCCCTTATTACCCGAACGAAGAAGTGAAAATATTAATAAATAATAATTCATTCTCCCAAGTGGCAATTGAACCCACAACCGTCAACTTCACTTTTGCAGTCAAAATGGGCCAGATGGCTTTGACTTTTTTGACTTTTTTAACTTCTATATGTTATAAATGAGAAGAAGGAGAGAGAGTTTAAGAGTGTACGATACCGTTCACCAATTGTTTATCTCTACATACATAGTACATAACAAAGCTTCCTATAGGTAATATGTACATATACATATAACTATAAAAGTATGCAACGGATTTTGATGTAATTTTCTCAGAAAATCTCATCAATATTTTAAGTCCAACTTTTATAAATAATATTTGCCGATGATATACAATCCTGAAATTGGTACCGAACCTTCGACAAGCGAGTCCGACTTGAATTTGACTGGTTTTGCTATATATACAAATAAATTTAAATTTTAATTATAAAACTGAAAAAAAAAATGTAATGAAATATTTATTGACATTTATATTTTTTTATTTCTTCGCTTTGGTGTCGAGGCACGCAATGCTTCCAGAACTCGACGGAAAGTGGTGAACAATAGGTTCCCTCCGCCTACCCTACCGTGAGCGGGATACAGCATGAAACTAAAAAAAAACCGGCATTTCAAACATAAAAATTCTACAACAAAACCCACATCTCCACTCACTTACGCACAAATCACGTTGCCAAATATTGAAATACAAGACTCATTGACTCGTGCAATTTAATCCCGACATCTCACAGCGCGTGTAATTGTATTCATAGTCGGTATCCCTCACGCTTGGACCCGACGGTTTTAATGGCCTCTAGCACTCTGAAATGACTCTAATGTGATCTGAGAATTAATTTCGGATTTATTATAATTGCTTTATTGATAGATTCTTGTGTTTTCAATTTACTGGCCGTGGTGATGGAGTGCTGGTCTAAAAGGATGGTTCTGGGTATGGTTACTGGGAGGGTTGTGTTATTTTCGTTTGTCGTATTGGGTAGATAAAGTGCATCGAATTGTCTGAAGTCAAAAATTATATACAACTACTTTTATATATACTTTAGAAAAAATATTTTTTATTATACAACTTTGTAGAGGCCAGTCGTGGCGCAAGGGCACAAAGTGTGACTGTAAAACCGACTGGTTGTGGGTTTGATCCCGACTCGAGGAGCTGAAACATTGACTTAAATTTATATTTCTATTTCTTCGCTCTGGTGTCGAGGACAAACGCGGCAATGTCTCCGGAATGCTTCAGAAAGTGGGGAACGGAGTGTCTTAACACTAGGTTCCCTCTGCCTACCCTACGGTGTGCGGGATACAGTGTAAAGCTGATACAACTTTGCAAATAATATAATCCAACAACGAAAAATCCTGAATATATTTAAAACTAAATTCCATACAATTTATTTATAATTTACAATATCATTTAGAAACACTTAAAAGGCTGAAATATACAATATTTTACTACAATATTGGATTTTGAAATGTAAATGAAAACAAATTTTATTATAAAAGATATCAATTGACAAATATTAAAGAATTTATATGTACGGTTTCATATTTCGTTTCGCTTTCAATATATTCTTAAATAAAATAGGTGTTATTTTACTCCTTTCAATTTACCTAAAGACGATAAAAAAAAATCTTTTGTCACAGAAATCTTACATCTGTTCAAGATACAATGTCTCCATATTGTTACATTTAATTGTAAATACAAATATGAAACTTGAAAGCTCCAGTTGGTTTAGGTTCCGAGTAGGTACTGTTGAGCCATTTCGGGTCGTGTCTGTTTATTTAACCAGTTCAAATAGTTCTTGATGTTTGTTCGTAGCTTTTCTGTGTACGAGACAAGGAAATGACAGTTGGAAATAAATTTTCTTTATATATTAGATATATAGTGATTTTGGTTAAACCATTCAATGTTCGATTTTGAAAAATATATTATCTATACATATTAAAAAACCGTAACTTTTGGTTGTATGTATATGTAAGATATGTCAAAAAAACGATTATTGGAGATATTTCTTAACCTAAAAGAACACAAAATATGGAACCCAACCCACTATGCCATTGAGAAATTCTAATAATTCAGCTTCACGTTGTATCGCACACATAACAGGATAGGCAGAGGGAACTTAGGGCTAAGACACTCCGTTCTCCACTTTCTGCCGAATTCTGGAGGCGTTGCGTGTTAAGTATCAAAATTCAACGCCGCGATTACCCTCGACACCAGAGCGAAGAAATGGAAATATAAATTTAAGTTAATATTTCATTTCCTCGAGTGGGGATCGAACTCACAACCAGTCGGTTTTACAGTCACACTTCGTGCCTCAAATTCTAATAATTTCAAGAATAAATCTCATATATTACTTTAAGTCAAACAAATTGCTTTCCCACAGTTCGAACTAACAGTAAGTTATTTCTACAGCTCCATAGCTACGAAGCCGCTCACGCTTATCATTTTGATAGTTTGAACTACACACACACACAGACTATATGACAGCTAAGTACATACATATTTCACACATCGGTAATATTAGCGTTATTAGAGTGGCGTTTGTCGAACGTAATTTATACCGCGATGAGTTAATTAGATGGTGGTGTTGGTTGGATATAATTCCATTCGTATAATGGTTGCGGAGTTAGTTGTTGACTTACGAACATACAAGTTAAGGTCTTTTTTATACTTTAAGTTTGTTTTAGGGTTCCGTTTGTCAAAGGTAAAAACGGAACCATTAAGGATCACTTTGTTGATTGTCCGTCTGTCGAGACCATTTATATCGAGATCGTGTGAAGGTATCAAGATAAAATTTATATCATCGAATCAATAGAAAGAAAAATCGTGCTTCTAAGAGTCAACGCAATCAATCTCGAGCTCGTATCTTACGAGCATTTATGCATAGATTCTAAATTCGCTGGGTAAGCAAAACTTATAGGGCACGTCCCGTGCAATGAAAGTTATTCATTTCTAAAATTTGAGACAAAGTGGGAACTTACAATAAAAAATAAAGGAAAAAAACTAAAACTTTACAGATATTTCATAGAAAAAAATCCTGTCAAACTTATATTTGTAGTTCATTTCATACAAAATAGGTGCATACGCCCGCAAACTTAAGTTGGTCAACTTTTTTAAGTTACTTACCGATGACTGATAATCCTGAAATTGCTACAAAAGTCTCGAAGTGCGACCCGACTTCTTTTGATTGCAATTTATCTATATTATCAATACTTTTTCACCAATTTACCTTATTTTTAAGTTATTTTAATAGCAGTTAAATATAAAAAGAAAATAATAATTTTATGAATAATTTGATAAATAAATCAATTTCAATTTTATAAATGTATAAAGCAATTTCAATTCCTTAAAACAACTCACTTTAGTTAAGTCTCTTGAATCACTTAGCACTCCTTAACCGTAATCTTATCGATGTTAAGTGAATAGAAATGAAATATTCCTTTAAAAGTCTAATACTAAAGAAAATAATTTATTGATATTAAAATTATACGTAAACTGTCAGAGGCGACTCTACGAGCTATCGCCTTCGGTTTCTTCCGTTTGACTGAATCGTCGAGAAAGTCTGCAAATTTTAACCATAAATAGCAGATATCGTTTCAATATTTTTAAAACATTATTTTAAAATATATTTTTTTTTAAATCAGATTCACACCGTATCCCGCACTGCAGGTTAGGCTGAAGAAACTTAGTGTTACTAGACACTCCGTTCCCCATCTTCCACCAAATTCTGGAGGCATTGCGTGTTGAATGACGAAACTCCACGCCGCTCTTTGCCTCGCTCTTTATTTCAACTTAGTTTTCGTTGGAATTTAGTATAGGTAAATCGAATTACTATTTGCTATTGTCATAACCGCTTATTATATGCTTTTGGATGCATCACTCCATGAGTTTGTTTTAAACAAAATAATAATGACAGATACAAAGAGTGGTGTAATGACTAGTACCTATCTATTTTTTATTTCTATCTCTTAGTATATTTATAATACTAATATATTATTATTATTATTATTTTTAAATATTTACTTTAATTTTTTTTTTAATCTGTTACAACGATGATATATTTAACTGGAAGGATTATTAACAGCTTACATTCTTTGTACCATTGTTTGATAGGCAGAACTTATATAGCATATATGTAAAGCAATTATCCTATAGGATAAAAAAAATCAATACTTTAAAAAAACATCAGCTTCACGCTGTATCCTGCACACAGCAGAGTAGGCTTAGTGTTAAGACACTCCGTTCCCCGATTTAAATTAAAAAAAACAACTTTACCAACATTTAATACCTTAAAATCCAGATTTCAGTAAGATCGCCATCTCTAACAAAATAGTATAATACGCATGTACTATAGAGATAGTGCACATTCGTAGTTTCTAGGGTCACAATTTATTACCATACTAGGTCTAGCAGGAAGATCGTCGCAGGCTGGCACGGGCATGGCTAAAGAAATTATTCATTGCCTTCTGACTGGAATTGGTTCGTACTCGTAGTAGATACGGATAGAGGCATTTACAAAGATATACGAATTGTAGATATTGGGCTGCTATTCAAATTGCAGTAGCATATATGTATAGGCATCTCTATATGTAGAGCGCGACGTATTCCGTTTGTATGAGTTTTATTAGATTTGTTTTCATTAAAGAAACAGCAAACTTAGGATTAATAAATTGTTTGTTTGTATGGGAGAAATATTATGATCTTTTCAATAAAAAATAAATCTTAGCTATATATTGAAAAATAAAAAAAATAAATCAGCTTCACGCTATATCCCGCACATAGCAGGGTAGGCAGAGGAAACCTAATGATGTGTAAGACACTCCGTTCCCCACTTTCTGTCGAATTCTGGAGGCATTGCGTGTTAAGTGGCAGAACTCAACGCCGCGCTTTGTCTTTACACCAGAGCGAATAAATGGAAATATAAATTTAAGTAAATATTTCATCTCCTCGAGTGGGGATCGAACCCACAACCATTCGGTCTTACAGTCACACTTTGTGCCACTGCACCACGACTGGCCTCACAATATATTAAGTTATCTAAAAAGTAAATATTTTTGAACATATTATGATATTGATATCAGATTATTGATACTCATTTTATTAATATCAAAGTTTATATATTAATAACGCTTTGCCTTGTTACCAACGCTAGGAATGGAAAATATTTAATATATCATTTCCTTGAGTGGGAATCGAACCCAAAATCAGTCGCGTTTACAGTCGGGGCTGTGAGACTGTGCAACGTCTGGCCTCAGATAAAATATTTTATGAAGCCAAGATATTATTAATTATGATAATTAATCCTTTTTTACCTATAAGTAAAGTATCTACTTTAGTTCCAATAATATTTGAATTATATTTTAATTAATAACAAAAAAATTGATGATTTAGAAAGATTTTGTAAACGAGTAGTAATTAATATTCCAGATATAAAACATTAATGGAATTTACTTATCAAAATTCAATCTAGTAGTAATTTGGTTAACAAACCAGATTTTGACGAAGGTACAAAGAGAATTTAACCTCAGAAATTTCTAAATTCAAATCTTCAGACTTTAAATATTCCTAGACGAAGATCACAGGTATTGCTGTTATGAAGTGATTAAGATATTTTAGATGAGAGTGGTTTTTAAATAAATGAGAATTTAAGTATATTTTTACATACATTTAAACAATATTTTAACAGAATTGAAAAGTTAAAACATGATTTGTTATAATAGGTTCAAATTTGATGAGTTTATCATTTTCGTGATTTTTTCAAACATCGTCTAATACGTATCTTCACGGAATCGTCATCACAAGGAAAAAATAAAACAGAATGTCATGATAAATCTAGTGAGTCCAAGCTCTATCTTCC
This sequence comes from Heliconius himera, assembly GCA_021202915.1. Taxonomy (NCBI): domain Eukaryota; kingdom Metazoa; phylum Arthropoda; class Insecta; order Lepidoptera; family Nymphalidae; genus Heliconius; species Heliconius himera. The sequence continues at coordinate 53,546 of JAJHJA010000208.1, forward strand.
TAGAGTAATTTCAGAATTTTGTCTCCCACAATCAGGCTCTTCTACCAGACCAGCTCGATGTTTAGATACTATTGCATTGCTACTTGATTTGATATTGAGTATATGATATGATTTGATACGAGTAAAGGCACAAGGATGTGACAGTATCGTGACGATTGTGAGTTCGATTCCCTCAATTTATTAATATTTACATTTCTTCGCTCTGGCACCAAAGCAAGGCCTCGAAAAATTTGTCGAAAAGTGGGGAACGGAGTGTTTTAACACTAGATTTTCTCTGCCTATCCTGCTATGTGCAGAATACATAATTTGTATTTCCACTATAAAACAGACCGTACATTTACAAACCAGCATAATTCTATTTAGTTTACGAACACATCTCACTATCTAGTATATTGGAGCGACCTCGAATAAAATAGCTACCCTAATAAATCCTTAGCGCGACACATGTTTCAGACTGAATAGTTCGGTCGATTAAATTTAAATTATTCATAAATCCCCATGGGTTTCGGGTTGAAATCAGATAAATTAATAAACTAGTGTAGACGAGCCGTAGCTAGTTATATGAGTGTAATTTTAAATGTTAGCTGAAGTAATCGATATACTTTTCGTTCTTTTTTGCATAGAAAACGTAATGTCAAGACACTCCGCTCTCCAACTTTCTTTCGCTCGAATTCTAGACATTGCGTGTCCGAAATCAATGCCGCGCTTCGTCAGTGAGATCGGTGAAAATGGAGATAGTTGATTCCCTCGAGCGGGGGTTCCCAGGTTCCCTTAATTTTAATCTAAATGTCCAGCAATCTCCCAGCATTAGTATAATATTGAATGAAAACCAATTATTCGAAGAGAATTTCAATTACAATTAAGATCGAATGTATAAATTGTACTAACATTAGCTGAATTGATAAATTAAGTAACATTACGGTAATTAGGTCGCGATTAATAGTCTACGAGATAATCAATCATGACCGAATACGCATTCGGGTTATTCGTCATATTATTAAAAAAAAATTAGCTTTACAATGTGTCCTGCAGATGAGCAGGGAACCGGTGGGAACCTAGTGTTAAGACACTCCCGTTTCTCACCTTCTGTTAAATTCTTTAGGCATTGCTTGTTGAATGACGGAACTCCACGCTGCACGAGCGAAGAAATGACAAACTGAAATGAAACTCGAGGAAATATAATAAATATTTTATTTCCTCGAGTTAGAATCGAACCTACAACCTGTCGCACTTACAGTCGCATGCCCTAGCACCACGACTGGCTTCATATTAATACTTTGTAATATATATGTATAATCGTATAGAACAAAGAAATACTTGGAATATTTAACACTAGTAAGTAATATTTTTTACTGAAAACTCGAAAATTTTTATAATAGTGCGATGTTTAAATTTTTCAAACACCTCTCGATTGAAACATATTTAAAAAGGGGCAAGGTAAGGCATTTATTGAGTGCTATATGATTTTCAGGATAAAATAAAGGCTGTATAATATAAATTTATATATTTTGTATTTAAAATTTAAAAAAAGACTTAAAATTGACAAGTATTGAGCTTTAAGTGCGTTTGAGGTTTATATATATATACATAGTATATTTAGCGATAAAACCGTATTTTTTTACTTCTTGAGAAATATAATACACATACATACACGCAATGAACAATTAATTTAGTAATAAAGATGTTCTATATTTTTCTGCATAATGCGGGCGCGAAGATAAGAAAAAAAATCACTGTAATTCAATATAAAAAATTTAAGTGGAGTAAAATTTCGATTTACAACAGCAATATTCATTTAGGATATCAATTTTACCCACCTTTTTACATTTTCACAGGCAACAATAAACTTTTATTAGGCTATTGAAGCTAAAGCTTATATTATATAAGGCTTTTCGCGTTTCCCAAACAAAAGGGGCAATTCTACCAAATGTTATCAACAGGGAAAAGATGCGACGGCTTGTAATACCAACGCCATTCGTCAAGATAAGGATAAAATAAAGTATCTTGATAAGGTAATAGTAAGGTTTGCATTTGGATATATTTAGACGCGTTTACTTTTTTTGCATTTTTATTAGATATGTAAGTCCTAAGGTAGCTGGTTATTTGGAATCTTCTTTTTGATTCATTCTTAGCAAAAAAAAAAAATAATTAAATTAGCTTCACGCTGTATCCCGCACACAGCAGGGTAGGCAGAGGGAACCTAGTGTTAAGACACTCCGTTCCCCACTTTCTGCCGAATTCTAGAGGCATTGCGTGTTGAGTGGCAGAACTCAACGCCGCCCTTAACCTCGATACCAGAGCGAAGAAATGGAAATATAAATTTAAGTAAATATTTCATCTCCTCGAGTGGGGATCGAACCCACAACCAGTCGGTTTTGCAGTCACACCTCGTGCCGCTGCGCCACGACCGGCCTCAAATCTCTTCTTAGCAATTTGCTTGTAATCTTGCTTCCAATTTTAAAAATACTTAAATGCTTATATATTTAAGTATTTTTAAAATTGGAAGCAAGAAATGTCGCGTAGCAATATAGTTAAAATAAACTTATATCAAACGAGCCTTAAAATAATTACTAATAATTTTACCTTACCTTTTTAACATTATGATTTTTGTCTCCAATAAAAAATGTATTCTGAAAGAAAAACTTTCTTATAAAAAAGACGGTATTTTTTTTGTTAATATATGATAAACAAAATATTATTATAATCTGTTCTCTTAAAGTATTTCCATTAGCGCTTATGTTAAAGAAATTAAAAAGAAATAATTAAACAATTAACGGAAACTTCGGCAGTTCCAAGTAAAGGGGATTTTTTGTTCGGTATTTTTAACTCCGTTTGATTTATCTCAAGCTCTTTGTCCATTTTTAGTATTGTATACATCAGCTTCGCGCTGTATTCCGCACACTGCAGGGTAGGCAGAGGGAACCTAATACCAAGACGTTCCTTTCTCCATTTTCAGCTGAATTTAGTATATTAAACACTTTTTCTTCCTGGCATTAATCCCGACTTTTGCCCTGGCAAAACTTCACTTTGCACGGTCTTTAGCTTTCTCGGTGGTTAGACCAATGGCTCTCATGTCCTGCATCACATCTAACCAGCACTTCTTTGGGCATCTTACTCCTATTCTTAACTTAGTATATTAAACACGTATGAACTTAATTAATTTAATATCACAACCGTAAAATTAAAATCATATACCAATGTCGATGTCACGTATTCTTAATTCGATTTGAAGGTATCTTTGAGGCATGATTAAAATTAACATATATTTACCCTTAGATCTATGTCTTTATGGTGCAGAAGATATAACATTATAATTTAACAATCTTAATATGAAATATGCATTAAGTGATATGAGAAACGAAGTAGTTGCAGGTTTGATTCCCACTCGTTTCATACAAGGGCTTACGGGCATACGGCTTTGAGTACCTCCACCTAACAAGCAGTGTCTATTTTTTTTTATTTTCCACAAGAAAAAAGGTACTATATTATACGATAATATCGCATTCTTGTTTAAAGTCTCAGTTTTATTCAAAAGACCGTTTAAACTCATATTATTAAACATTGAAATTAAATAAGATCAAATTTTATCCTCCATAAGATAAAATTCTAAAACTCCTTTAGAACTAAAGGTTGTAAAATCAATATCTACGTGTATAGATTTATTATAGTAACGTGGACTGACCTGAGTCCATGCTTAGCCACTAGAAAAACCTTTGTAATATCGGGCTACGTGTTTGAGAGTGTGCTATTAGAGTGCAGGTGGTTTTGAGCGGTCGCTACCATATTAAGTCTATTCTTTTAAAACCAAGCTTATCAAAGCAGAATGTGTGTAATGTTTTATAATTTTCAAATAAATCATTAAAATATGAACGTTTCGCATTGATATTAAATTATAAATTTACATATAAGTAGCTGTATTATGATAAGCTTATATTCAATATTTTAAAAAAACGTGAGAAAAAATAAGTTCTTCTATTCAATATCCAATGTCTCAAATGTGAACGATGCAAAATGAAGAAAAAGATTCACAATATAGTGCCAGTCACGGCTCAGTTTTTAGTCACCTAACCTAATAAAACCAATATTTCGTCAAACTAACCTTGAAGAGTAACCATTTCAATAAAAAAAAATAATTATGGAGATCGGTTTGCGGGATACTGAGTTATTTGTGCATTTGCACATGCTTTATGCGATTTTTTCATGGATACCATTGTTAGAAATGCACCAAATTGAAATCAAAATCAGTTCACTCAATCAAAAGTTCTGAAGTAACAAACATAAAAAAAAACAGTAAAGTTGATAACCTCCTTTTCTCACAGAAGTCAGTTAATAATAACTTGTCACATCTAAACACAAACCTAATACAATAAATGATTTCAATTCTAGGTTATTCTTGCAAAAAATATGAAATAACAGAACTGGAATAACTGGAGATATAAAGACGGCCAAATCATTACAATTAAGATTACAACAATAGACTACATTAACACAGTACGAGTATGAAATGTTCTTTTATTCAAGTATATTTGTTGGCTTGCGGTATTGTACGCCGTAAATATAGAAGGAAAACATAATTCAATAACAGAAAAAAAATAATGGAAGGAAAAGGTTAGTCGTCACATTCCGTGGACAAAAGCAAATAGTTCCAAATGTATTATATTGGCAATATATCGTGAGGTTGGCGTAAAAAGAAAATCAAAGATGACACTGGAACGGATGGCTTTTTGTATCTTGAATGTCGCCTGTCAAGGTTAATTCATGAGATGTTATGGAAAATTGGCCTTTACGTGCAAAAGAAATTGATTCAGTTGTAGCTTTAGTTGTATAGCGGAACTCAACGCCGCGCTTTGAGATGTGAATTGATTTTTTTTTTCAGCTTCACGCTATACCGCATATAGCAGGCCTATCTTGCTAGAACCTGGTGTTAAGACACTCCGTTCCATTGGAATTACGTGTTAAGTGATCTAAACAGCGCTACGCTTCTGCCTTGGTACTGGAGCGACGACATGAAGGGAATAAGTTATTATGAATTAATATTTATTAATTCATAATAACTTATTCCCCCGAGTGGGAATCGAACCCACAAACGTCGCGTTGCACACGATAGCGCTGCCGAACGATAGCCTGCGCCACGACGTCCCCAATGAATTAAGATAAATATTTACTCAGCATCTGTTAAATATTAAAGCAGCTTCTTTACTGCTAAAGTACTAAATGCATAAAAGCTACTAATTGGTCAAACTAAACCACTTCACAACTAAGTTATTGGCAGTAAATAAAATGGTTCTATAGACACTAGTTTTATTTATTTGTATTTTGTTTTACATTTCGGCAAACAAAATTCGACAATATTTTTAGTAAAGGATTGTTTGTTGTTCGATTTAGTTTGTCCCAAAGTATATATAGACATACATATTCATTTTAAATGTTGTCTATTGAAAATGAAAAATATCATTCAATTAAGTACAGATTGAACCCACAACCATCACACCATAATAGTGAAACTTGAACCCATCACACCACCACAGCCTACATCTATTTATCAAAAAAAAAATCAGTTTAATGCTGTATCTTGCACACAGCAGGGTAGGCAGAGGGAACATAGTGTTAAGACACTCCGTTCTCCACTTTTTGACGAATTCTGGAGGCATTGTGTGTTGAGTGGCAGAACTTAACGCCGCGCTTAACCTCGACACCGGAGCGAAGGAATGGAAATATAAATTTAAGTAAATATTTCATCTCCTCGAGTGAAGACCGAACCCATAACTAATCGATTTTACAGTCACACTTCGTGCCGCTGCGCCACGACTGGCCTCACTTTTAAATTTCTCTAAATTAAATTTTATATTACGAATAAGATAAATCAACAAACAGATATAACGATTGCCTTAAAAATATATATAGAAAACATATCCTCTTATAATTTGGGCCTTAGATCTTTTAAGCCTCACCATTTATCATCTTCAATAATATAATATGTAATTTCCACGACGTAATCTACCCATTGTGATTGAAAGTAACATAAGTATGGAAAGTACGTCAGTAGAAAATCCTTTATCGTCTCTTTAGTCAGTAGATAAAAGGTATTTGTCTTTTCTTATCTTATTTTATCTTATTGAAGTTACACAAGGTAAGTTTTAAAAATTGAAAAACTTAGTTTTTCAATTATTTAACTATGATCGATGAAGCATATGTTTAGAGTTGTTTCTCAACAGAAACATGTGGACTGGAGGGGAATAGCTATAATTATATAACTACGGAGTGTCTTAACACTAAGTTCCCTTTGCCTACCCTGCTGTGTGCGGGATACAGCGTGAAGCTGACTATACTTTTTCCATACAAAACTGTCTGTTTTATATCGGGAGGAATTCATAAAGTATGAATCAAAATGCAATGCACGAAAATTCAATGAAAATGTGGATAGATTTCTATCTAATGTCTCTATACTTTATTTTGCGACAAAAGAGTTAAATTCCTTTAATCTATTGTTAATTCGTTCGTCGTGGCACAAAGAGTGACTGTAAAATCGCCAAATGGTTGTGGGGCTCGATCCCCACTCGAGAAAATAAAATACTTATTTACATTTATATTTTCATTTCTTCGCTCTGGTGTCGAGGAAAAGCGCGGCGTTGAGTTCCGCCACTCAACACGCAGTGCCTCCAGAACTCGGCGGAAAGTGAGGAACGGAGTGTCTTAACACTAGGTTCCCTCTGCCTACCCTGCTGCGTGCGGGATACAGCGTGAAGCTGAATTATATTAATTATCACCATCCAACAAAAATATATAGCAAGAGTAACATAATACTTAAATACATATTTATTAGATATTTGTATTTCCTTCGGAAATCTGGTAAGAGTACTTTTATTACGAACAGAGGAAGCCAATTAGTCCAATTATTTGTATTTGTCATTACAATTAACCAAGCGAACAAAATAAACAAGTGAGTATTTCCTGGATTACCAGGAAAGTATAAGAAAACGAAATGAATCCATTAATATTGTTTTATTTTTTTACCTTTTCGCTATATTCCATACATAGCAGGTTAGGCACAGGGAACTTGGGAACCTAATGTTACACGACACGACACTCTGTTCTTAAAACATTTCCATTTTCATCTGAATTGTTGAGTCTTTGCATTTTCAATGGCGGAACTCAACTCGACACCAGAGCGAAAAAAAAACATTAAATGTTTCATTTCCTCGAGTGGGAATCGAACCAGGACCGGTCGCGTTACCGTCTTATATTTGTGTCACTGAGCCATAACGGCCTAAAATATTGTTACCTTAACTATTTTATTCTGTACTAGCGGCCCGCCCACGGCTTCGCCCGTTTAAAATACATGATTATTGATTTAAGCAGAATTGATTGACAACTATAATAAAATAAAATAAATAAATAAATCAGCTTCACGCTGTATCCCGCACACAGCAGGGTAGGCAGAGGGAACCTAGTGTTAAGACACTCCGTTCCCCACTTGCTGCCGAATTCTGGAGGCATTGCTTGTTGAGTGGCAGAACTCAACGCCGCGCTTAACCTCGCCACCAGAACGAAGAAATGGAAATATAAATTTAAGTTAATATTTCATCTCCTCGAGTGGGGATCGAACCCACAACCAGCTGGTTTTACAGTCACACTTCTTGCCGCTGCGCCACGACTGGCCTTGTTTACTTTATTGTATAAAATATTGTATAATAGTGCTTCAAAAATATATATTTTTATCAACAGTCATATAATCAAGACGTTTCGAATGTCATTCTTTAGCCAGGGTCATACCAGCGCGATTTATATATAACATTCGCTGGCAAGCTAATGCCTTGAGTTCATTCAAATGACGATAACTTTTTTTTTAATGAACCGATTTTGATGAACCAAACTTTAGAACCTAAATTGAGTTAAAACAAAGCAATTGGTGAAATTTTCAAGTAAATCGGTTCAGTAGTTTCAGAGAAAAATGCGGACAACAATATGTCGACAGACAGACAGACAGACAGACAGACAGACAGACAGACAGACAAGAAATTCAAAAAAAATCTTTTTGCTTTCTATTAGTCTTTTTAAGTATCCCTCTATCCATTTCAGTCAAAATTACTAAATGTACAGACAAAATATTTTTACTGTCTTATTATATATAGAGATTAATTTTTGGTTGTTTTATTATATTTAAACTATTGCTAAAAACGTTATAATTTTTATGAAAATTATATATAGAAATATATAAATCTTTACTATATAAAAAAATATATTGGCAGTGTTCAACCTTGCCGCTTCTACTTTATACTAACAACCCACTATAGGTTTTGTTCGTACGAGAAACAAAAAAAAACCTTACATGAATATGTATATGCCTTCGGACAAACTAAACATGCATTGCAACGAATAATCTTTTAAAAAAATATAGATGGAATATTTTTTTTTACTTTCTCGTAAAAAATACTAATATTTAGAAACTAAAATTAGTACGCTGTATCCCGCACACAGCAGGGTAGGCAGAGGGAACCTTGTGTTAAGACACTTCGTTCCCCACTTTCTGCCGAATTCTGGAGGTATTGCGTGTTGAGTGGCAGAATTCAACGCCGCGCTTAACCTCGACACCAGAGCGAAGAAATGGAAATATAAATTTAAGTAAATATTTCATCTACTCGAGTGGGGATCGAACCCACATCCAGTCGGTTTTGCAGTCACACCTCGTGCCGCTGCGCCACGACTGGCCTCAATTTAATATTTTGATTTTTTTTTAAAATTAGTACTGTGTGTGTGTACTTGTGTTTCCGTTTGACCAATAATCTAGTATTATAATTATACTTCTCAATATATTCTTATTTTAATAATATGTAACAGTTGATTTAACAGCAAAAAAACAGAGCTGGTTTATAACATTTTAATTCTGCCATCAAAACGGAGTGGAGTTCCGCCAAACAACACGCAACAAAATGGAAAACGGAGTGTCTTAACACCATCCCTTTGCTCATTCCACCAAGGCGAGAAGCTGTTAATTCCCCCCACCCCACAACTTCCCGTTCGTCACCAGCAATTAGGTGGTGGTGATCGATAATTCCCATCACGTAACAGTAAATTGGCGAGCGAAGTTCACGCTTCGTGCACCGGCGTGACATGTGGGAAATGCGTATGAATATATTACCGGTTTGATCGAAAATTAGATTTTTATAGTAATTTCTGTTTATAGTAAATTCTGGTTTGTACGACCGTACGACGTACTCGTACAGCGAAGTCGGGGTTCGGCGGAATCTCGTTATATCCGCGATGGTACTTTATTGCTGCAAATTTATTTTTAGTGGGATATTTCTTATATCGCCTTATAGTTTTTTTTATGTTTATTTCGATAGTTGTGTGTATGGATTCTTATTGGTGCATCTATTTTTTGTATGTCTCGTATCGGAATGATATTTTTTTTTTTCACTTTTATTGCCATTGAAGTGACACATATAAAACTATTTTTGAATTTTTTAAGTTTTAAAGTTAAATAAAGCGAATAATATTATTTGAAATAATATTAATCAAAAACAAAATATGTCGATAGAAAAATATAAAATTTGTTTTTAAAATCTCTTTAAAATAAAAGCGTTCCGATCGGAGGAATGAATTATTTTCATGTACTTACTCTAGTAAAAAGACAAAGCACGGCGTTAAGTTTCGCCATCCAACACACAATCTCCCAAAAATTTGGCGGTGCAAATTACACAAGGAACGGGGCGTCTTACTACGAGGTTCTCTACTATATACGAGATACAGTGTGAAACATCTCTTTCATAATATAAACTATATCAAATTAAATAAAGCATTATATAATAACATATTTTTAATTTAAAAGTTCATATATATTAAAATGAAATTAAAATATAATGAAAGTAACTTCATAATAAAAATAACTTTATATCTGTAGTCTTTGTCATGCAAATTACTGAACAGGGTAATATTAAAAGTTGTTTTATTTGTTACTATTTACGTACAAATTTTATTAAAATATGAGAATCAAGCTTATAAATGAAAGATAAAAAGAAACACGTATTAATTAAATTAAAAATATTATAGGCCTGTCGTGGCGCAAAGGTTCAAAGTGTGACTGTAAAATCGACTGGTTGTGGGTTCGATCTCCACTCGAGGAAGTGAAATATTTATTTACATTTATATTTTCATTTCTTCGCTCTGGTGTGGAGGTAAAGCGTGACGTTGAGTTCCGCCACTCAGCACGCAATGCCTCAGGAATTCCGTGGAAAGTGGGGAACGGAGTGTCTTAACACTAGGTTCCCTCTGCCTACCCTGCTGTGTGCGGGATACAGCGTGAAGCTGATCTGATCTCTGATTAAAAATTAATGTAATTTTTTTTTATTATTATACAAAAGGGTCGCAAATTCGATTTAATTTGTGGAATTCACTTTAATATTTGTATGTATTACCTACACTAGTCGAATTGAGGCAAATTGTGATGTTATTAAACGCTGCTGTCGACTGCAATGGGATTCGGAGTGTAATGAACTGTTTTATACATATCTACTATTATATATAGATATAGAATTATGAAAAAAAAACCAAAGCAAGTAAATATATATGAGAAAAAATTAGAGTAAATTAAAATTAAATCAGCTACACGCTGTATCCCGCACACAGCAGGATAGGCAGAGCGTTATCCACTTTCTGCCGAATTTTCGAGGCATTACGTGTTGATTTGTGAAACTGAACGCCGTGCTTTTGCGTTGGTACCAGAGCTAAGAAATGAAAAGTAATCGAATTTCGAGAAGGAATTGAACCCACCACCGTCGCGTAACAGTTACACCTGTACGCCTGCGCTATTACGGCTGACTCGAGGAAATTAAATATTTAATATTATCATTTCTTCGCTCTGGTAAGCAAAGCACGTGTTGAGTTCCGCCACTTAACACGCAAAGCATCCAGAATTCGGCGCAAAACAAGAAACCGGAGTGTCTTTACACTAGCCTCCCTCCACCTACCCTACTAAATGCGGGATACAGCGTGTTAAAAAGAATTAAAGTGAAATCTCTACACTACCCCAAGCGAGCAGAACAGCCCATACACATTTGAATACCAGTAATTACTGCATTGATATTACTGACAGATGGCGGTTACTAATTCTGTAATAGAAACCACGAGCCTAACTAACTCATTAATTGGCTTGGTTAGAAAATTATTGAATAGTGTGAGCCAAAGAATTAGATTAGTGTTCGGGTGTGAGTGTTGGTGTTGAGTAATTTATTATTTGTGTTGTATTGAGTAAATCTGTTTTTTAGGGAATGATTCTAAATGGTTCTAAGAGTTCTTTATCAGTTTCACGCTGTATCCCGCATATGCACGGTAGGCAGAGGGAACCTAGTGTGAACATTCGGCTCCCCACTTTCCGCTAAACCTTCGAGGCATTGCGTGTTGAGTGGCAAAGTTCAACGCCGCCCTTTGCTTTGTTACCAAAGTGAAGAAATGTAAATATTAATAGATAACAATTTATACCTCTGAGTGGGAATCGAATACACAACCATCGCGTTTACAGGCACATGCTTGTGTTTGTGGTACACAGGGACCAAATTTTGCCTGCCCTGGTGAAAAAAAGCGCGGCGTTGAGATCCGATATTTTAAAATTTGAGCGCAAAATGAAGAACGGAGTTGCTTTGACACAGGCCCTGTCTCTGTCTACAATGCTTATCGTTTTAAATACAACGAAGTGAATTTCATAGAAGTCACCAATTCCATTAAGTTTTACAAATAACTCAAGCCATATTGATAATAAGCGATATAATTTATTAATAAGATATTCACAAAACTTTTAAAATGTAAAACTTTTATACAGTTTTCTCAAAGTTTACAACTTTCCTTTTTATAAAATTGTAAGTTTTAATTATCTGTGCTTTAATATATACATTTCTTTTATTATAATTTACTTTATAATTATCTAGACTTCATTATGAAACATTGAGATAATAAAAATTATATTATACTTCATTCGATTTTATTCTTATAAAATCTAAATCTAATATTTTCACATCTTCGCTCTAGTGTCGAGGTAAAGGAAGTTAAAGGAAATATTTTTATGTATTTGTTTTGCTTAAAAGAGAGTAATTAGGAGACTGAACTGAAACGAAGCTGAACAAAAATATAATATCAATTAAAATCTAAAAAACAAAATTGTTTTAAGATAAATGTTTTTAAGACATCAAAATAAATTTTAGTCAATTGGAAACGATAGACAACAGACAAACAAAAGCCATTTAGAAAAAGTGCACAAGAATAAGAAACGAATTCACATGTTATTTCTTACACGCTCCATACAGTTTTATACCGTGCAGCATCCCCTAGAAGGTGCTAAGCGGGGATAAACAGGATCAGTTGTATAAGATTTAGCGAGAATAGTGGCTGTCGGATGCGGGGGAATTCCGTTTTTCAACATGATAATTTCATTTTCGAAATGGAAATGGGATTGAAACATTCCATAAAGGAGAAATCTCTTAGTGGACTAGATTGAATTTAGGAATTTGCTTACAAAATTGAAATTCTGATTAGTTGGGGACGTTAAAAAGATAGCATAACAGCTTATTTTGTATATTTCTTTTGTAAATGTATCGGTGTTAGCAAATAATCGCGAAAATTACGATAAATAAGCGTCGACCTAAAGGCCTTACATTCGGTGCTGTTAGGCCGCAATAATGCAGCTTCCATTTGTCAGGATAAAGTGGCTACAGGAGGAAAAACTGGTTTTACTCCTGAAATATTTCACCTAACTTGTTTGTTTCTGGAACGTTTTCCCGATGAATTAGACATAGGAGTTATGGGCAGCTTCGAAACTTCTTAAAGTAATCCTAGTCGATGAGTCAGTGTTTGAAACGTTTGTTATTGATTCTCTCGTCTGGACTCTAGGTTTCTAGATTTTGGTGGCTAAAGTAGATGTTGTATATATTGTTGATGAATGTATATATTGGTGATGTAGATGAGGCAGTCATGGAAAAGAGGCGCAAGCGTGCGACTGTAAACGTGACAGTTGTGAGTTTGATTCACTCTCGGGGGAAGGAAACCCTTAATATTTTCGTTTTGTCGGTCTGGTAATGAGGGAAAGCGCGGTGTTGAGTTCCGCCACTCAACACGCAACGCCAGAATTCAGCGAAAAGTGGGGAACGAAAGTGTTATAATAGGGAAGGAAGTGTCCGAATACTAGGTTCCCAGATTCCCTCTGCCGAATCTGCTATTTACGAGATAAGTTAAGCTATAAAAAAAAAGAGGCCGGTCGTGGCGCAGCGGCACGAGGTGTGACTGCAAAACCGACTGGTTGTGGGTTCGATCCCCACTCGAGGAGATGAAATATTTACTTAAATTTATATTTCCATTTCTTCGCTCTGGTGTCGAGGTTAAGCGCGGCGTTGAGTTCTGCCACTCAACACGCAATGCCTCCAGAATTCGGCAGAAAGTGGGGAACGGAGTGTCTTAACACTAGGTTCCCCCTGCCTACCCTGCTGTGTGCGGGATATAGCGTGAAGCTAATTTATTTTTTATTTTTAATAAAAAAAAAGAAAAAATGTAGATATTTATTTATACATATTTATTGTTTATTACAAAACGCTTTCACAAAAAGCAAATAGAAATATAATTTACCAAAAAGAAATATAAGTTATTTATAATCAAATCGTGCAGAAGTTTATAGAAAAAGTTTAATGCAATTTAAACAATACCTGACATTTGCAATTGTAGCATTATCTAGATATTTTATGTAAACTTGGTAAATTACATTCTATCACAAAGTTAAATTGTTAAAATTAAACTAAATTAGCTTCACGCTGTATCCCGCACACAGCAGGGTAGGCAGAGAGAACCTAGTGTTAAGACACTCCGTTCCCCACTTTTTGCCGAATTCTGGAGGCATTGCGTGTTGAGTGGCAGAACTCAACGCCGCGCGTAACCTCGACACCAGAGCGAAGAAATGGAAATATAAATTTAAGTAAATATTTCATCTCCTCGAGCGGGGATCGAACCCACAACCAGTCGGTGTTGCAGTCACATCTCGTGCCGCTGCGCCAAGACCGGCCTCTGTCTGACTGTTAAGTTGAATTTTTTAAATAAACCCAAAATTGGGACACGAAACTAGAGTTTATGACTGTAAAAGGAGAACTGAGGGCTTCAGTTTTTTAGTCAAAACTGTCAGCGCCATTTGGTGAAATTTATGCCTAGTGTTGTCCCGAACTTCGCCGTCCACCGCGGTGGCGCTTGCATACGAATTTTCGCCAACAATTCGAAAACTATTATTTGATAGTACGTAAAAAGAGTCGGTTTTCACAGCCTTTTCTATTTAAATGCTATTTCGCGTTTTAAACAAAAGTTTTAATTTTTCTTTGTTCGTTTTTATTTTTAGAGTTTTTTATGAGTTCACTCAGTTTCGTGCACATATGTTATGTGTTTCAAAGTTTATTTTAATATATTCAGACGTTATGGTTAAAGCGTTTTCATTATTTTACACGTGTATGTATAGAATTAGGTATTTATTTCAAAGAAAAAAGATATTTATCCTATGGGCTTCTTTCTTTTCTCTTAAAGCAATAAGACCTACCAAAGTAACTAAAACAAAGTAGTTGCGTGTTTGATTTCCACTTGAAGGACCATTTGTGTGTATCTAAAATCTTTAGTAGGTATATAATATATTTATATTGATGCCAGTCGTGGCGCAGGGGCACAAGTGTGTGACTGTAAACGTGACAGCCTGTGAGTTCGATTCCCACTCGAGGCAATAAAATATATAATAATTTAATTTGTATCACTATAACTTGTATCGACTCAAAGCGTGGCATTGATTTCCGCCACTTAAAACACAATGTCTCTAGAATTCGGTGGAAAGTGAGGAGCGGAGTGTCTGAACACTGGGTTCCCTCTGCCTACCCTGCTATGTGCGGTATGCAGCGTGAAGCTGTTTTTCTATTTATTTTTAGTCTAACAACTTCTAACAAAGAATCATGCCACCCACTCCATTTTGCATTAATAAATGAATACTTATCCAATCAATAATAAAACTATTCTATAGATCAATTATAATTCAATTAATTCCTTAAGCACACACGGGTTGAAGTTTCTCGCAATGGCTTCGTAAGTGATTAGATTTCACGCTAAGCTCGCGCTACAATTCAAATGAAGTAATACGGTTTCTTATAGTAGTATTATTATTGCCTGACTAGTCATATATTAATTCATTATTAATAAATATTATTATTATTATTCATTATTATTGTTTAACGAGGTCATCGTAATTCAATTAACATATTCGATTTGACGACGGTTACTTATATAGTTGCTATACTTACATAAGTATAGTAACTATATAAGTAACTATGTAATTTATATAAATCAGCTTCACGCGGTATCTTCTAGCTATACTCGCCTCACAAATCAGACTAGGCAGAGAAAACCTAGTGTTAAGACACTCCTTTTCCCCCTTTCCGCCGAATTCTGGAGGCGTTGAGTGGCGGAATTCAACGCGGCGCTTTGCTTCGACACCAGATAGATTCTAAAAGTAAAAGTGGATAAGTGCGAGACTTTCGTAGACTTTATAGAGTTCCTTAGTATTAAGCATAGGTTAGGACCACCTATACAATACCTACACTTAATAAAAATATGAGTATAATTTTTTTCACATGTTCATATGAATGACAAATCATGTCGTAATAGGAATTAGTTCAACGAATAAATCAGCTTACCAAGTTTCAATAGTTTTGAAGTAAATTGGCACTCACATACAGACACACAGATATCACGAATCAATAACAGTAGTCAGCTACGGAACCCTAAAAATATATAAGACTATGAAATCTGCAATACATTTGGATACAGTGAATTCAATCAGTAGTTCATAATTTGTGGTCAATTACACTGGGGCGCCTTTCATGATGAACAGGAAACCACATTTATTTATAACATATAATTATTAATTAATAATTGTGTACTGCAATGTACCTTTATATTTACAAAAGATTAATATTTCATTTAAAGCGTGTTTCCGGGCACATCAATTGTGCGCAAATGTATTTTTTTTAATGAAATTAAGCAAGAGCAAAACTTACAAATATATTTTTCATGGAACATTGACCAAAATTAATGTAATATATACTGTATTTAAAATCTTATAGATATATATATATATATATATATATATATATAAAGTTCAGGTATTTTGGATCTGGAGGCATAGATCGCGATGTCCAAGCCCGAATAAGGACTACCTGGGCTAAATAACAAAAGATCACCGGTGTGATCTGCGATCGCAGAATGCCGCCGAAGCTCAAGTTGATGAACAAAAGTACCCTTCGACGGGTCTTTTATACTATCTCGTTACACTTAGGAGCTTCACGTTACGGAAATGAAGATGCTGTGGTGGATATGTGGCGTAACGCGGTCTTACCGCGTACGCAACACATTCATTCGATATAGTCTTGGAATTCGTGACGTAGCGGATAAGCTCCAACAGCATCGCCTGAGGCGATATGGCAGCGTTCCGCACCTACCTACGCCAACTATATTGGTGCCTTGCTACGTCTGTTCCTGGAGTTAGACCCCCGGGCAGCCAAGGAAACGATGGCTCGATATCTTGATGCATAACACGAGAGCCAATTGACTAACCACCGAGTATGCTGAAGACCATACAAAGTCAAGTAGATTGCTTAGGAGACAGACCCTGACTAACGACACAAAAAGCCGAGACTAATGCCATGTAGAAAGTGATGCTGGTATATATACATAAAAAAAAGATATTCGATTCTATATTTTATTTAAAATAAGCTTTATACAACATAAAACACATATTTAAGAGATTATCTGTTTATCCGTAAATTGAAGTTCATAAAAACATAATTTTACGAAGCATAAAAAAAATTTAAAGCTTTTATCAACATTAATAATATATTTTTATACCCTCATTACTCAGAGTAAAGGTACAAAGTAAAACTACAAGCATTAAAAGCAATATTCATATTTATATGCCAATGAAATGTGTGTTTAAATACAATGAATGGTCATTAAAATATTATTTAAACAACAATTAGTAATTTGTTATTAAAAACAAATAGAAGGACCGATCGTTAAATTATTCATGATTCAATATTTGTACTTTTAGGGTTCCGTACCTCTATAGGAATAAAACGGAAAACTTATAGGATCACTTTTTTTTATCTGTCTGGTCCCCTATCAACGCCATTTATTTCGAGATCATGTGAAGATATCAAGCTGAAACTTATATCAAATATTCCTATATTAGGTCTCTTGGAGAAATAACTTTCAAGTTAACGCAATCAAAAGATACGAGCATTTGCGTCGTTTTTGCTACATTTTGTATCACTTTCGTCGCGTAATCAAAACCTATAGGATTTTGCAAATGAATGTTTCAAAGAAATGAGAACTTACAATACAAAGAAAAGAAAAGGTACGAGAAATGGAAATTTATATTTTTATTACAAATAAAACTTACTGCCTACTTATAAGTGTGCTTCATTTCATACAAAGTGAGTGCATACGCTTTAAGCTTAAGTTAATCAACTTTTATAAGTTGTATTTTTTGTTGATCTGCAATCTTGAAATTGATACGGAACCTTCGGTGGGCGGCTCAACTCGCACTTGAAGTATCACAGTTTTTATTTTGTTAACAAAAGAATGGTCACGCATTTTGGTATGGTGAATATGAATAGACAGTATCTTAAGGGAAATATTTTGAATTCAGCCTCTACATATATTGAAACTATTGCATATTGTGTTCATTCAACAGTATCAATACAAATCCAATTAATAAAAATAATAATTAGATACGTAAAAAAACTCATAAATTATACAATTACATCAATATGATAATCACACTTTACTTATATTTAATTACAAACATCAAACTACCTGACTGAGGCCAGTCGTGGCGCAGGGGCATAAAATGTGACTGCAAAATCGACTGGTTGTGGGTTCGACCCCACTCGAGGAAAATAAATATTTATTTAGATTTATATTTTCATTTCTTCGCTCTGGTGTCGAGGCAAAGGGCGGCTTTGAGTTCCGCCACTCAACATGCAATGCCTCCAGAACTTGGCGGAAAGCCGGGAACGGAGTGTCTTAATACTAGGTTCCCTCTGCACCCTACTGTGTGCAGGATACAGCGTAAAGCTGATTTATTTAACTCCGAAAAATTAAGAATAAATCACAATACGAAATATATTAAAATATAAATGAAATATTATTACAACTAAAACAACTAACGGCAACTATTTATTTTCATTCAACCGACAACTTAGCCAAATGAAAATTTCAATTTAGTTATGAGGCTAGCTGTCGGCATTCTAAAACGGCCAGACAATTTTATTATTACAGCTCCCTACTCTGAATGGATAAAAGGTTGAGGCCTTCTGGGCATGGCTACCTCCTGTTCAGCTGGCAGCCTGCCAGGGTACACTCCGCAGTCCTAGCGCATACATAAAATAACCCTACGCAATAACAGTTTTTACTGCTCATAGAATAAAAACCGAAATGCAACGAAAACACTTATATATGGTCCACTGTACAGATACAAATCGACGCCAGCTCCATGCTCTGGCGGGTTTAACCTTAAACTCAGTAGTATAAGGTTAAAATTCTGGAAACGCCACGAAAAAACATGCTGAATTCAAATATGTTGACGCCATTGTGTTTCAAATAGGTTCTATATCAATAAAGCTGAATGCCTTGTATATAAACGGAGTCCGCAAGTTCCGATTTTGGGGTCCGCGTTTGATATTGCAGGTGTCTCGCAGTAGGTACTGAGGTTAGTGATTTAGATTTTATTAGTTTGTTATATTTCTTTATTGAAAAATAGTAGTACGAAATACGTAGTTACACAGTCTAACAGTTAAAAAATTAGACAGAGGAAACCTGATGTTAAGACACTTTTACTCCCTACTTTCCGCCGAATTCCGGAGGCATTGCGTGTTGGGTGACGGATATTAACGCCGCGATTTATTACTTAATAGCCAGAGCGAGGTAATGAAAATATTAAATATTTCATTTCCTCGATTGGCAATCGAACCCACATCCTGTTCGATTTTGAGTCAGCCAGGACTGACCATATACATTAGATATAAATAAAGATACCTAAGATACCTTTAATAGAAAGAGAGATACCTAAAATAATTCCCAACTTAAAGCGATATTCTTTATTTAAGAATAATTAAGCGTCAGTCAGTTTTAATCCAGTGTACATACAAAATGGAATACATTTGCTGATCGCGTTTCCGATTCCGTATTTAGGTTAATTAGAATATTCGCCGGTCGGTCTCTCGTAGAAAGTGCAATACATTTTTTACCGTATAAAAATGTTCGAGTTAAAATCTACGTAGAAATTCAGATGTCGAAAAAGTAACGTAAAGGATTGCCTGTGGAACTTGAAAACGACTTTATTTTATGATGAATAAAATTTAAGTCAAGTGCAGGTCGATCTCGCTTACAAATATAACTATGAATTACTGCTTTAGTACATAATAATAATTTATAAACTGTATATTAAATGGTTATTATTTTGTTATTTATTTTTAAATAACGTGGTTACTGAAAGAACGTTATCATTACTAGAAACAAATAATATTTTTGTAAAAAATAAAACAATAAACCTTCTGGGTTAAGGATGAAGTTTTTTTCCGCTTAATTCGCATAGCGTGTTCAGTGGCGGAACTAAACACCGCACTTTACCTCAACACCAGAACGACGAAAATGTTAAGAATAAATATATAATTTCGTCGAGCGGGACTCGAACCCACAACCTGTCGATTTTACTGGATTCTGAAGATGGGGGTGCATAAGTTAAATATCAGTGATGTTAGTCGTAAAGATAAGTAATAGTAAAACAATAAAAAATCACTCTGTAAAATACATCTTCCAAATTAACTTCAGTTTAGACAAAGAAAAGCTAATACGACGCTTTGTTAAAAACAATCTTTTAAAAGTGATAGCAAAGGTGAACGAAGGTGGTTTCAAAATATGCTAATGAAAAATAAACTTTACATTTATTTTATTAAGGTTTATTTTATATTATATTTGTGGTTCAGTTGGAGTAACCTGATCTGCCCTTGGCTTTATGCCAGGATATTCGTGTAGATATGGATGTCTTCTAGTTTTATGGCTTTTAGATAAATTATGCTGCCTGAAAATGTATACCGCAGCTAATGGGAAATATCTTAATGTGAGGCCAACATTACAGTATACATTCTATTAAGTAGTTGTTACTTACTATCCTCTTATACTTTCTTCGTTGAAAAATATTTTAACATTTATCTTTGTGGAGACAAGAAGCTAAGAGAAAAATACTATAACAATTCTTTATATTAGCTATTAAATAAATCAGCTTCACGCTATCAGGCAGAGGGAACCTAGTGTTAAGACACTCCGTTCCCCACTTTCTGCCGAAATCAGTGTGTCAGAAATGAAGGAAATATTAATTTAATTAAATATTTCATCTCCTCGAGTGGGGATCGAACACACAACCACTCGGTTTTACAGTCATACTTTGTGCCCCGGCGCCACGACTGGCCTCAATATTAGATATTAAAAAATATTTTTTATAAGTTTATTTACTACAACAACAACAAAACAAAACTATAAAAATTATAAGTAACTTTTGTTAACTTAGCACATAATTTTCGGTGACTCACGTTTCGTAAAGGGTCATATGTAAATATTATAAAATAGCCTTATTTTGTGTATTAGTATACTAATCGTTCATTCGCTCGTTCATTTCATACAGTCACTCATTCACAAGAATAAACAGGCATACAGAATCTCGTTCACAAGACATCATTAATACGAGAAAAGTTGTGTTTGTATAATGTCCATTGAGTGTGACACGAGCTTTTGATTTTTATTTCAAACATTTTTTTAGCGTCGGGCTATATCCCGCACATAGCATTGCATAGGTAGGTAGAGAGCCTAGTGTTAAGACATTACGTTTCCCATTTTCCGCCAAATTCTGAAGGCATTGAGTCGCGGAACTCAATGCCGAACGTTTCCTCGACAACAGAACAAAGAAATGAAAATATTAAATATTTAATTTCCTCGAGCGGGAACCCACAACCTGTTACGTTTACACACACATTTTGTGCCTGTTAAACCAGTCGTTTTAGAATAACCACGAAAAAAATAATTAAATATAGATAAATACCTTATAAGTAATAAGAAGAAAAAAACTAAAAGAATTTTCAAAACATAAAACAGCGCCATTGTTACAAAGCTTATTCAAATTCATATTTTCATATGACTAGTTCCAGTTTTATTTTCGCTATGTTGTTCGAGCAAACAGACTGTTCCGAGGCACCTACCTGTTCGGGAGATAGCCGCGATGAAAAATAACATAGCACAAACAACTTTCCACCAATTTATACTTTAGCTTTGTTGCAATATAGAGTTCTTTGCTTACAGTACATAAATTTAAGCTTTTTTTCTCTACAATAAAATGGACGGGAGACAATAAATATATTGTACAGACTGAATTTGATCTGCTTCTACTATAAATCGTACCTCGGAGAACGTGAAATATATTACTATCGCGTTCATAGTTTAAAATTGTAAATCAACGGTATACGGTGTTAATATGTTTTGGAAAGATTTAATGGACTAATAATGTATGTAATTTATATAGAAAATGTATAAAAAATTTGAACGTAGCGGAATTTGAAAGCTGTCCCATTCTGTCGTATAAGAATTTTGACGTAGATAGATGAGAACGTATGGCATAGTGATCGGGGCGTTTCAATAGCTTCCAAGAGGCGCGCGTTTAACTCCTGCTACGCTCAATTTTTTATACGTTTTTTTTTAAACATTTTTAAAACGTTATTCCACACTTAGGAATGAAAAATAAATAGCATTATCTCTTGCCAGACGATAATTCTTAGAAATTTTCTTTTGAAAATTGTAAAACTCTCCCTACAGAGATGCTAACAACATATATAAGTTGTAACAAGCGTATAAAAAATTTCGACGTAGCTTGATGAGAACGTATGGCTTAGTGGTCAGAGCGCCTGGTCGGTTTCCAGGAGGCGCCTGTTTGAGTCCCGCTACATTAAATTTTTTATACGTTTTCTAAATAAGTATTTTTATACGTTTCCTAAATAAACATTTTTCCCGAAGTATGAGATAACTTCAAAAATGTCATTAATAAAAACCGATAATTTAAAACCTCTAAATTCTGCCTAAATAAAATACACCAAAACTACAAAAAAAATAGCAAATTAAAAGTAACTTTTGTTAACTTAGCACATAATTAGCTGTAAAACGACCAAAAAAAAGTTCAGTTTCACTTAAAAACACAAAAGGAGTGAATAAGCTAGGGTATATTAAATGACACCATAATACCTAAACTGTTCTGGTCACTTAATATTTCGTGATGTGCTCCAATTAAAAGAACTGTGACGTTCCTACAATGGCCAAAGAATGAAATACTTATTGTTAAAAGACACAATGGCCTGACTCCGAGGACAATATGGCTGCCTATTATTTTGAAGGAAAGAAAATAAGGTATTTTCATTAATGAAGTTAAAGTTTAATTGCGTTTTGCGAAATAATCTTTTCCGAGACGGCCGTGGTTACTGCGCGTTCAAATATACTCGAGTAGCGTCAGCAGAAAACATTCTAGTTAAAATTTAATCACAGTAATGTTTTAACCGTACTTTTAGAAGGGAAAGTTGTGGTAATAAAATGGAGAAAATATTATTTTGTTCTACAAGCTTCTTTGTGTTAAACTTCAATAGTTTAATTATGTTCAATATTGATGTAATATATTTTAAACAATACATAAATAATAAAAAAATCTTTGTTCATTTTTGCTGATTTAAATAAAAAATGTTTCAAGGGTAGTTCAAATTAATATCTAAATACACTTTCATTCTTATTGCTTTTGTGTTTAATTATATAAATATTAAAACAATTCAAAGGATTTATGTCCTGGAATGTATTCAAGTGGGATATAAGGAGGTATATTATTACAAAGTATGTAATGTAATATTCGTTACCAAATAGTGGAATGCATTATAGGAATATAGCTAACACATGTTAAAGCATAAACTTTCGTCATTAAGTTTTTTTTTAACTTCACGCTGTATCCCGCACACAGCAGGGTAGGCAGAGGGAACCTAGTGTTAAAACACTCGGTTCCCCACTTTCCACCGAGTTCTGGAAGGGGACTCAACGCCGTGCTTTGCCTTGGTAATTATTATTTAAATTATAACAAATAAAAAATATGGATGGATGGCTTAACTTATTTCTGGAATATAATTTCTGGTCAACTACTTTAATAGTACAATAATAATTATACAGATAAAAGTACTCAATAATACCAATACACTAAATACAGTACCCATTTTCGATGTATTGCTAAAATTTACTATCCACAATCCCGGTCTGATAATTTATACGGTTGATATTATAAAGATAAAACTAATGTGAATGTATATTTTGTTTATCACATTTATATTCTGTCCCTACACGACTCTTATCAACGCGTAGGCCTCCGGCGTAATTACATTGGGAAGTCAATTGTGGGATTTGGCAGTGTTCTGTCTCTTAATCGATAGTAGGTTTCATTAAAAACTGTATTTGTGTGTGTATATGTATGAGGTCGGTTGTGGCGCAGGGGCACAAAGTGGGACTGTAAACGAGACTGATTGTGGGTTCGATCTCCATTCGAGGAAAAATTATATATTTACTTAAATTTATGTTTCCATTTCTTCGCGCTGGTTTTGAGGCAAAGCGAGTTCCGCCACACAACACGCAATGCTTCCATAATTCGGCGGAAAGTGAGGAACGGAATGTCTTAACGCTAGGTTCCTTCTGTATGCGGGATACAGCGTGAAGCTTATTTATTTAATATATGTATATTGTGTACAGTTTAAATATTTTATATTACTAATTTCAATGAATGAGGAGAAATGGTCAAATAATAAAAAGAAACTTGGAATATTTATCTAAAGTTAGATAACAAATGTAATCTACATCTAAATCTACATTTCTTTTCAGCTTCACGGTGTATCCCGCACATCCACCTCGGAATTTAACATTATGATATTTCGTTACGATTAAGACATTTCTTTTCTATCAATTTTGATATAATTATATTAAAAAAATTCTACCCACATCAGATCTCAGAGATCAAGTCTCAAAAATCAATCCATTCTCCGTTTTCGTTTGAATTAAGTGTTTAGAAATGAAAAAGGTGTGTGAAAATAAATTATTTAACCAATTGAGAATCGAACCCACAACCATGGCGTCACAGTCAGACACTACACGATGGCATCAATCTAAAAATCCATAAATGATCGTAATATATTTGGTTTTGAGAAGCTATTACTAGCAGATGCTGGATTTAATGCAAATGAGCAAAAACCCTGTAAAATATGTTTAACGCTGCTTGAATCGAGGTAAAAAAAATACCAGTAAATTAACAGTAAAGTTCTCGAGAATTAAAATATAATGTAAAAACAAAGTTCTTTTGTTTTTTCTCTTCTATAAATTATCACAGCAAGTTTTGAAATGTAAGAAAGTTTTGTTATTTGCTACAACTGCTTTTTTAAATAGATATAATTTTAATATATTATTATTGTTTAAGAATGAAAGAATAAACGCGTATTTATATAGAATTGGATTTTGATACTAATCGCAAAAATATGAAGATCTAAAATAAGTACCCTATATAATTAAAATGATATAAAAGAGAGAAACGGAGTAACACTTCACTCTACACTCTATTTTCATCTATTTCACCATCCACTGCTTAAATTAGGTGTAGACATGAAAAAAAAAAAAAAATAGGTACCCTATATAATTAAATTGACATAAAAGAGAGAAACAGAGTAACACTTCACTCTACACTCTATTTTCGTCTGTTTCACCATCCACTGCTTAAATTAGGTGTTCCCATGAAAATAAAAACAAACCCATACCTCAAGCCATACAACACTATTCCACTTCCACATTGGTATTCAGCCTACGCAACACTTAAGGAGCAATTGCGAGTTTCACACATAAAATGGTCAATAAGCCGTTACAAGTGTGTAACCCAACCCTCTGTACAAATGATTATATTTAAGAGAATCACTCACCGTCCCTCAAAATGAACCAATATTTACAAATTCTACACTGAAACCCCACGAAATGGTCTATAGTGACATCCTTAGAATACATTACGGAGAGAAATCTCTGATGATTTGGTGAAATGCATTTTTTATTGTGTTTTCAAAGTAATATAATATATTTTTTTTTGTCAGCTTCACCCTGTATCACGCACACAGCAGGGAACCTAGTGTTAAGTTCTGGAGGTATTGCGTGTTGAGTGGCGGAACTCAACGCCGCGCTTTGCCTCGACGCCAGAGCGAAGAAATGAAAATATAAATGTAAATAAATATTTCATTTTCTCGAGTGGGGATCGAACCCACAACATGTCGATTTTACAGTCACTCTTTGTGCCACTGCGCCACGACTGGCCTCTAATATAATGTTTAATATTCGTTTATAAAACAATTATTTCAATTGATTGATTTTTCTTAGGCAAAGGGAGCCTAGTGTTAAGACACTGCGCTCCCCACTTCCAATAAACTATGAAGGCATATCACATCCTCAAATGGGAATCAAACTCACAATCCATCACGTATACTACCACACGCTTATACCTCTGCGCCACGACTGGCCTAAGCTAAATAAACCATAAATTTACAAATATTTTTTATATAATTTCTGCTACCATTTTGATCTGGTGACGGAGACCATCCTCTGTTTACTTCCCTTCAGGGATAGATTAGGTTAGATTGATAATGGCGGGTCGTTTGTAAGTCATTCTGAAAACGGCATCAGAATTCCGTGCAGTGGCGTCGGGTAAGCTTTCTGATTTTCTTGTCAATAAATCGACGCTGGATGAAGATTAATGTTTTTTTATGAAACTTTGATACTCACATATACTGCCATGAAATATTATTTACACGTTATATTGTGTGTATCTTTTATTTTTGAACGAGGAAATATATAGATAAAAAAATTGTTTCTTTCCATGTCGAGAATCGGTTTTTTCTATTAATAAAATTTTATAAATACAACCTGTATTTATAAATAGAAATTTTATTAATAGAAAAAACCCATTTTTGACGTGGAAAGAAACATATATGTTATATTAAAATATCTTTATTTCACATTGGGCAGTCAAAATATTGAATATTATTATGCAAAAACATCTGTTTGATCTGAAAACAGAATTGTGTAATTATTAATTAGCTTCTCATTTTCAATTAAGCTTTTTTACTCTGTAAAGGTATAATATAATGTGAAGAGGGCCAGTTGAGGCCAGTTGTGGCACGGGGGCAGAAAGTCTAACTGTAAAATCGAATGGTTGTGGGTTCGATCACCACTCGAGGAAATAAAATATTTATTTAAATGTATATTTTCATTTCTTCGCCCTGGTTTTGAGGAAAAGCGCAGCGTTAAGTTCCAACACGTAATGTCTACAGAATTCGTCAGAAAATGGAGTGTCTTAACATTAGGTTCTGCCTACCCTGTTGTGTGCTAGCTATTTCACATAACTTGAACTGGTTAAAAACCCATTGAAAAAATAAATAAAAGAAATACACAAAAAAAAACTAAAATTTGCCTAGTATAAGAACTGTAGGTACTCGACGTTATTTCAGCTCGTTTAACCGTAAATATTTTCGAGGCAAAAACTTCAACTTTCAACTGGAAAGTTTGTAGAGCAAAAATATTGACGACTTAACAACAAAACGCTTAGATGCATGGATATTTGAGAATTGGGCCAATTAGAAGCGATGCAAAGGCCTAGGATTTATTACTTCACTAACTCGAGGTATGCCAGTAAAGTAACTTGCAGTTAGCATTTAAAAATGATTAATAATATCACTTTATTTTATTTACAGTTGAGGCCAATCGAGGCGCAGGAGCGTAGAGTGTGACTGTAAACGAGACAGGTTGTGGGTTCGATTCTCAATCGAGGAAGTGAAATGCTTCGCTCTGGTGTTGAGGCTAAGCGCGGCGTTGAGTTTCACCACTCAACACGCTATGTCTCCAAAGTAAGGCGGAAAATAGGAAACGAGGTGACTTAGCACTAGATTCCGTCTACCCTGCTGTGTACTGGCCGGAAACACTCATAATACAGAGTGACGCTAAAAAATTTTTATTACCCAATAAGTACTCTCTGTATATATTTATCAGTTAAATAAGATAAAGTTATATATTATATTCAAGCATATTTTTTTCTATATCTGTTAGCACTTTGTTCCGTTCTTTCCCTATCTAGAGAAATAAAACTGTTCCAATATGGCAATGACGTAATTACCTTGTAAGTGTAATAGCGTAAATACAGCTCTGATAAACAAAGCGCGACGTTGAGTTCCGCCACTTAACAAGGAAAATTTTTAAATAACATAGTCTTGATCCTTTGCCAACTGCGGAAAGCTGTTAAAAAAGCTAAATATGACATTCAAACCGCTAATAGGCATATTTTTGTACGCTATAAAGAAATATTATTATTTAAAATTTATAAAATTACTTAAAAAAAAGAGTACGTAAATACTAAAGGCTAAAAATAAATAAATATTTCGAAATCAAGACGAATACGCCTCCTACACAACCACCCTCGTATCTCATCCCGTATTCGCAATGCGAGCAAAAACCCGTTGCCAATTCGAAAACACAATTTCGATATAGGACAATTACTATGTGATCTGTATGTTTAATATATACTGTGAAAAACGACTTGTTTTCAAACTAAATTAAAATTATTAATAGTAAATCTAATTTATACTAAGCTTAGTGCTTGTATGTTATATTATATTATATTTAAGTGATTGTGATTAAATTTTCGATTTAATTTTTAATTTTATATTAAAGTAAGTAATGGAGTATCGGAACTCAACGCGCTTTGTTTTATACAACGAAACAATAAAAATAATTAAAATAGAATTATTCAACCGTTTGAAGATTAAACTCACAACCACCGCTTTTACAAACAGACAGCGTCCTCTTTATTATGATTTTTTTTTATGTAAGCACTATATTATATAAGCATATACTTAGTAAGAAAAGTAGTTTAATTTCGTAAGTTCTCAAGGGAATAAATTATTAATTTTAATTTTTCGCTTCCGTAATGTGATAATGAGGGTAAGCACGGCGCTAAGTTCCGTTACTCAATACGCAATCCCTCAAATTTAGCAGATAGTAGGGAACAGTAGTACCTTAACGGGAACGGAGTGTCTTAACATTAAGTTTTACTCTGCCTCTCCTGCTATGCAAATATACAACGGAATTATTTAAGCATGGCTGTTCAGCAAAAAGATGACATTTATCCATTATCACGTAAGATTCAGTTTTTATATTAAAAAACGTCCTCGAAGTTATGAAAAGGTTAAGACAGCTCTACAATTGAAATTGAGAGAGCCTCGTAAAAAATATGGATATAAAGTTGTAGAAAATGTAAGCTTTGAATATTGAATGGATTATAAAAATAAAACATTGTTTTATAGAAGAATTCTTAAGATGGAGTCTGTAATAAAATATCAAGTATTGTTACAATATTCAGGACTTTTCTAATACAATTTATGTAAAATAAGATCTAAAATTCATAGATCAATCTATATAACAGAATAGCAACTATATTTTTCCCTATCTTATACTTGCGGTTTCGCCCATCTGGTTGCCAATTAACCTTTTTAACGGATGGTTACGTAAAAACCTTTAACTGAATGTTATACAATAACTTACAGCCTTGCTCAATAAATGGACTAGATAACTCAAAAAAAATATTCAAACCCAAACTTAAGCCTAAAATAGTTCCTAAGATTAGCGTAGCAGTTATTATATTTAATAATAATCTTTAAATTGAACTAACAATGGAGAACAAAATCACATATTTTTATACACACAATAACAAAAACAATACAACAAAAGAAAAATCCAATCTTATTTGACAAATATCTTATCTGGTTCAGCAAGGTAAAACACAGGGAGCTCTACTACTAACATTATAAAGATATATTAGAAATCAATACGGGTGAGCAGTGCCGCGAAAAATCAAAACGACCTACCGATATCGCGGAGATTAAAACCATCCCCATTTTTATGTCTATGATTTATGACGTAACGGCCTATTGATAAAATTGTATCACATACACTATTATTTCCGTCTACCCGCATTTTATGGTTTAGGTAATTTTTTATACTTTGTATATCTATATATGGATTTTGTAGATATAGATTTAGTTAAATAATTAAGAAAATAGATAAAAATTATTTTGTAGTTTCTTTTCTAAGTTATAATAATAATATTTAAAGTATGGAGTAAAAGCAAAATAAGTTATATTCGAAAATGATTATATTTTTAAAAATTAACTTATAAATAAAATAAATATCATTTAGGTATAGTTTGACGTTACGATGTATTTAAATAAAATCAAATCAGCTTCACGCTGTATCCCGCACACAGCAGGGTAGGCAGAGAGAGCCTAATGTTAAGACACTCCGTTTCCCACTTTCTGCCGGATTCTGGAGGCATTGCGTGTTGAGTGGCCGAACTCAACGCCGCGCTTTGCCATTTTACAATGTATTTATGTATATGTAACCTAACAGAAATGTAAAATATATATATATAAAAAAGTTAAATATATATTTAATTGACTTTTAATCTGTACAAAAATAATTTAGACAAAATTTCTAAAGAATTAAAGTAATCGCGTAGCTAAATAACACCTTTGTAGAGACTCATATTGTGATACCAGCTCGCCAGATACCTCATATCGGAAATGGCTGCCATTATTAGTGTTCACCCGCATTACTGGTCGAGATAAGCAAAGGAATTGCAAAGATTTTGTTACATTTATTAACGTCGTTTTAGCACTCGATTATTTTAACGATTTCCTAGAGTTTAGAACTAAAGAGTTTCGGAAACGGCTTTTAAAATAATGGTTTTTGTCTCCGTGCCGCCATTTTGGACACGATGTGTTGGGTTGTGACATTTGTGGGATTTCATATGTTTTGTTTAAGTGTATAATTTCAAATTTAATTTAATATTAAAAGATTTACTTAGAGAAGTCAAGGTAGATTTGTTAGTTAATATATAATATTATTGAATTAACTAAAACTTATTTGTGTTGTTCTTTTTTTTTTTGCTTTACGTTGTAGCGGGGTAGCCAGACGAATTCTTTTTTGAGGCGAATGTAATTTAAGTTCTATTTGTATACTATTTATTAGGAATGAAAATCATATGAACAAAGAGTCTCTATGAAACAAAAAATATAACACAATGTAAGTGTTATAAAATAAAATTCGTAAAAAAAAACAAAAATTAAACAAGATAAGTTGGTTGTTTTTTATTTCTCAGTAAAGTATATTACATGTTACAATACATTTCAAAGTATACTGTATACTTGAAAATGTATTGTAAAAGTAGCCTTTTTACAAATAATAAAAAAATATACTTCAAATCTACCTTTAAAATAAAGTTGTAACTGATCGCTGTCTGTACATAGAACATATATATACTTTTTTTCTTTTGATTTATGTTTTAAAAATC
The DNA here is from genome assembly GCA_021202915.1 of Heliconius himera. Taxonomy (NCBI): domain Eukaryota; kingdom Metazoa; phylum Arthropoda; class Insecta; order Lepidoptera; family Nymphalidae; genus Heliconius; species Heliconius himera. The sequence continues at coordinate 84,096 of JAJHJA010000208.1, forward strand.
AGCTTCACGCTATTTTTCGAGACATTATGTGTTGTGGAACTCAACGCTGGGCTTTCGTTTTGAAGCCAGAGCGAACAAATGAATTAAAAATTATTATTAATTGCCCCGAATGGGTATCGAACCCACAACCGTCGCGTTACAGTCACGCCCTTATGCCACAACGGCCTCTAATCTATTATTGGTGTCATTTATGAATGTAATAGCCTAACAGTTAGTATTTATTATATTTCAAATCGCTTATAAATAAAAAAGATACATCAATTTAAAGAAAATATTGAATTGGCTAAAGCCTAGGTTTCAATATGTTAATATTGACTTTAAAGTGATAATCTTTTTATTGAGATAGATGTGTTAGTTACTATGACATTTATATTTTAAATAATTTAATAAATATTGTAAATAAAAATGGTACAGATGTAAATTTTATTAATTTTCACTACTTTCAGCAGGATAAGAAAGCTTAGTGTCACTCATATTTAGTTCTCTGCTTTCCGCCCAAATTCGAGTCACTGCATCCTGAGTGACGGCAATCAACGGAGAAATTACAATAATATAATTTTAAATATTTCACCGAGTCCAGATCCCTACAACCGCGTAACCGTCCCACGTTGTCCCGCTGTGCTACAATGGTTCACGTTTCATGTCCAAATATTGCGAAGCTAGACAGAATCTAATTATTATTTACTTCGTCGTTCAAGTTAACGCGAATTTTATGCTTGAAATACCTACATATATTTTCATTACAACATTTCCAAAATCGTAAAACCAACATTAAATTTCACGACAAAAAATTAAAATAAACATAAAAATATTTCTGGATGACGATGAAAAGCCTCAGAAACGATGGCATTATCAAATATTCTCTCTAATATAAAACCTTTTTAAATTCCACCCTTACAAAACTCCTTCCAAGCAAACAAGCGAACCACATAACAGAATAAGTAAATGAATAAACAATTATAAACCTTCTACAGTTTTTAAACGGTTTTAAGGGATTTTTTTGTACGGTATAGGGGCTCATTATTTGCGGACGTCACCCGTATCCAGCCCGAAATGTTGGTAATGGTGGAAAATGCTGAAAATTGGACTATTTATTTCCCTCAGCCGCAAAGGAATTGTTCAAATACCAGGTGGTGTAAGATTTTTTTATAAAATATGGATTTTTTTTGTTGTTTTGTTTTGTTATCACAATAATATAGTATAAATAAATTAGCTACACGCTGCATCCCGCACATAGCAGGGTAGGCAGAGGGAATCCAGTGTTAAGACACTCCGTTCCCCACTTTCTGCCGAATTCTGGAGCATTGCGTGTTGAGTGGGAGAACTCAACGCCAAGCTTAGCCTCGACACTAGAGCGGAGAAAAGGAAATATAAATAAATATTCCATCTCCTAGTGGGAATCGAACCTACAACCAGTCGGTTTACACATATATCGGGGAAAAAAGTTATACTTAATTTACTAAATAAAAAAGTAATATGACACGGCGTTGCACCACGTGCCTGTCATTTTTATAGTGATGCGCCCTTCATTGGACCCCTTAATAAGAATCTACTTACGTCGAAATGTATTCTGATATTCTTATCAATTAATTTAAGACCAAACCATAGATGATATATTATTGTAATTGAAATAATAATAACTGGCTTTCATATTAAATTTATTTAATTTATTTTAATACATCAATATCTTTTTAAACGCACAGATAAAAGTTCCTTCTTTCACACTCTAAGTTAGAGATAGAACTAGCAAATATATAACTGTCATAGTAAATTAAATTTATATTATAGGCTGTACAATAATAAATTAAATATCAAGTATAAATGAAATCTAACTTTTATTTTAAATCGCTAATACTTTTATCTTCTCTTCAAAGTCTCCTTTATTTATGTTAAACCGAAAGAAAGATGAAGAAACTAGAATTAAAGAGTCTAAAAGAATTGTATAGTGTGAGTTTACAAGTGATGTACCTACGTACAGAGTATCATTCATAGTCGATGTCATTATGCGACACATTACCCACAAAAATCCCTTCCCAGTGGTGATATTTGCGTTTTACGGTGAACCTCAATTTCACATTTATTGTGGATTTGATTTCCAATATTTTATTTGCGTTATATTCGCGCAGGCTGTTCCATATGTTATTTTTTTATTATTTTTTTTATCAGCTTCACGCTGTATCACGCTAACAACAGGTCAGGCATAGGAAAGTGTAGTGTTAAGACACTCCGTTTTACATTTTTCGCCGAGTTCTGCAGGCATTGCTTGTAATAAATATTTCATTTCCTCAAACGGGGATCGAAGTCACAACTAGTCACATTTACAGCCACACACTTTTTCCCCTGCGCCACGAATGGCCTTATTTTTTCTATTTTTTTTATTGTTCTTTTTTCTGTTAACTTAAAAAAACTGGGTTAAAATTATGATATTGCAATTTGATCCACATATTCTCTCTATCGATACTACAATTTCAGTGAGTTGATTGATGAAACTCCACGTGATCGTTTTAGCAAATAAATTGCCAACGGTAGTGCTGTATTGAAATTTAAAGTTCTGTTGTTGAGGCCAGCTATTGTATAATAAAACGTATTACTTACTAGCACAGTTGAAGAGTTTTCTGTTTTAGGGTTCCGTACCTCAAAAGGTAAAAACGGAACCCTAATAGGATCATTTTATTGTATGTCTATCCGTCTGTCAAGACCATTTTTGTTGAGATCGCGTGGAGGTATCTAGCTGAAATTAACATTAAATTTTCAAGTCTCTGGTCCCTTGAAGCACAGAAAAAAATCAAACTTTTAAATGAACGCAATCAAAAGATACAAGCATTTATGGATAGATTTTGCTGCATTTTGAATGAAATTGGTACGGAACCCTCGATAAGCGAATTCGACTCGCGTTTATCCGTTGTTTCTATAAAAGCAAATCTTGTTTATCGAAGGAACATGTCAATTACTTTAAAAGCTCCACGAGAAATCAAGACGTGTACACATTTCATATTTATAGTCTACATGTGAGTATCATTAATCTTAGCAATAAATATCGGTGTTATTTCTTCCCCTCTTGTCTCAGTAGGCGGCTGTTATGATCCCCTTTGATGGCCACCGTAGAGCGAGCACTTAATAAAATACATTTTTTCAATTTATTCTTTTTTTTTGTTTCGGCTTCACGCTGTATTTCGTATGTGGCAGGGTAGGCGGAAGGAACCTGGTGGTGAGACGCTCCGTTCCTCACTTTCTGCTGAATTTTCGAGACATTGCGTGTTGTGTGGCGGAGCTCAATGTGACGCTTTGCCTTATTACTAAAGCAAAGAAATGAAAGTATTAAAAAATAATTATTCATTTCTTCGTGTAGCAATCGAACTCTACGCCGCGCTGTGCCTCGACACCAGAGCGAAGAAATGGAAATATAAATTAAAATAAAAAATTTATTCCCTCGAGTGGGGATCGAACCCACAACCGTCCCATTTACAGTCACACGTTTGAAACACTGCGCCACGACGGTCTCAATTCTTTCTATTTTTCATTACGTAAATTTTTCAGTCAACATGCGATGAGAAGCATAGCAATAATGTTTGTAAAGGTAACTTAGGGTACTTTTACTGCGGCGTTTCACTCGGTTACTTCTATACAACTTGTTTATCCGGTATGGTATTTTAAAATCTTCCTTTATAAAATTTAGCTAGCTCTTTTATGTATGTAATGTTATTTATGTAAACAACTTGAATAGGTAGCGAAACATACAGTACTGTTGATAGAATTTATAAGGTTCTCCTGGTTTTATAATGTATGTTAAACTTAAAAGTACTCTCAAACACAACAGGATAGTGAAGAAAGAACATAGTATTACTCCCACTTTCATCGCGTGTTGAGTAGCGGAACTTAACGCTGCGACTGTTTGCCTTGAACCCCGAGCAAAGACCAAACCTACAACCATCGCATTACAGTCACACGCTTGTGTCCATGCCACCAGGCAACGCCTCCAGAATTCGACCACAAATAGAGAACGGATTACCTTAACACTAGGTTCCCTCTGCCTACCCTGCTGTGTGCGGGATACAAAAACGCTAAAAAAAAAATTCGCAACAATACGGTAATATTTCTAAGTATCAAGTTTACACTTAGAAATGACGCGTTTTATTCGCTTTATACAGTTCAAGACGATGTTGACAGCTTTGCAACATCCCAAAGGAAATGCCGCTGAAACTTAACAGGTCTTATTTTAGCCCAGAATAGATTGTGAGGGAATGACTAATGGACTTTTTATTGGTATATAAACTTTAAACAAGTTATGATGCTTCTATTATAAATATTAAACAAAAATAAGTAAACTTTAAATGAATCCATCCAATTTTACTTTTAATGCTTATAGTTTAGGATGTGACAATTTTCAATATACTTATTTTTTATAAAAAAAAAACAGCTTCACGCTGTATCCCGCATACAGCAGGGTAAGCAGAGGGAACCTAGTGTTAAGACACTCCGTTCCCCGCTTAGTTTTTAAAAAAAAAAAAAAATTTAAGGACCAATTACTAGGAGCAATAGTACTTACTAAGTATAGTTACCAATAATTTGGCTATTCGATTAAAAATCCAACGTCAAACTTCTGCATACAAAGAGTACTCCATCAAAAATTTTGGTTCGCGGTTAAAACTCGTAGCAATCCGTTAAGCTTTTAACGTTTCCTGGTGAAGTAACGAAAAAGCAACCATTTAGTGTAGGTATAGTATCAAAGTGATTCCTAGACCATTTTGGTCCGCCCGAAATGCGTCGGACAACAAACAGGTATAATATTTTAATAGTCTTTGGGGCACTTTACTTTTTCACAAAGGCAATTTCAATGCTTTTAAACGTTGGTATACCGAAAAATGAAGCATATGACAAAGCTTCTGTATCTAAGCTGCAGATTGACATATGTATCTATTATACAGAACAGGTTAAACTTATAGTATATTGTTGATTTTTTTCACCTTTACGCTGTATACCGTATTTAGCAGGGTAGGCAGAAAGAGCCTAGTATTAAGACACTCTGTTCCCTACTTACCTCCGAATTTTCGACGCATTGCGGGTTGAGTGATGAAACTTAACAACACGTTGTCCCTTTACACCAGATCAAAAAAAATTAATTTTAGATATTTCATTTTAATCCCCCGAGTGGAAGTTCAACCCACATTTTATCACGTTTAGTCACAAGCTTGTCCCCCTACGCCAAGACTGGCTATATATCTATCAATACCTCAATATATTCCTCATATATATATTTAAAATAAATTTTCACATATAAATCAAAGTAAGTCCATAGAAATGATTTCACCAACTCCGACCTAACCAAAATATTTATAACCTCCAAAAACCATTTCATCTAACAGCTACTACAGCAGCGCATTTTGTTCGACATTTTATGTGCAATTATATAAAAAAAAAAATTGGCGTGAACCCATTTTGAGATAAATAACGCCGGCTTGTGTGGTAATACATAAATTGGGAGGACTTTTGACAGCTATCCGATAAGACTGGGGAGCTGAGGGGACTTTATCACGAATATAATCGGCTCGACTCGGACAAGGGGAAGTCCATCGACATCGTCCGGGGAGATGCGGTTTCTAATTGTACGTCCACTTAATTAGTGACGTTGGTTGGAAACTAGGTATGGAATATGAGTATAGTAAATTGAGAAGAGAGTTTTTTTTAAATTACAAGAAAAAATCTTTCTATTAAATAATTAACAATAATATCATGAATGGCCATTTTTTGACTTTTGTAGATGATTGATTATAAAATTAAAATAAATCATAAATTCAGTCAACCGTTTTAATTAAAATAATGATAAAACACAAATAACTTAGACTGTTTGAAGTTCTCAATGGTAATACATATATATTTTTGAAGAGAATGAACTCCACTATGCGTATAATGTCCATGGCCTTAAATGTCCCCATTTCCACCTAAAATCAAATTATGTAAGTCAAATAAGCTCCACGCTGTATCCCACACTCAGCAGGGTAGGCAGAGGGAACCTACTGTTAAGACACCAGAGCGAAGAAATGAAAATATAAATGTAAATAAATATTTCATTTCCTCGAATGGGGATCGAACCCACAACCAGTCGATTTTATAGTCACATTTTGTGCCCCTGCACCACGACTGGCCTCATTTACTTTTGTTACCAGTAGTAAAATAACAAATACAAATATACTCCCATACACAGAGTGGGACACAGCCCTTCAAGCATTGCATACTATAGAAAATATACCAACTAAACCAGTACCAAAATCAGAACTAAAATCCCAAACTCATTTAGAAAAATTACAATTACAGTACCAAAATGCACCAACAACTTCGTGAGTAACCCTCAAATTTCAACATAAATCCATAGGCTTCGGGTGAAAGCTAAAAAACCTACCGGGGACGGAACAATGGGGAATAAACATCACAAAAATAGATGAGTGACGGGTCTTTTGTCATGCGAAATTCAGCGTCGTCTAAGGAAACGATTATTATTATTAATATGAAACTGGGGAATATGGTGGGTATCTAATGTCATTTTTTTATATTTACTTTTTTGGTATTGTGTAGCTTATAGGCTTTTTTTTCACGTTTCTTTTCGGTGTATAATATAAATGTATATTAATTTATGTTCAATATATTTACATCATGATGTGCTTAATAATTTTTACAAGAATAATTAAAACTTTGTTTAGTAAAAATAATCGTTTAGGTGTTTTTAACAAGCGACTTATTAAAAATGAAAAAGAATTCTTAATTAGAATTCGAATAGTCCTTGAAAATTCGGCGAAAAGTGGAAGAGGCCGATCGTGGCGCAGCGGCACGAGGTGCGGCTGTAAAACCGACTGGTTGTGGGTTCAATCCCCACTCGAGGACATGAAATATTTACTTAAATTTATATTTCCATTTTTTCGCTCTGGTGTCGAGGTTAAGCGCGGCGTTGAGTTCTGCCACTCAACACGCAATGCCTCCAGAATTCGGCAGAAAGTGGGGAACGGGAGTGTCTTAACACTGGATTCCCTCTGCCTACCCTGCTGTGTGCGGGATACAGCGTGAAGCTGATTTTGATTTATTTAGATCCCCTCCGCCTTTACTGAACCCTGTTTTAAACTGGATACAGCGGGAAGCTGAAAAAAAATCCTCAGAAATCAAAAAAAATAAACTTTGAACCATTACATTTATTGATATAATAACAACAAAGGAAAACTCACCAATAATGAACCAGTAAGCAAAGCTTAATAAAAGCAACTAAGCATCAATTACCAAGCTCCCACAGCCCGATGGGAGTCTACAACCGCCAGATTATTTGCAAATTGTATCAATTTGCCGAACACGCCTACGCTTTTAGACCAACTTATATAAACGGGAACGGATACGTCGTTCACAGAATAGCTTAAACGCCGATTTTCACGCACAACGCTCGCAGGCTCACGTGTGTATGTGCAACTGTCGCGGATTTCTTTTTTATCCATCTTCGACGGAACAAAAAAGAGTATGTAGAAATTCTATTCACAACAAAATATTAAATTATGATCAAAAAATATATTTTATTTTATTTAATTTGAGGCATCGGGCTCATCAGGAGTAAATAGCAGTAAAAGTAAGTTTTAAGTTTTGCATTTATCGAAATAAATGAGTGTAGTGTCATAACTTGTTATATTTTCCGATTTAAATAACTCCTTGCTATAATACTGTATTATAATTTGATTAATGTCACACTATTTTGCTTTTACTTAGCTGTATTACGCACATAGTATGATAGACAAAAGGAAGGTTCTCCACTTCCGTTCTCCTCTCTTTTCTCCGAATTCTTGAGACATTGCGTGTTAATTGGCGGAAATGTTGTCATAGCAATAGTTACATGCCTAATAAAGCGCGATGTTGAGTTCTGCCACTTAACACACAATCCCTCCAGAATTCGTCGGAAAATGTGGAGCAAAGTCAGCCTACTACTACAAGTGGGATACAGCGTGAAGCTGAAAGTATGTACGTCAAAAAACAAAGAACTGTATAAATCATATTTAAAAAGCCACATACTTAAGCAACTTCCATCATTTAATAACCACAAAAAGCCTTTAAAACCACCAAAATAGTTCAGCAGCCGATCTTACTCCAATATCCATACAATATACAACAACAGCACCAATCACGGAATCCTTTATAAAGTTCTAAATGACGAGAGGCAAAGTTAATCCGTGTTTACAATTCTGTCCAGCTCCGTGGCCCTGGGACCAATAGTCCGAAAACTATGGAAGTCGTCATGTTGCCAGGTCAAACTTTTGTAATTATGGTTCTTATGGATACCCTCGACATCTGCTGTCTTTATTATAGTGGAAGCGACCATTTTTGTTTTAAAGTTTACTTTTTAATGAATTTTATTTGTTTTTTTTTTGTATTTGTTTTAGGATTTCGTACATGAAATTATTTTTTTCGTAAAAATCTTTCTTTCGTATTTTTTTATTTACTTAAATTATCTAAATCCGTAATCGAGGCCAGTCGTAGCGCAGGGGCACGAAGTGTGACTGAAAAACCGACTGATTGTGGGTTTGATTTCCACTCGAGGAGATGAAGTATTTACTTACGTTTATATTTCCATTTCTTCGCTCTGGTGTCGCGAAAGCGCGGCGTTGAGTTCTGCCACTCAACACGCAATGCCTCCAGAATTCGACAGAAAGTGGGGAACAGTGTATCTTAACACTAGGTTCCCCCTGCCTAACCTGCCGTGTGCGGGAAACGTCGTGAAGCTGATTTTATCTAAATCCTCACCTTTTGTAAAGATTAATTTATATTAATAATAGTCACTGACTATTATTAATATAAACTGTAAAATCAAATAAGAGATACATAAGTTACTAAGTAATAATATATCTATATCTTACTTGTAAAACTATTATAGAAAACGTATAAAAAATTTAATAAATTAGTCAAGCTTACTATAAAAAAATAATTTCAAAAGTGACTAAAAATCCAAACTCTTCATACAACAACTTTAGACACCCAATCCTAGACTAGTGTAAACAAAACAAATTGCTCTTTTACAGTGTAGCGGTGTAACTCGTTTATCGCCGGTCACTTATACGTGTACACTTGTATACTACGGTTGACGAGTCGTGGCCGCTGTGAAATTAGCTGTAAGTGACTGCACAGATTTGAGCTTAGGATTTTTCTCACTTTTGCCCTTTTCTGCCTGAATGAACAATGTGCAAATTTTCAGAAAACTTGACAAGGCAGCCACAACTCGTCAATCGTACTGTACAGTACCTTTAACTAGCATTGATTGGATCTGTTATGCGACGCGCGTTAGCTCTTCATTCTACCCATTTCAAAGGACATCAGGGTTTTAGAGAGCCATTGCGCGATTTTGTTTATTTTAGTTTATTTAGTAGGTGCGAATGCGAAATTTTAGTTAATTTTATGTATAAGAATTTCGTAATGTTTTAATGTAGAGTCATGACTCTGCGTTTTATTTGACATTCATTAAATAATATTGTCATATGAAACGGGTAAAAATCAGAATATAATGTTTGCAGACGGTTTTTCCATATCGGCATGAAAAATTTAAAATATTTATATAGGGTAACGAACTTTCTAACCAAAAAATATAAAAAATGATCTAGCTGTATTCTACATTCTGGCTATCGTTTTTATTAATACAAAGCGCGGAATTTGGTAGTTCCGTGTAGTAGTATTTTTATTGGCATTTCACTCAGGTAGTATATGCTACTTCACGCTAGGTTACGCTAGGCTACAGAGTTACTTCCCGCTAGGTTCCCGCTACCTACTCTGGTAGTGGAAACCTATGTTAAGTAACACTATTCTCCACTTTCCGCTCAATTTTCAAACAGAGCGAGAAAATGAAAAGAATTCATTCCCTCAAGTGGTAATCGAGCCCACAACCGTCGCGATTTAGGTCAGGCACTTTGCCACTACACCACGATGGCCAACTTTCCTTGATAGTCATTCAATACCATGTATTGAAACAGAAGTGGTACAATTTGTCACTTATTATTTTTTTGTCTCAATATAAGTGAGTGAATAACTGAATAATATAAAAAGTATCATATCCATTTTTATTAATGTTTTTATTACAAATATCCATAAAACGGATATAAACGGACCGATTAATAAAAAAAAACTAAATTATATAACCCACCTACTATAAAACCTTTTAATTAAAAGTAAAATCTCTCAATACCAACGGCATATCATCCAAAGCAGATTGTTCATATATATATATTTTTACTTTAATCCCATTTTATAGCATAGCGCAACACCCACATGGGCATCCGTTTTCACGCACCAATGGGGCCCAGTTCTGAAACTGGACGTATAAAGGCTCCAATTGAATAAACAAACACTGTTTGCTTGCCAACTCGCTTGCTTAGTGCAACCGGATATAAAAAATATGTGGACTCGAATAGATATTGTTTCTTTTTTTTTTTTTTGGATTTTTTACTGCTTTAACGTAATACTTGAAATATTTGGAATTCTACTAACGTAGTCGTATATGCGTAAATTTGCGGCTAGCGAATTGGGGTTCTATCGATCGAATAATGAAACACTAGCTTCTCGTTACTTTTTTTTTAAGATGCAAGAAATGTGAGGAGAAAGTTTTTTATATGATTTGTTAATTATTAATCTAAAACATAAGAAAAGAAAAAATAATTTCACGGATTTTTTTTACACACATTTTAAGTGAAGTTATTGTATAGAAGAATAGTATAGTTCAAGTATAGCTTTACTTTGTATCTCGTGTTCTGTCAAAACCATTTATCTCGAGATCGCGTAATTGTATCAAGCTGAAATTAATATCAAATATTCAGATCAAGTTTCTTGGTCCAAACAAAAAAATCAATTTCTAAGTCAGTGTTTCGCTGCATTTTGTATGAATTTTTCCGCGTAATCTATGCCGCTATAGGCTAATTCCAATAAACCTTCAATTTTGAAATTTGGCTTTAAAGATGAACTTAGAACACAAATAAAGAAAAAAACAACAAAGGTATTTCATAGAAAAAAATCATTACAAGTTTCCATTTGTCGTTCTATTAATGTCGTGCCTGCAATTGCTACAGAACCCTCAGCAGGCGAGTCCGACTCGCACTTAACCGCTTATTTCAGTAATGAGAACGACTTTAAAAATTATTTAGTTATTATAATTTACGTATAACAATTCTCACATAATTTCCATAATTTTAGGGAGTAATATTATATAATTAACGTTTAAACGAGAAGACTCATTCGTTATGGTAATAAATACATTTGTTTACATTATAAATTGACATGCCATGACATGCAAGAGCGGAACAAGACACGAACAAAGTTTGATTACATAAGTAAAGCGAACGATTCAATTAGAAAATGCATCAAAATATACCGCCCACCCCTACCCGGAGCAACCCTATGGGGGACCACCCTAAGCGAGCGGTCATTGAACCCGCACCCAACTCATGTTACGTTCATTAGAAATTCCTTCATCTATCCTTTTTATTCATATAAAAAGTATTAATACGGATTTTGAAATAAATAAATTGTTTAATGGTAAAACGATATCTGGATAATTATGATAATATTACCTTTTACTTTTCCCTTTACAGTAAGTAAGATGAAACTTTTATAATATATTTAACAATGTTTCAAAGTTAATGTTTCAAAGTTACCCCAATCTCTTAAATGTATATAAAGGAATATAGAAAGGAGTAAGTATTACTTATAAGTAATTTATATTACGTGTTTATAGAACACATGGATGGGAAGATCCTTTAAGACAGGTACTTTATTAACTACAAACATTGAAACTCCGTTCCCATTAAGACACTTCCGTTCCCCACTTTCTGTTAAATTCTGAAGGCATTGCATGTTGAGTCGTGAAAATCAATGCTGCACTTTTGCCTCGTCACCAGGGTGATGCTATGAAAATATTAAATTTCCATTTCCCCGAGTGGGAATCGAACCAACAACCGTCACGTTTACAGTCGCATCCTCGTGTTCCTGTGTCATGACGGCCTCCTTATAATTGTTTACTAAATCAGACATAGCTAAACATTGACCTACACAATATTGAATCTCAGTACCATCACTGTGCATAAAGCATTTCGACGATATTTCTCGTGGTATCTTAATTATTCATTTAAAAGTGCATTTTATCTATTTCAACTTAATTGTTATTGTTATTAAACAAATGTAAGTTTTTTTTGTAAAATTAAAATTGATAACACATTTTTATCAATACGAAAATTTGAATTTAATTTTCATTTTTGGGCTTAAGATCTTGCTACGTAATGACTACAGTCCAATCTTAAAAATTAGAATTAAATTAAATTAAATCAGCTTCACGCTGTATCCCGCACATAGCAGGGTAGGCAGAGGGAATCTAGTGTAAACACTCCGTTCCCCACTTTCTGCCGAATTCTGAACGCATTGCGTGTTAAGTGTCAAAACTCAACGCCGCGCTTTGCCTCGACACCAGAGCGAAGAAATAGAAATATAAATTTAAATAAATATTGCATCTCCTCGAGTGTGGATCGAACCAATAACCAGTCGGTTTTACAGTCATACTTTGTGCCGCTGCGCCACGGAGGCCTCAAAAATGATTAAAAATTGAAACTTTACCAACATTTATAATTTCAATTAGTCTTGTGGCTTTCACCACGGCTTACTTGTTATATGGACCAGTGTAGATGTGGCAGCCAAAATAGAACCATTTCCTTTGTTAGAGAAGGAGTTGATTTTCATATTTCGGACACATCTATCAAAGAAAATATCCATCGAATACGAAATACGTTCGTTGACACACGTAAATCCTTTCGTTTGTGTCGCAACATCAAGCTTCTGTTTTAATTAAATGTGACATATTTTTTGTAGTATATATAGCACATTTCGAATGTTCCAGTACATTTTTTTATTAAAAAAAATATTTAAGGCTTTGGTCGTTTCGCTCGTCAATATTAATTATTCGCTTCGCTCGCTGCAATGATAAAAAACTTTCTTCATGGTAGAGGGATGATTTTTTTTTGTATTACAGAAATTACGACAGTGTTTCCCTATTGCCGATATTTTTGATTTTACACTGTTAAGTATATGAAAATCTATTTAATAACTAATTTATATAATATAAATAGAAACAAAAGTAAAATATAATGAAAATAAAAGAAAAACCAGTAAACATTCAAAAACATAGTCATTGTTTGTAATAACACAAAATCGAACCTGCGAACACCCTGTATATCTTTCAAGGCTCTTATCTAACGTTTCTAACAAAATCATTGTATAAAACGAAGGATTTCTTCTGAGACTTACAGCTTGTGCCATTGCTCAAAGCGGAAAATTAAACCCACCGAGCTGTCACTGACCACCCCAGATTCTGCAGTGTCACGGAGCTGACTATTATCTTTTAAGCGTGCTTTGAAATATCAAGCGGTTTTTGTAAGAATAAAGTAAATTTTTATATATAAAAAATACTATTTTAACTCCTTTGACACAGTAATCTTTTTGGTTTTATACATTTGGTATCTATTATATTTTTCCCGACTGCTAAGGAAGGGTTATGTTTTTCGCGCGTATCTTGTATGTATGTAATATTCTTTATTACCTTGTATCTCCAGAACCGCTGAACGGATTTGCATATTTAAGGTATCGTTAGATTTGTATTAGCAGCCCAATTGTTCTTAGATAGGTGACGTTAATAAAAAATGATCATGGCGGCTGTGGTACGCCATTGGACTTAGTAAAAAAAAAAAGTTTCGTTTCGAATACTACAATATGGGTATCAAATTCAAGAGCTCAATTTCAGGATTTCAAAAAGGTATATCATGATTATCATTGCCATAATAAATTCTAACAAAAAAATGAAAAATAAAAAAATATTTGTAAAAACAAAAACCCCGACTGCATCAAATTAAAAACAAAATAAACAAGCCCAATAGTTTATTAGGATTAACAGTCGGGGCCTATAAGTAATTCTACAATCAATAAAATCTTTACCAGGAACGCCGCATAATTTAAAGAGGTCCCGACTGTTAATCCTAATAAACTATTGGGCTTGTTTATTTTGTTTTTAATTTGATGCAGTCGGGGTTTTTGTTTTTACAAATATTTTTTTATTTGTTTATTATTAAATTGTTTTGCTACTCTAATTTATAATTTTAAAATCTAAAACAGCAGGGTAGGCAGAGGGAACCTAGTGTTAACACACTCCGTCTCCCCACTTTCTGCCGAATTCTGGAGGCATTTCGAGTTGAGTGGCAGAACTCAACGCCGCGCATAGCCTCGACACCAGAGGAAAGAACCCACATGCAGTCAGTTTTACAGTCACACTTCGTGCCGCTGCGCCACGACTGGCCTAAAAAATTATTTTTTTAAAGTCATTTATTAGGTTTAATCCGTCATATAAGTCTCAGGAAATATTCATATTAAAAATAGGAAAATAAACTTCCGAGTCGCGTTGTATACAAGCTACGCCAGCTAACTACCTTATAATAGCCGCCTATTAAAAGTTATAAAAAACAATATAAGTAATAGATTATTAAAAGCAATTTCCTTACCGTTTATTATGAAATGATACGTTTCAACAGCAATGCATAATATTAAATTTTGTAGTACCTGTAACAAAAATAAATTAATTAGTATTTATAATAATATTTGAGGCCAATCGTATAGCAGGGGCACAAGTCTTGTTTAGTTTATTAAATCACGGCGTTTAGTTCCGCCACTTAACACACAACGCCTCTAGAATTCGGCAAAAATGAGGAACGAGGTCTCGAGAACGAGGTAAAAATAAATAAATGAAGTTATATAGAGTTATTTAAATCATTTTCATTTCTCTGCTCTCTGGTAGACAAAGCGAGCCAAGGCTTTAAGTATACATTGTATTGATATATAGTTCTATATATGTAAATATATATACATATATATATATATATATATATATATATATATATATATATATATATATATATATATATATATACTCTGGGAACATTTGGTTCCCAGGTAACTCTGTCTACCCTGCTATATATACCTACAACTAAAAATACCAAATCTAGAGTAACATTGAATACGAAATTCTATTTTTCTATTCTAACTGCGATCTCAAATGAAAAAAAAGCCGAAGGGTAACTGAGAGAAATTTAACTCCATACCATTTTGTACGAATGAATAAAAAATACCTTCCACAAAGGGCACACGGGTCAAAAGAGTACGAGATACCTTTACAATAACAAACTCAGCTGAACCCAGCGTTTTCAAATTAAAAAGTAATGCGGTTTTCGTCAATTGTAAAGGAGTTTTTCGTGTATGCTCGTTGATGACTGGGGGATGACTTTTAGCTGTAACTACAACGATGTAGGTGCTAATATATTATACATAGCCCTTAATGCATTCTGCAGATTCGAGAATAAGTGAAATAATGGAACAAGTCGAACACATTACGCGAAGTATAAATAATTTCTTCACGCTGTATCCCGCACACAGCAGGGTAGGCAGAGGGAACCTAGTGTTAAGACACTCCGTTTCCCACTTTCTGCCAAATTATGGAGGCATTGTGTGTTGAGTGGCAGAACTCAACACCGCGCTTGTCCTCGACACCAGAGCGAAAAAATGAAAATTTTAATTTAAATAAATATCTCATCTCCTCGAGAGGAGATCGAACCCACAACCAGTTAGTTTTACAGTCACATTTTGTGCCCCAGCGCTACGACTGGCCTCATAAATAAATAATTTCTGTAACATACATATTCATATATAATAAAAAAAAATATTATCGATTTTTCTGCAAAAGTAAAACTAACATATATATGATAAGCTACCTATCAAATCAATGTTGCCATAGCAATGAACTATTAAAGATAACTAAGATACAGAATATTATTATTAATAAATATTAAAAAATATATATATTTAAATAATATTTTATAAGAATATCTACTATCCATGTAATACCAAAAGAAATTTTACCAAAATGTAGAACATATAAACTTTAAAAACCATTTCAAAATATTGTCTTAACATTATGCAAATACACCTCGAACGTTTAGCTCGGAAGCTACCACCGACTTCACATACTACGGAAAAATCTCATTTTGAAATCTTTGAGACGCGACGATTCCGTCGTTTCACTTTAAAATCAATTTCATGTAGAGATTCTTTTTGACTGGTTCATATAATGCCTTATTTTCAATAGTGCGTGTTACGTACATGCAATAAAATTAAAGTTAAATTTCTATATATCCAAGGTTATTTATATTTAACTTTTAAAGTAGATTCTCTTTGATGATAAAAATACTTTATTTAGATAAATAATATGTAAATCTTATTGTAATTATTATTTGTTATTTTAATGAGTTATATATTATTATTTATATAATTTTTTCATATAATATATTGCTGTGTAAATTATAAAAGATAAAAAAGTAGTCACTGCAGGCCAGTCGTGGAGCAGGGGCACAAAATATGACTGTAAAATCGACTGGTTGTTGGTTCGATTCCCACTCGAGGAGATGAAATATTTATTTAAAGTTATATTTCCATTTCTTCGCTCTGGTGTCGAGCCATTGAGCGCGGTGTTGAGTTCCGCCAATCAATATGCAATGCCTCTAGAGTTCAGCGAAAAATAGGGAACGAAGTGTCTTAACACTAAGCTGATTTATTTATTTATTTTTTATTCACTGCAGATATATACCATATGTACATGTAGGTAAATTGTGGGTCCAAAATGACTACGGCCATTTTGTATGAATTATTTCCATACAACATTACTACTTGGCAAATATTTTCCACTGTCAGACAAAATATATGTATAATAAATAGTAGGATTTGCCGTTTTGGAATGCGTCCAAATTTCTCTAAAACCTAGCCGCATTCTTGAATTTACTTAAGATACAGAACGCGAGATACACACGCGTACATAACACAAGCTTAAAGTAAGCTCATTAGTTTAAACTCCAGAGATGGGAACCAGCGTTATCTTCCACAGTTCGTTACATTATCTCGAAGCCACTTTACTGGCTTAATAAAGAAGTGAATTATCCTTAAGTGCATCACTAAAACAAATAAGGACAACTTTAAAACTGCAGGTTTTACAACGCCGCCCCAGAAAATACGATGTTCCTTGAGGAACTTATGAAAATATTTTATTTTTGCTCTCAAGTGTTACGGTAGAAGTAAGATGGTTTTATTTTTATATAAAATATGACAATGCGAGAACTTCGTTAAAACTTGAACTGAAATAAGTGAAGGCCAGACGTGGCACAGCGGCACAAAGTGTGACTGTAAAACTGACTGGTTGTGGGTTCGATTCACACTCGAGGGGATAAAATATTTAGTTAAATTTATATTTCCATTTCTTCGGTCTGGTGTCGAGTTCTGTTACTCAACACGCAATGCCTCCAGAATTCGGCAGAAAGTGGGGAACGTAGTGTCTTAACATTAGGTTCCCTTTGCTTACCCTGCAGTGTGCGGGATGCAGCGTGAATGATTTCTTGAAATAACTGAAGTCGTAAACGCACTTTGTAAATCGAACACAACATTACCGCAATATTACATTTAACGTGGCTTTATGAAACTTTATCAAAGATCTTAGAACGATCACCCTTGGAATGGTATTGAGAAGAATACCACAACCATCTTCAAACAGAAATAATGGGAGCAGATAACGACTCAGCTCGCCCATTACCCAATTGAGTAAGCGAGAATTCCTTTCTTTTGTCCGAGTTTATCTCTCTCTGAAATATGATCTTCGGACAAGCTCTGATTGTCGCTACCCATTCAATTTCGTGAAAAACTCCTCAACCTTCATTAAATAAAGGATATCAATATACTACATCCTTCATTGTTGATGGTCCCCGAATACCCGAAGTTGGTACTCGACCTTTGGATGTATGACAAATATTTGCAGCGGAACTTACAAATATGGTTTCTCAATAATAATGTCAGATCGAAGGGATTTCAGCATATTTTAGCGCAGCGTTTAATATGATGGTATTAAAAATTAAATCCAATTAAATTAGCTTCACGCTGCATGTCGCACACAGCAGGGTAGCCAGAGGGAACCTAGTGTTAAGACACTCCGTTCCCCACTTTTTGTTGAATTCTGGAGGCATTGCCTGTTCAGTGGCAGAGCTCAACGCCGCGCTTTGCTTCGACACCAGAGCGAAGAAATGGAAATATAAATTTAAGTAAATATTTCATGTCCTCGAGTAGGGATCGAACCCACAACCACTCGGTTTTACAATCACACATTGTGCCGCTGTGCCACGACTGGCTTCTATGATGGTGTTGTTTCATATAAATGACGCGAGTTTGCCTTTTCACGCCTGTGTTAGTTCAGGACGTATAATTCACTACGAACAATATTTTATTAGGTGATTAATTACCATAATTCATTAAATTTCAAACATTTTGGCACAGAATATACATTAAAAAAGTAAGAAACATTGTTAAAAATTTACACATTTCAACTGCACCGAATTCTGAAGGCATTGCGTGCTGAGTGGAACTCAACGCCGCGTTTTGATTCGACACCAGAGCGAAAAAAATAAAAATATGAAATGTTTAATTTTGTCCAATGGAAATCGAACCCATAACCGTCGTGTTTACAGTCACGCTTGTGCCACTGCGCCACGACGGCCTCATACACAATCATCAAAAAAATATTAATTACATATGAAATATAGTAGAAATTTCTAAAATTTTATAACGTGATAGCAATTATTACAAAATATCTAACATAATAAAATATACTTAGAAAATAAGGAAATATTTGGGAGAATTGCCGACACAGAAGGCTTATGAATGAAATTCCGTCCGAACTATGCGTCGATTGAGGCCTAATTGCAATTCCCTGGGAGACCTCGATGCGGTATAAGACACTTCGGAGAAGTGATCTGTATACTGTCTGATATTTGCCTTTACAATATATGTAATAACTTTCATATTAAATTATACTATATTTTCTCTGGCCCCAAGGTACAAGAGCAAAAACGCGGCGTTGAGTTCCACCACTCAACACACCAATTCGGCGGTAAGTGGCGAAGTGAGTATCTTAACATTAGGTTACCCACGCCTACTCTACTACATGCAGCTTAAACAGCTTAAAGGTAAAACAAAACTAAGGCGACCTATACAACTACTTGCTAACTTATTAGGTGTAGAATATTTAGGACATAAAAAAATAATTTTAAATTCTTTTTTAAGTTCTTTAAAACCTACAAAACCATTTAACTTGGATTTTCATTAAACCCAGCGCCATCACGAAAGTGGCTCCCTTTGACCCATCCTTCATTACGGTATCACGCGATGTTTGATACTACACCAGTTTTGCCTTCAAATTGCCCTATTCAATTATTTAAATGATTCTTGACATAACAAGAAAATAGCGTTCTATAAACTAATTAATTCTAAATTCAGTTAAAAATAGTCTTAACTATTCGTTTTTTTATAGCATAATTAATTAACATTAACTTTAATTTTCTATTTGAATGTTAAAAAATCCAAGATGTATAGATTTTTTTTTTATTTTATCATTGTACTTGATAAAGGACTAAGTAGACTAGAGATGTGACTGTAAACACGACAAGTTGTGGGTTCTATTTCCAAATGAGGAAATGAAACATTTTCAATTATCATTTCTTTGCTCTGATGTAAAGGCATAAAGGCAAAGGAATTAGAAATAAAATGGAGAACGGAGTGACTTGACACTAGATTTCCTCTGCCTAAGTTAAGTAATATTTTATGAATAACATAGAAATGGCACACAAAGCGTTTACACTATAACCACAACAAAATTTAATATTTACAAACGTCAGATTTCTTACATTATATATAAGCTCCGAAATGACTAATTACTAAAGTAAACATCCAACTAACTGTATCCATTATTATTAATATTGAAATCTATGTATTGTGGCATATCCTATCCTTTCTTCCTACCAAATTTAATAGTTAATGCGTAATATACGAGCTCGAAAGCCATTGTTCGGTGCTGTTATTCATAGGAACCGTCTTTGCTCGGGCTTTAATCGCAGGGAACGCCGGAACTGCTGAAAATTATATCGCCCACCTTCCTGAGCGGCGTTCGAGTTAAATTTCTATGTGAAGAATTTATTTTGGGCCATAATCTTGGGTTTATTAATGCGATTAAGGTGAGCAGTTTTAATATTTTACTTAGAATAGTAGTTTAAGTCACGTGACTGAGATTTTTTTTTCAGTTTTAAGCTGTATGCCGCATATAGCAGGGTAGGGTAATAGGAAGTTAATGTTACGACGCTCCGTTCTCCATTTTCAGTCAAATTCTAATTTCAGGCATTGCGTGTTGAGCGGCCGAACTCAACGCTGGGCTTTGCGTTGTTACCAGAGCGAAGAAATGAAAATATTCCTAAACAATAACTCATTCCCCCTAGTGGGAATGGAACCCACAATCGTCGCGTTTACAGACACATGGTTGTCCACTACGCCACTATGGCTTCAGTTACACTTGAAAATACTTTATCCTTTAAGATTATTCACACATATTTAGATAAGTACGAAGGTGTGATTCTTTTTTAATGTTCAATAAGAAATTTCTAAGGTGCGATATAGACAGTAAAGATATTACAAT
This sequence comes from Heliconius himera, assembly GCA_021202915.1. NCBI lineage: Eukaryota > Metazoa > Arthropoda > Insecta > Lepidoptera > Nymphalidae > Heliconius > Heliconius himera. The sequence continues at coordinate 104,686 of JAJHJA010000208.1, forward strand.
ATTTCAAAATAAGTTGCATCACCATCTTCGCGCCTTCAGCACTCCTGAATAATTGAAGAATACCAGACGTAAGTAAGCAAACAGAATCAAAAATTAAATCTAATTCGCCTTCGAGCCTCGTTACTGATGCAGCCCTTTACTGTTTCCGCTTAATAGATGTTCATAAAGGATCAACCAGTCAAGTACTGGAAAGTAATATTTGAATGTTTTATGTCGATTTATGTCCAACCATTTAAGACACTTCGAAGAAATTCAATGAATATTTAAATATAATAAATAGTAAGTATATATTGTTGAGGCCGGTAGTGGCGCAGAGGCGCAAAGTGTGACTGTAAAATCTACTGGTTGTGGGTTCGATCCCCACTCGAGGCAGTGAAATATTTATTTACATTTATATTTTCATTTCTTCACTCTGGTGCTAAGGCGTGAGTTCCGCCATTCAACACGCAACGGCTACAGAATTCGGCGGAACGTGGGGAACAGAGTGTCTTAACACTAGGTTCCCTCAGCCTACTCTGCTGCGTGTGGGATACAGCGTGAAACTGATTTATTTTTTTATTTTATTCTTATTTTTTTAAACATAGAAAAAATGCTACCAACTTCAATTTATTTATTAAGTTATAGATTCCTTTAAAAATAAGAAAATAAAATTATGGCATTCACATAAACTCTTATATTTATGTTTTAGTATTAAAGATACCGTGTTAATTTGGTTGAAAAACACTGTTTACACGTACTTATACGCTTTGATGAGCTCTTAAAGGAGCGAAAGATGCTCAAACGTGTCTAAAATAAACGTTCACCGCAAAATTTCAAGCCTTCGAGGATCAGGCATGGGAATGTTTGTCTTTGAAGTAATTTAAGAAGTTATAAAACACATAACTTAAATACAATATTTATTTAAATTTTCAAAATATTTGCTATGTATGAACGTAATTTTAGTATAGCAAAATAAATTATTATAATATATTGTTAAAAGACGAAACCGAAAATATATCGTGTAATCAGTCAGATTTTTGGTACATGTGTTCCAGATGTTCCAACAGTACTACAAAGAAATCTTCATTGTGACCTAATTTGATACAAAGAATTTAAATTATTAGTATTGTAAGACCGACTTTTATCCTTTAATCTAAATAAATTAACTGTAATTTTAAACGCGAAATGTTATGGGTTCCATATCCACTCGAGATAATCATGTTGAACGGCGTTAAGATCCGCCACTGAAAAATTGCGGGAAAAGTAGGGAGTATCTCAACCCTCTGCCTACTGCTCTACACGGGATATTATATCATTAAACTAAAAAAAAAAATATTTATCAAGTACAATAAAGATTTGAAATTTGGAGCGTGGTTTGAGCGATTAGATTTGGCGTGTTACTGCTGATAACAGGGTTAATGGTGCCTTAGTTGCAGTGATGAGACGGCGAAACCTCAGCACAGCTGCATATTTGGCCGTACACAACGCAGTGCTAGTACCGACGCTGTTATACGGCAGCGAAGCGTGGGTATTATAGAAGAAGAATGAAAGAAAGATGAAAGGAGGATGGAGATGCGATCTCTTCGTAGGATTTGCGGAGTCAGCTTAGCTGATCGAATTCTCAACTGAGAGATACACAGAATGACAGGTACGAGGATGTCATTGTGAGAATAAAAAAACAACGTGCTCAGCTGGTTTGGGCACATCAAACGAATGAGTGATTAGAGAATAGCAAAAAACGTAAAAATCATGAAGAGCCCCTCGAAGGGCATGTATGAAAGGATGATGATGGTCGTTTTTAGTTTTAAATAACCGGTTACCAATTTACAATAAAAACTTTCTAACAACTTTCAAACATACATACATCTAAATCGTATAATCTCTACAATTATATCTAATTTGATCCCATTGACCCATAACTTATACTTACTTATCATATGACCTTATAATCCCTTTCAAAGTAACTAATTGCACTATTTCATGTAATATCGTTCGGTTAAAACATTAGGTGGAAATGTCACAAGTTCTTGATATATTGGCGGTTTTGGGTTAGGAGATTGCTTTGTGTTGAAATTTGGTAAGCCAATTGTGTAAATTTTGTTCGCATATTTCCTAAGCACGTCTTCTACATTAGATTTTCGTATATAGTTTAATTTCTACGATATGAGTTCTTCGTTAAACTGTTAATGTTAGTTGTTGTTAGTATCAATATAATTGTCTTTTTCTATATCTCCCTATCGGCACTTAGCGGAGTAGACAAAGGGGCGCTGGGAACCTATTGCTAAGACAATCCGTTCAATTTAAGACAAAAATAAAATTTTATGATGAAAATTTTAAATATTTCATTTCCTCGAAAGGTTATCGAATCCACAACCATTCGCGTTAACATGCTTGTTCCCCTGCCCCTTGCATATCATAGCATATTTAAGGGGTGCCTTATTGATTAGGATGATTGTGAGTTTCAAATTTTATACAGCGGTTTGTAATATAAATATGTAGCTGTAAAATCATGGTATAATAGACGAAGATTAATAGGGAATGCCCTGTCAATAGAAAAGGCAAGGCATCATTACGCCAAATACAATAAATTTTATATATGACATTCTCATACTTGATTAGAAAATATTCGTCAAAAACAAAATACAAGTACCCACCAAACAAATTGTAAAACAGTATTTTCCGATAACATAAAATATATTCAAATATACCTAAATACGTTATCTTGCAAATTCCACCTTTTCCAAACAACCATAAAATATATATTTTAAAAAGTCGACAAACTTCGTACATTTGATAAAGGATAAATTTCCCTACAGAGCCGCAAACTTATCTCTCAACTTTCACCTGCTCCACTGCCACCTCCTAAAAGACAATAGGTACATGTGTTAAGTGGTTTCTGACGTTTCAAGCAACTTTGTAACGCGTCATCCTTTTGAGAATACACCGTCGCCATCCATGTCAACAAAATATGAAACAATATGATGAACTAGGTAAGTGAATAGGGAAACGAGTCAAAGTAAAACAACACAATGTGAATTTTTTTTCTTTGTTTCACGCTATATCCCGCTCATAGTAGGGTAGGCAGAGGGAACTTGGATGTAGGGCTAAGAACTCGGTTCCCCATTTTCCACCGCATTCCGGAGCCATTGCATGTTCAGTGATGGAACTCAACGCCGTCACGCTGGCCTCAATTTTTTAATATATAAATATAATATAAATGATTGACATACTATTTGTAGCTCCGTCCTCCACGAAGCTACAAATAGTTTGACCTTCAAAAACATAGTATCAAAGATACTGGAGGAAGGTCATGTAAAAAGCATGAGGACTCCCTGGAGGGCATGTATAGGTTGATGACAGTGGACGAGGCGAAAGAGGCATGTAGAGACCATAGCGTTTGGTACTCCATTATTTCTGACTACCCCGCTAGGGATAAGGCGTGAAGCTAAGTTAAGTTTAATTAAGTTTTGATTGGCATACTTATACATGGAGTATAAAGCCGTGTCATTTAGTTCCTGCTTCCACTAAGACCGCGACTTTCTTCAAAAGATTAAACAAAATATTACTTATTATTTACAATAGCATACTAGAACCCACTACTAGTCATCACTGCTGTTGAGCAACAAAAGGTCTCTTGTTTCAACATCCCATTACCATATTTCGTTTTCTAAAAATATAACAAAGCAGAAGCTCTCAAATTTAACTTTTAAAATTTAAATACTCAAGACAGTGCTAAAAATATCTTATTTACGGCGTTGAGTAACGGACAGCAGATGGTTCGCGACATTAATATAAAATTAATTGCGTCAACGAAGTAAAATGAGGGCTTGTGCACCTTAAACGAAGTTACTTTTAATGGTACTGGAAAATTGCAGAGTTATTTTTCCGTTTTTAATAAATAAATAGTGGACAGAGCGAACCTATTCATATTCTATACTTTTCGTCCATTGGATTGGTCTATTGGGTGGCAAAATATATCACTGTGCTTAATGCTAATTCCAAACACATAGAAAAAGACACTTCACAAATAGGTCAAATTGGTGCCATATTTTTTTTAGGTTCATTTTGTATCCTGTGCACAGCGGGGTACACAAAATGGACCCTGGAAACCTAGTTAAGTCACTCTGTTTTCCATTAGTACACTTCCACTCCACATTTTCCGTGGAATTTTTGACTCTCCTTGATCTCATACCCCTGATTATTGCGTTTACAATCGTACGTGCCCTGCCACACGACAAATTTCAAATTGATTTTTGTAAAATATATACCTTTTTTTCAGCTTCACGCTGTATCCCGCACCCAGTAGGGTAGGCCGAGGGAACCTGGTGTAAGACACTCCGTTCCCCACTTTCTGCCGAGTTCTGGAGGCATTGCGTGTTAAGTTGCAGAACTCAACGCCGCGCTTAACCTCGACACCAGAGCGAAGAAATGGAAATATAAATTTAAGTAAATATTTCATCTCCTCGAGTAGGGATAGTACCCACAACCAGTCGGTCTTATAGTCACACTTCGTGCCGCTGCACCACGACTGGCCTCAACATATATATGTATATGTAATTAATAGTATCATTTCTTGTTTACAACGAAATTCTCAGACGGTTATAACATTCTATTTATAACCTTTACAATTTACCGAAGCGTCGTACAATTATGTCTAATTAGAAACAATTGACGGAAATGTGTCGCTAAAACATTAATAAATGTGTATTTATATTTTAATGTCCTTATTAGTTTAAACGAGATGTTTTATGTTAGCTTTTTGTCGGTAAGTTAGCCCGCAACGTTTTAATATTTATTCGAAGTTGTAAACAAAGAAACAAAGTTTGATAGAACTTTGCTACTCTTTCTCTTACTTTGAGAAGTTAAATTTTAGGAAATTGCCTTTGAACTTCAATTTTAGGATATACTTAATATTTGTTGACAATAGTTTACCATCATCAGTGAATTTATACTCTTAATTCATAACTTTAACAACACATATAAACATTAGGGCTTCATACCTAAAAAATCAAAACCAGAACTCCTATGACTTTGTTGCCTGTCTGTTCATCTGTCAAGACCATTTTGGTCAAGATTGCGTATATAAGTCGACGCCATCAAAAGATACGAGCATTTATGCATCGTTTTTGCTGCATTTTTACCCGGCTACGGCGAAGCAAAAAGGAGGATTATGATTTTGAACTGTATGTATGTATGTAACTGGGTATGGATGTTCATTTGTTCCCACATCATTTCTAAGCCAGTTGTCATAATTAGACAAATGAGGTGTCGTTAGAAACCTCTTGATCGTCCGCTGGTTATAGGCTACTTAACGTCACGTTATGTTAAATTGATTATAGCACCCTCTAGGAGACTCTTTAAATAAGTTAAGTAAAAAGAAAGTATAAAAACTAAGGGTCCCCATTGTAATTTGAAGTCTATGGTGATAGCGAGAAATACCGTAGAATCGACAGGATCCACGGGTTATCCATTCAAGAGTACATCGACTTTTATTTTATTTTAATGTATAAAAATACATTAAAATAAAATATGTGTAAATAAGTTGTTTATTTAATAGTCTCCGCAATAAAGGAAAACATCCGAAAAGTGAAAATTTATAGGTATTTCATAAAAAAAATATAAATTTGTATCTGTAGTTCATTTCATACAAAATGAATTCATATGGGCTTATGCAAACTTCAACTCAACTTCAACTTTTATAAATTGTACTTCCCGTCGACCTACAATCCTGACATAGGTACGGCAGCGTCGGTGGATTTGTTCGACTCGCACTTAACCAGTTTTTTTTATAACAGACTTTTTAGAAATTGGATATTTCTATAAAAATAACTAGATATAATGGAAATTAATCTTAATACTTTAGTTAACAGCGTGTAATCTACCTTTATTCAGAGTACCGACAGAAATAAATCTTCAAAAATTAACATTAGAAATTTATGATTCATCACGTACACTTACAAAAATTTCATTTCGTGAGAAACTGTAGAAATTTTAAGAAAAATTTGAAAACCATTATATTTAGGCGAAAGTTTCGTCTCATAATAATAATAAAATTAATAAATATACAAAACAAAACAAAAAAATATCTTAGAAAACAAATCTACTTAAAAGAAAGACCGCTGCATTCAGAGAAGACCCCTCATTTTACTCCCTATTTTTCACCAAACTCCGCATGACATTCCTTTTCAAAATAGCGCAGTGACCAGAGCATCTCAAGTCGGATTTAGAGATTAGGCACGTCGAATGCATCTGTAGACTTATTCCATGTCGTCCCAGTTTGTGGACTTCGTAGTCTACTTATTTTGGTCACACTACCGTATATTGTTAAGCTGTTTTACATTTTTAAAGTTTACATAAAATATACTTAAACAACTTATATTCAATAGCCATTTCATAATTAAACTAGAACAATGGTTAATAATAAATCAATACCAGACGTTGGCGTTTAATTAAAATTTCTCAGACCAAGGTCGCAACAGACAATGTTTTGTATTCCAAGATATTCATCTGTATTACTTAGCATATTGTGTTCACAAATATTCTTCAATGTTTCTACATTTTAATATTTTAAAAGGATGACCTACATAAACCGGAGTTCTCGCAGGAACTGCAAATGGACAGCATTCATATTTAAAATGATATCTATTTAAAACTCCGTTTGAAACGGCCTGCGAAATACAACAATACGGATCGAGAAAGAGAAAGTAACTGGACAGTAGAAATGCACAAGTAATTAACGAGAGCCAAATTGCAACGCAACAAAACATTATTCATAGCAGCGTAATTTCTGAACGAGGACGGTTAAAATTCAAAGTCAAAATGCCACGAACAATACCACCGAAAGCGTAAAACCAACCGCGACTTTTGAAAAGAACCAGCGAACCATGCGAATTTACGGGAAACTCCCGGACAAAACGGGCTATGTCCTAGCGGGACAAATTCCCGCTTACACGTCGAATAATAACTGCCGACGACAATTCATGGAATTGCAGCAAATTTTATTCCAATTGCAGCAATGAGGAAAACATTGGATCATCTTCTTGGTTTTATTAATTATGCTTTAACAGATTATTTAAAAGATTATTCTTTCATCTTTTATACGTTAGCTACGGTGTCTACTAACAAAGTCTCCAGAAATAATGGCCAGTAGTCATGTAAAGCTATAGGCTATTTCGATCCAGCAAACCATAGTCTCCATGAACACATTGGATCATTTTCTTGGTTTTATTCATTATGCTTTAAAAGATTATTTAGTGGTCGATCAGCGTATAAAAGGGTTGGGGTTGGGGGTTGAGATGATAGCTGTGAAACACGTATAACGACGCATCAACGGACCATACTTTGCATGTGCGAATTCTAATCTACCCAGATCGGTCTGTTTTGTTAGGCGCCATCAACGTCTGTCCCACATTAAAATTAAATTTATATAGCCAATAAAAGCGGGTCGCCACTCGTGTATAACGAAGTGAAAATGGAAACTTAGCACTTCTTTGTCTATAGGGGTTTCGAATTTTAATTACTTTTATTAATTTAGTTTCCACTTAGTGCTGTGTTTATAATATACTATAGAGGCCAAAAATTATCTTTAATAGGTCTTACTGAATAGTATAATTTAATAAATACAACAAAAATGAATACAATTGAGTAAAACAGTTGATTTCGCAGTATAGAAGACAAACTAATTTTACACCTTACAGGATAAATTTACAAAGGTTTTGTTATATGAAATACTGATTGAGCAACCATTTACTTATTCTTATATTTTTATATTTATGTTAGGCACCTAGCTTCAAATAAGCATTTAAAAGTAAATAAACTTTAACATTATCTAAAGAACTTGGCTTTAGTTTACACACACTCTTTTATCAGCAAAGTCAACAACCATGCATATTATTGATATTAAACTTGGCTCCCATTTCCCATGATACTTACTGAAATTCCTTTGACATTATGAGCAGACACTATTAAAAGCGCACAAACGTGTAATGCAAGCGCAAGTTAGTAAGAACGAACTTACTTTTATCGTTTTTAATTTGAAACGATGCCAGAAAAATAAGAAGCTCAGACATGAACGAACGGTAATGGCGACGACTGTGCGGCTTTACTTAGCTCTCGCATAGCCACGGCCCGAATTACTACAAATGGCGCCCAACGTGGAGCTCAGTAAAAGTAAGCAAATTGTGGCGGAATGCCTAGAAATTGCAAATTCCGACAGCTTCAACGAGTTTTTTTTTTGGGTCGGGACCCATCTCGCAATTCACTTACCTTTATGCTGGCTTACATTATTTAGGAACCTAACCAAGAGGTGTCTTAGCTAAATATATAATGCACCGAAATTCGTAAACTTCTAAAAATACTTTTTTTTTTCTTTGAACGTTTTAAAAATGACACGTTTCAAATATGTTCTTATTTTTAATTACATTATATAAATGACTTAAAAACATACAAAATACATGTTAATTTACACTGAAACAAAACGCCAAGATTTCGACCGAAATAATATTTTACCGATAATTTTAACAAATTTCCTGCCCAATGCAGCATTAGGGCGAAATATTTCTGGATGGAGCAAACTGGGTCGTGATTACGGACCGAAAAAACGTTAAGGGCCCCTTTCTGCGACGTTACATCTTAATGTAGCCACAATATACATAATAGCAAGATATTTAGACCACGAGTGCTTCTGACTGCTATACATCAAACAAAGACATTACCACAAAACGCCTGTTAGATACTGACAGCATAAAATATTCGGTACGCTGTGATATATTCGAAGGATATGGAAATTTTGTTGCCGAAACTCGAATATGTATGCCCGATGAGTTTTGGCACAAAATATTGTGATAGCGCTCCTGCTCTTGTAATGTACAAATGTCCCTTGTTTGGTTATCAAATTCATCAGTTCACTTTTATTGATAAATAAATCAGCTTCACGCTGTATCCCGCACAGAGCAGGGTAGGCAGAGGAAACCTAGTGTTAAGATTTTTGAAAGAAGAATTTTGGAAATATCGCGTGTTGAGTGGAATGGAAATATAAATTTAAATAAATATTTCATTTTCTCGAGTGGGGATCGATCCCACAACCAGTCTCGTTTACAGTCACACTTTGTGCCCCTGCGCCATGACTGGCCTCAACTTTTAATAATGTATTGATAGTAATATAAAAATTATTCTATTAACTTTGTAAAAAATAAAAAAAGAATTATGAAAATAATCAATATCTAAATATTTTAAGTAGAACAAATCGTTTACTGTAAGTATTTAAAATTAAATTTAGAAAAAGTCACAGATTTTAAAGCTAAAATGTTTTAGCATTTTTCCTCTACAACATATATTTTTTGGTATCGTCCAAAGAACTACCGGCATCTTTTATACGTTAGCTACGGTGTCTACTAACGAAGTCTCCAGAAATAATGGCCAGTAGTCATATAAAACAATAGGCTATTTCGATCCAGCAAACCGTCTCCATGAACAAGGGGTGTGTCACAAGCACTGCAGAGTGACACCCTCCGAGACCCTCCTAATGAAGGACTCGAGGATCAGACGGGAAGACGACACTTTGTCTCGGAGTTTTTTCCAGCCACTACAGACGTACTCTATGTGTGAATAATTTAGCGCAGTCTCGGGTATTATTCTGGATCAGCTGCTACAAAAAGGCAAATTACTAAGGTTAAAATGTATGCTATATACAGTACAATTTTTAGTAGCAGTACATATGTTTTATGTATAAGCGACATTTTAAAGAAATAAGTAATCATTTAATTAAAAAAAATGGTCCTTATTTCTTGAAAATGGCGTTACCAAATATGTATAGTAATGGAAATCACAGTGTTTCTCGAGAAAACAAAAAATATATTTTCTATTTTATATAAAAATAAAGACGTGTAATTAATGAGAAATCATGTTAGGAAAATTTGTAAATACATATCTATTAATTATACAAGGCACTAGGTTTCACCTGCGGCTTCGCTCACGTATTAAAATTTAAATAACTGAGAAATCTACAGAATTCTATTTTACATCTATATTTTAATATAGGCTGTATTCCATATACTTCGCCTCAATAACCAACACAAAGAGAATTTTTCGGATAGCGGTTCTATATAGTTCTAGAAATAACCGTGTTCAACCAAACAAACATCAGCTTTATAATTATATACATTAAAAGTAACCGCTATCTGTATTTACATCTACGACTGTCATTAAAGATCAAATTCTAGGAAACGTAACGGAGTTCATAGTTGTAACAGTGCGCTATAAACGAGAAATCTGATCTTTAGAGTTCAAAGATCACGAGAGTACGAATAGCAATTAGCATGGCTAGGACTTAGATAAGCTTAGCTCAATTTCCGCTCACAGTAGATGGGTAGCGGACGCCATTTCCGCTAAGTTATTAATGTATTAAAGTTTATCTAGCCATACTAGCGTCATCATGACTGCATTAGATATGGATATAGCATCACGTTATCATTATTGTAAAGAACGATGTATTTGTAACACGAAATTCTGTCTCGCCCCAAACAAACAAGAAAATAGTGAAAATTGAAAAATTAAGTGAAATGGATCCCGCAACACAACAGGATAGGCAGAGGGAACCTCGTGTTAAGATACCTTGTTCCACACCTACCGCCAAATTCTGGAGGAATTGCGTGCTGAGTAGCGGAACTCAACGCCGCGCTTTGCCTCGACACCAGAGCGAAGAAATGAAAATATAAATGTAAATAAATATTTCACTTCCTCGAGTGAGGATCGAACCCACAACCAGTGGATTTTACAGTCACACTTTGCGCCTCAGCGCCACGACCGGCCTCAAAAGTAAACTTTACTAAAATGTTCCTTTTTGTTACTTAATTACTCGTGCTCTCAAAATTAACCTCTCGAGTTTAAAACCAATTGTACGATATAAACCCAATAAGCCCAGTAAGCCAGAGCCATGTGCCTGGCAGTGGTCCACATTCAGCACATATGTATATAGTCATAAACTGTCCAGAATTAAACATACTAAAGCCTTTTGGTAGCGATTTATTTTGTAACATATAAAGGTCTTTGTGGATTCCTGATAATAAAATTGATTTCAACTCCGTATTATATATCTTTAATTTACATAAAATGTGCTCAATGATAAAATAGATTTTTTAAGTACTTATGTACTTAAAAAATATTAGCCAAAAACATAATTTAAGTTTTTTTTTTAAATATATAATATTTTATTTCATAATAAAATCAACATTTAATATAAGGATAATATAAGTAAGTAGTAATGGTTGAAAAAATCTGTAAAAATTAAAAATCGCTATACAAAACCTAGACGAACAGCTTCTCATTAATAATTAGATTTTTAAAAGTAACTTAATTCTTCAGTATATAATTCAAAGTTTACAACATTGTAAATATTTAACACTCCAGCCCCATAACTCGCTTCTCTATCTCCCTCGACTTCGAGACGCAGCTTATTGAAGGTGACGTTGAGTAGTAAGACTCTGTTTACTCCATAACGATTAGCATCAACAAATTAATTAAGTTGTGCTTAATGAGAACTAATTGAAACATGCAACGGAACGTGGCATCCAGTTTTATAGTAGTAGCTATTTTAAATAAGTCAACATTTTGGGTGTTGTATTAAAAATTTTAAAGAATTAATTATTTTAGTTGTACTTATAATTTAATAATATTTTATTGAAGAATAAGTAAGAGTTCTCCTAACCATTCTCGATTTTACCTAAAATCGTCATATATTTAGTGCTGGAATGATTATTTTCATATTCAAATTCAATTCATATTTTAATCAAAATTTTAAAAAAATCAAAGGGAATTAAACTTTATGACAATCGTAAGAAGACATATCTGATGTAGGGTACGAAATCACAGAATTCAATATTAATGACAAAAAAGAGATTTTATTAGATTAGAAGGATATTACCTAAGAAAGCATTTTCATGATTTCTTTCAGTCTTATAAACATAAGAGAGAGAGAGAGAGAGAGAGAGGCGATCATTTACTAATTAGTGAGTATCAGGTATCGACCAAATTGAATTCATTCTAAAAGTTTAATAAAGGCCAGGACGCCACCAGTATAGCATTCTCGCGCGCAACAAACGCTATGCAAATTGGAAGCAATTGCAGTTGAAGTATGTAATAAAAGTGTTTTATAGTTCTTAAATTATCACTTTCACATCTGGAAATTTACTTTGTTAACAGTTAAATTATTAAAAGAGAAATTTTGGATTTATTAAAAGATGATAATTAAAATAAATTAAATACCAAAGTAAAAAATGTGATATATCTATATTTAAAATTTTTATATTTACAAATATATTATTTATTTTTATATTTACTATGAATACTTTGGTAAATAAAATAAGTTAAAAGCTGTTTTTTGCTTATCGTAAAAATATGACTTAAAAGCAAAAAAAAAGAAAAATTTAAAATATACAATACTAGCAAAAAATCATTAACTAGTAGTAGTAGTAGTATTTTTTATTTTGAGACTGCCTGACTACTAAAAAAATTGTATGATACAACTTATAAGATCGCATACCTTCAAAGGTGGTACCAGCAATAAATCCATTTAGCAGTGCGCCGTGCATTGTTAAGTGAAATTAAGCGGGAGCAATAAAGATTTGCCCGTAAAACTATCCGAGAAAGGAGAACAATTCGGATTAAGCCTAGCTAGTACCAGCGTGCCTGGAGTAAAACACTACACGAACAAACAGAACCTGAATGGGACATTTTATTATCCAATGAACTTCAACATCTGTTACTGCAATAACTTTTTATTTTATTCGCCTTTGTTGCCTCCCAAGGTTTGATATGATGAATTTTATTGTAATGGAAGATAGCGTTGTTGTAATAGAAAATATATATAAGGGTATTGTTAAAAATATTAATGGATTTTAACTTGTAAATATATTTTCACGTTGTATCTCGCACACAGCAGGGTAGGCAGAGGGAACCTTGTGTTAAGACATTCCCTTCCCCACTTTCTGCCGAATTCTGGAGGCATTGCGTGTTGAGTGGCAGAACTCAACGCCGCACTTTGCCTCGACACTGGGAATATAAATTTAAGTAAATATTTCATCTCTTCGAGTGGGGATCGAACCCACAACCAGTCGATTTTACAGTCACACTTCGTGCCGCTGCGTTGACTAAATATATCTACTAGCATAAATTTTTCACGTCGGTTTTACAAGAAATATAGTATAGAATTTTTAAATTAAAAGTGATATATACAGTGAGGCTCGACTAGTATCAACGCAGGTGGGTCCAGGACTTATAAAATATACACGTCATCAATTTGCAAAATCGCAACAAGCACGTTCCATGTGGCAAGTTGCCAACACTGGCGGTAAACGAAGCCAAAACCCCTTGAAATTGTCTACACTTCTCCATATTTACCATCTCCATTTGAGTATTAAGTACAGTAACTATTATCGAGAAAATAAAAATTTTATTTATTAAAAGATTTTAAGCGGATTGTGTTGCTGTAAGAATGGGAATGTTAACTGCATGGAGATTTTAATTTTTTTTTTTGCTTTCGAATTGTTAAATATCTTCTATTAAATAAAAAATCACTTCTTCTCCCTTTATCCCGCACATATCAAGGCAGAGGGAACCTAAGTTAAGACACACCATTCCCCACATTCCGCCGAGTTCTGGAGGCATTGCGTGTTGAGTGGCGGAACTCAACGCTTCGCTTTGCCTCGAAACCAGAGCGAAGAAATGAAAATATAAGTGTAAGTAAATATTTCATTTCCTCGAGTGGAGGTCGAACCCACAAGAAGTCGATTTTTCAGTGTGCCCCTGCGCCACGATTAAACTTCTGTTAAATATTTCTATAATACGTACAGTAACTATGGGTATGTTGATTATAGTCGAACCTTGAAGGTCCAGTACTCCTAGTTTTATCCAGTCAATCTTCAAGTCTGACTTCACTCCTCAGACAAAGCCAATACAAATTACGTTTACGTCAAACATAGAAGTTCCTAGCTTTTCAGTCAAACGTCGAAACAAATATAATCTGTTGCGGGCTTTGCCTAGTCGATACGAGAGGCGATTGACAGATTCGGTCGAACCTCGCTTTGTTTTCAAAGAATCCACTAAAAATGTAAATATTTTTTTTCTTATTTAAAATGTAGTCGACGTTTAGCTTTTTCTCAGAGTATAAAAATTCTATATTTCCCTCAATTTTTTTATAGGTTTTATAAAATGCCACTGTATATATATACTGACGCCATAGATAGCTAAAGATTACAGACGGTCTTCCTTTGGCGATCTTACTCGCTTAAATGATAATCTTCCTTGTCAAAAGCCTTTATCCCGCATAGAGCAGAATATGCAGAGGGATCCTAATGTTAAAACACTCTATTCTCCACTTTCTCAATTTCCAGACATAGCGTATTAAGTAACGGAGCTCAACGAAACGTCAGTAATTAATTCCCCCGATTAGAAATCGAGTCCACAACTGTCGCATTACTATATATACAGTTATACGTTGTACCGGTGCGCCACGACTACCTCTGTATCATAAATAAAAAATAAATAAATCAGCTTCACGCTGTATCCCGCACACAGTAGGGTAGGCAGAGGGAACCTAGTGTAAGACACTCCGTTCCCCACTTTCTGCCGAATTCTGGAGGCATTGCGTGTTGAGTGACAACGCCGCGCATAGCCCTGACACCAGAGGGAAGAACCCACAACCAGTCGATTTTACAGACACACTTCGTGCCGCTGCACCACGATTGGCCTCTGTATCATTTTAAACTTAAATATATAATTTCACAGTTACTTAAAATAAATCTCTATAAAATAGCGAAACTAATATAATTTATCATTCCAAAAGAGCGACGCCCTCTACCGGCTCTGTGTAAAGCGAGTCCGTGTATTTCCGCTTCATTTGACTTAGCAATACGATATTGCCCGATTTAAGGGCAATATCTAATTACATTTGTAACAGAGTTTAAACTTAAAAGCTATAGTTTAAAACATTTTATAGCGTATTTTTATATCATTATATTTGAACACTAAAATATTGTATATCGAAAATGAAAAAAGTGAGTCGTGGCGCAGGGGCACAGAGTGACTGTAAACGTGACAGGTTGTGGGTTCGATTCCCACTTGAGGAAATATTAAATATTTTTCTTTCTCCGCTCTGCTCAAGAGAGCTGAGACAAAGCGCGGCGTTGAGTTCTATCAACTCGCAATGCCTACAAAATTCGGCGGAAAAATGGTGAATGAAATGTCTAAACACTCGGTTCCCTCTGCCTCTCTTGCGGTATGCGGGATACAGCGTGAAGCTGTATATGAAGAAATAATAATTTTGTGTAATGTTTTGAATTTTATGTTCTGTTTGTTTCCCTAATAAAAAAAATAATAAAATAAAAATAAGATAGCTAAAAAAATAATTCAGCAGCGTGATTATAGTACATCTAAATTGGATGAGACTTCAAGCAATATATACAGAGTTGAAAGAAAGAAGAAAACTGATTATAATCTAAATTTAAAAAAAAACTGCAAAGCTATAAATTACAAACAAAAGAAACAAGATACAAATACACTACAGTATGCCTTTTTCAAATCAATAAAGATGGAAAAAATAATATATACCAACACTCAACCTATATGCATAAAGTAGCGTCGTTAATTCATACTTAACCTCTGAACGAAGCTTATCACTTATAAAAGGAAATCAATAAATTATACAAGATTTGTTTCCATAGAACATAGTAGAACTAGAAATGTCACATAGCATAAAAATATTAGGATTTTATGAAATTTCTATTAGTTTTGTTTATTTTTCGTGTAATTATATGGTGGATAAAAATATAAAGATAAGTAACTACGTGTTTATTTTTTTTTATTGAAATATATATTTATATATATATAAAGTGGTCAACACACGTTCCTCCTAAATTATAAATAAAAGTTTAACACATATTTAATAAAGTACAGAATATCTAAATAAAATATGAGAGAGATAGAACAGAAAACGAATTTTAAAAACCAAGTTTATAAGATGAAGCCAGTCGTGGCGCAGCGTTGTGGGTTCGATCCCCACTCGAGGAGATATATCTACTTAAATTTATATTTCCATTTCTTCGCTCTGGTGTCGAGGCAAAACGCGGCGTTGAGTTCCACCACTTAACTCGCAATACCTCCAGAATTCGGTAGAAAGTGGGGAACAGTGTGTCTTAACATTAGGTTCCCTCTGCCTACCCTGCCGTGTGCGGAATACAGCGTGAAGTAGATTTTGATTTTTTTTTAATTTATAAGATATCGTCGCTAATACAACATTCACTTTTTCTTTGTTCTATGCCCAGATATGTTGTAACAATCTTAAGCGTTCCCGTGGCTTTACCCACATCATCTAACGAAGTGGATTGAACTAATATACTAATTTAGTTAAGTGAATTTATAAAAGAGCTTTGGTTTTATATTGAAATGAAGGGAGTATCATGAGAAAGGGAAGAACTGCTTTCCTTATTGTTATTTTTTCGTTGTTTATTTTGTTTTCACATTTTATTAACACTTTAGAAAACGTAAAATGTAATATTTTTTTGTTTTTCTGCTAAAGAATAATATGAATATATTCAGTTAATAAATTGTGGACTATATATTTAGCCATTATCACGCAGTGATTCAGCGTCTGACTGCAAACGCTATTGCTGGGGGGTCGATGCCAGCTCGAGGGACTACATTTCTGGCAGACCAAAAAAGTGAATTCAAACAGAAAGTGACGAACTTATAGATTTAACACTAGGTTCTTACTGCCTATCCTGTTATATACAGGATTAGACGTCGCCCAGAAACAAGATCTTATTTCCAGAGAAATTCATGTTAGACCGCACGAAGAAAAAAACATCAAAAAATACCAAAAAAACTTTTAAAATACAATTTAAGCATCAGCGATTATTATAATTACCATTCAATCAATATAATTCATAATAACCTTTAATTATATTCTCATCACAATATTTTAATTTCAATAGAATTCATTACAATCGTATTGAACCGGTATACCGGTAAAAATAATTGGGTTAAGGAGGTCCAACATTAAAATGGACCCGTTGGAAGGTTAACAAAATAATTCGACAGCTATATCCAATAACTCTTTCGGTATTCTCTCTTATAATAACTGTACCGAATAATAGGCCCTTGTTTTAATTGGCTATTCTATTAAAGTATAAGTGCTACTTGGACATGTTGTTAGCAAAATGTTTATTTGGTGCTTACTTAAATAAACTAGATGCTTGTTACGGCTTCTAATATTTTTGGATGTTATTTTGTGATGGTTTTTCGATTTGATGTTGGTGTTTGATTAATTTTTAATGAAATTGGTAGATTTTTTATCAGCTTCACGCTGTATCCCCCAAACAGCAGGGTAGGCAGAGGGAACCTAGTGTTAATACATTCTGTTACCCACTTTCTGCCGAATTCTGGAGGCATTGCGTGTTGAGTGGTAGAACTCAACGCCGCGCTTTACCTCGAGACCAGAGCAAAGAAATGGAAATATAAATTTAAGTAAATATTTCATCTCCTCGAGTGGGGTTCGAACCCACAACCAGTCGGTTTTACAGTCACACTATGTACCCCTGCGCCACGACAGGCCTCTAGTAGATATTTCTAAACTTAAATATATTATCTGTATTAAGCGAATGCACTTATTCAATATATATCATAGTAGGAAATATAGTCAGAACCTTATTTTAAGAAACTCTGTTCTCCACTTTCCGCCCAAGTTGACTAAGACATTGTGCTGTTTGTCTGGCCATAGTATAGTTCATATAGCTAATTTTCTTGAATGGAGACCGAACTCACATGGTGACTCAGTACGCCACGTTGTCCTTTCTCTATCTTTTATGCAACATCACCGATACTAATATTGGACATGTATTGAAGTTAGCTAACAACAGACAAAGTTGACTGTTACATCAGATCTCATAAACCTCAAATCCCCTTTAGACGAAGTCTATACATCCATATATATTATTGGAATAATCTGTTAGAGGATTAACGATCAGAGACGTTTATAAATATAAAAATTTGAAAATGATAGAAATATCCGCTATTATATATATTTGAAACTGACTAACTAACTGAATGACAATTTTGCAAAAATATAACACACTATATTATGTCATGCGATAGAAAAATGAAATATTAGATTTATTCTATAAAATGTTTAATTGGTAGAAATAGTTTTATTTTATCCCCACGAGTAGGAATCGAGCCCACAACTACCGCGTTCACAGTCATACAAAATATATAACATTTTATATATTTGAGGCATATTTCACATAATATAATATTTTATAGTAAACAATAAAAGAAACCATACAAGGAAAAAAAGCGAAAAAAAAACAATTGAGAAAAAAATTAAATTTTCTTCTCTATGAAAACAATACAGCCACAGGCGTTGAAATAATTTCGCGTAGTAATTTAAAAAAAAGAGTGTAAAATTTTTAATATGGAATCCCGTAAGATAAATGCTTGGCACATTCAACATTTATTTAAAACTTATATTAAATTATGAACGGAATGAAGTGCCTCGTATGACTTCGATGGATCTCTTAATAAATTTACTGCTGTGGATATTACATACCGAGTGCATATGGAAATTTAGTCGGCACAAATAAGATCTTTCGTAATTAATTACCATTAAAATTAGAATTGAGCTTCACGCTGTATCCCGCATACAGCAGGGTAGGCAGGGGAAACCTAGTGCTAAGACACATCGTCCCCCATTTTCCTTTGAATTCTTAAGGCATTGAATGGCGAAACTCAACACCGCTCGTTACTTCAAAGAAATAAAAATATTTATTTAAATAAATACTTCATTTCATCGAGCGGGAGCTTGTGCCCTTGCGACTGGCATCATTAAATTTAAGTATTAACTGATTATGTTAATTAATTTCTATAAAGTTCCTTAACAAAACAGCCCATTATACTTAAGCTTATCTAGTAACTACTATAGATTTTTCCATAATTAAAATTTTACGAAACAAAACAACTACTAATTTATATTTAAGGTTGACTTTCACATAACACTATAAATATACATACATAGATGAAGGCTCCATCCGTATTGTTAGTATAGTTTCGAAGCCAAAAATCCCCATCTCCCCTCTCAGTTTCTATGGGTGCTTCAGACAGATCTCATTTTATGTAGCATTTTTTATTGTTTTTTAGGTTAGGGAAGATCCCTTGTAGTGGAAATGTAAAAGATTTTTTTTTCACGTACCCTAGTGTGTGGGGTGTCGTCAGAAAGCCCTTCCGAAATGTTTCATTTACCACTTTGCATCTGAAGGTTTTATTTCGTAAGTAATAAGCTGGTGCTAGGTTTTTGATATGTTTTTCCACTCAACGTCATGTTTATCGAAAATATCTTTTTCATTAATATTTTTACTGTATATAAAATTCTAATAATTAAAAAAAAATCAATTAAAGTACCTGCCTACCAATATATGTATAACATTTTGAATTATCAAATTTAACTTTTACACTAGGTAAAGACGCCGTCGTGGCGCAGCGGCAAAAGCGTAAGCGACTGTAAACGCGACGGTTTTGGGTTCGATTCCCACTCAAATAAGTAAAGTGTAAATAATTATTGTTTATTAATATTTTCCTTTTTTCACTCAGGTAATAAAGCAAAACAAGCTTTGAGTCTCGCCATTCAATACGCAATGCCTCAAAACATAATTTCACTGAATTAAGGAACGGAGTGTCTTAGCACTGGATTTCCTTTGCTTAATCTTCTATATACGGGATACAGCGTGAAGAAGTTTTTACTTTCATTTAAATGTATATAATGTATACGTTGTACGCATGTAAACAAAAGACCATTACTATGCGTTTAGTTCTACGAACGCTCGATTGACGATAGAGCCAGTGGACCGAACGAAGTACACAGCCAACGTCTTAAACCAGTAAACAGCCTGTATAGTTCAGCTTACGTATATATACATCGTGTTTAAATTTATTTAAGATTTCCATATAAGAAAATATAAGAAAACCTACGAAGAGATTAAATATTTATTTAAATTTATATTTCCATTTCTTTGCTCTGGTGTTGAGGCGAAGAGCACGGAGTTGAGTTCCGCCACTCAACACGCAATGCCGCAAAAAACTCGGCGGAAAGTGAGGAACGTAGTGTCTTAACTGTAGGTTTCCTCTGATTACCCTGCTATATGCGGGATACAGCGTGAACCTGGTTTATTTTTTATATACTACATAGTACACTTCCACATACAAACATTATTTTATACGTATATAAAACCGATAAACACGAAGCTGCGTTGCTTAAGTAAATCCACGTTAATCACGTTATGCATAAGCCAAATCGTCGATTCACATGATCCCCGCTCGGGCATTAGCTGTTCACTCAATACTATCCAAAGGTTTACGTAATGAGAATAAACGAAGCGTTATTCCGAACAATTTTACCGGATTGGAATTAAATAAATCAGCTTCACGCTGTATCCCGCACACAGCAGGGTAGGCAGAGGGAACCTGGTGTTAAGACACTTCGTTCCCCACTTTCTGCTGAATTCTGGAAGCATTGCGTGTTGAGTGGCAGAACTGAACGCCGCGTTTAGCCTTGACACCAGAGCTAAGAAATGGAAATATTTCATCTCCTCGAGTGGGGATCGAACCCACAACCAGTCGGTTTTACAGTCACACTTCGTGCCGCTGCGCCACGACTGGCCTCTATGTATTATTATTGACTAAATATTTGAATATAGAAAAAAAATGTATATATGTAGCAGACTAAAATATGAAGTAAAATGGAAAATCCTGTTTTCTTTCCCGTTCCAGTAGGTATTTTGAGAAATCCTCTCGTAGTGCTCTGCTACTTGAGGTAAAATGTAAGATGGTATAATAATAACTCGTAGGTATTAAGTACTAGCGTGAAGCTGATTTATTTTTTAGGTATTAAGTTAAAAGATATTAAATTAAAAATATATAGTAAAAAGCAATCCAAATACTTCTAGTCTCTTAGGATTTAATACCTGGAGATATTTATGTGCTTGTCAAAAGTATAATTTAAGAAACAGATATAAACAAAATAAAAATTAAAACTGACAATTTAGAAAAGCTGAAAAAGGTACGATTTAGTTTAAGCGATACATATACAGACATACAATAAATTTACATGATTATATCTAATGTTAGTTTTAATATTAAGGCCGTTTAAGTCTTATTCTATTCTATTACTGTGTTGTAACGAAGGAGATTTATTTCTAGGTATATGTATATAGATTTAAAATACTGAAGGACTCCTCTCTCTGTAAAAATAGCCTTAAAACAATCCATTCCCCGAAATGAGAATGAACCAACCAACATCTCTATCGTTTACAACCTGCTGTGCCACTGCGCCATATTTAAAACAAGTGGCACAAATCGCGTTAACAGTGTGTCGCAGGTTGAACCTCCTCTATTATTCACCTCGGGAAGGGAGCGGCGGAAACTGGTAAACTAGGTAAGTTTTAAAAAGGACCAACTTAGATGAATCTTGACTGCATAATGATGCAGATTAAAAGTTGGTGATTGTGATTTTTTTACATTTTATCATATAAATTAGAATTTATTTTACGCTTTATTTAACATGAGAAAAAAATATTTTTATATAAGTAAGGTTTTTAGGGTTCTGTACCTCAAAAGTTAAAATCAGAATCGGAGAAGGATCACTTAGTTGTCTTTCTGTTAAGATCATTTATCTCGAGATTGAAGGGAGGTGCAATATCTTGAATATTTATTCAAGTCTATGGGCTCTTAAAGCGTAGAAAAAATCCAACTACAGGCTAGTCAATGCAATCAAAAGATACATTTATGTATCGATTTTTCTGTATTTTGTATGAAATTCGCCGTGTAATTGAAACCTATAGAGTACTTTTTGTAGGAAGAATAAAGAAGTAAGATAAGTTAAGCTTTCTATTACATAAATTCTTTTAAGAAACAAGTTTAAACTCAAAGTTATGGGTACATATATAATCAGCTCCGCATACAGCAGGGTAGGTAAAGGGAACCTAATGTTAAGACACTCCGTTCCCCACTTTCTGCCAAATTCTGGAGGCATAGCGTATTGAGCCTCAACGCCGCGCTTTGCCTCGACACCAGAGCGAAATGGAAATATAAATTTAAGTAAATATTTTATCTCCTCGAGTGGGGATCGAAACCACACCCAGTCGATTTTACAGTCACGCTTTGTGCCCCTACGCCTCTTATATTATATCATATATGTTTCTAATTATAAAATACTACGATAAGAAATATAATGAAAATAACTTAATGTGAAAAAGATAACATTATTTTCGAAAAACACAAAGTAAAAATTTACCCATAAACTAATTTAAAAAGTTCAGTAGAGTTATATAGGCGTGGATTTAGTTGAGAGCTAAAGTTTCGTGACAGCTTTTAATATAGTCATCAATTATCTTTAAGGGAAGTGTTGGATAACAAGGTGAATACTTCACGGGGTATTTAGGTGATACACGTCGTTTAACACTTTATAAGACATTTACTGCTTTAAAACTTCTTATGATAATGAACTTAATTTTGTTTGTGTGAAGACAGACCCGTGAAACCGTGGTACAAAGTGTGAATGTAAACGCGACAGGTTGTCGGTTCGATTTTTGCTTGAGGAAATTAAATATTTTCATTTATTCGCTCTGGTTTCCAGGCAAAGCGCGTCGTTGAGTTATGCCACTCGACAAGTAATGCTTCCAAGATTTAGCAGAAAATGAAGAACGAAAAAAAAAGATATTCATCTTAGCACTTGGTTCCCAATGCCTACCCTGCTGTGTGCGGGAAGGTGATTCTTTTTTTACTTACTTAATATTTTCTTATACCTAACTTCTTATGATAAAAAACTTAAATTTTTGGTGATTCAAGATTTGGAAATTGGATATGTAATCTTCAAAGGCAAATTCTAGTTCTTTTCAAATATTAAAATAATATTCACCGACCGCCTTTTCGATTTAGTTTCATATATTTAAAGTTTCTTCATATATTGTATAACTTTTTTCTTTAATGATCATATTCAATATAGATTTCCAGTAAGTTATATCGAAATAAATAAATCAGCTTCACCCTGTATCCCGCACACAGCAGGGTAGGCAGAGGGAACCTCTGTTCCCCACTTTCTGCCGAATCCTGTAGAATCTCGTGTTAAGTGGCAGAACTTAACGCCGCGTTCTGTTCCAACACCAGACCGAAGAAATCGAAATATAAATTTAAGTGAATATTTCATCTTCTCGAGCGGGGATCGAACCCACAACCAGTCGATTTACAGTCACACTTTGTGCCCCTGTGCCACGACTGGCCTCTTTAGTTTCAGTTATATCGACATTTAACTTAATATTAATTGGCAAACCGTTTTGTCCTAGTCGGCTTCCAACTTAGCACAAGTCCAACTCTCCAGCACCAAGAAACTAAGTTATATCCTGTGCATGAATTTATAAATTTATTAATAGTCCCTCTTGAAACTCCTGCAGTATAGCATGTATCAAAAATTTATTTGATTTTGTACCTCTTTGCTAGTGGAGGAATGTTCTGTGTTTAATAGAATGTATATGTATATTTATATATTGGAATATTCAAATAAACAGTAAGCAGTTTTAAAAAATATAAAACATTTCGATAAATATGAGACCGGTCTGAATTAGGCGGCACGTGGGGAGGCCCACGTGCTGTCTAGTTCAGGAGGCATTATGAGTAAAGTAGCGGAACTGAACACCGCACTTTGCCTCGACACCAGAGCAAAGAAATGAAAATAAATTATGAAATATTTAATTTTTTCTCAATTCAAAATCGAACTCACACCTGTCGCGAGCACCTTCAGCTCCACGACTGGCCTCAAGTTTCAATTTAATTAAAAAATATATATTAAAATTTAATATTCATTTAAAGAGTATGTTATTATTTTTACATAATAATTACTAAACAGTTTTCATACCAGCTCGCACTTAAGCCTTAGTCTGAGTGACCAAAGCACTTAGCGAATTAAGGATGTCACAAGTTAATGGTTGATGCGGACGAGGGTCCTGGCATTAGGTTAAATTAGCCATGTCTGACCAATACTGTTTGTTATATAGAAGTATATCAAATAATTGCTGGATTAAACCTGGACGGTCCTAGATTACTGAAACGTAGCCGCTGTCTTGCTTTACAGATTATTTCATTTACAATGTCTTAATCTGTCGTTTTATGAAATGTCAAGGGAAGGTTTACATGGTAAATTTATATATTTTTTTTATGGAATAGGCAGAGGGAACCTAGTGTTAAGACACTCTATTCTCGAATTTTCATCTACTTTTCGAGATATTAAATTAAATAGTTAGTTTATATAATAGCGTATATTTCATACAAAAATTTTGGAAACCTTTTATGTAATCTACAACTACACACAATATACATAAAACTAATATATTTTTAAATTTATAATTATTAAAACCAAATAATGAATAATATAATAGTCTTTCATTATTAATATATATTTGTGCTTTATTTAAAACATGGCCAAGTCTTAGAAGGGTCGTTGTAAGCCCTAGTTGTTCTATATAGACATGACACTTGCATTAGGAGCTTTGGTCCAGAGGGCTCCAGCATCCATTCAAATAGGATTTGTACCGGCTGAGATATCTAATACTAGTAGTGAGAACAAGTACGACGGTCTATAGGAATATAAATACAATAACTTGTTTAATTTTTGTTAACAAAAAATTAAAAACTGGGCATATTTATATTTTCTCTTTTATTAAGCAAGATTGAGATCAGTCGTGGCGCAGGGGCACAAAGTGTGACTGTAAAATCGACTGGTTGTGGGTTCGATCCCCACTCGAGGAGATGAAATATTTATTTACATTTATATTTCCATTTCTTCGCTCTGGTGTCGAGGCAAAGCGCGGCGTTGAGGTGCGCCACTCAACTCGCAATGCCTGCAGAACTCGGCGGAAAGTGGGGAACGGAGTGTCTTAACACTAGGTTCCCTCTGCTTACCCTGCAATGTACGGGACGGCCTCGACACCAGAGCGAAGAAATGAAAATATAAATGTAAATAAATATTTAATTTCCTCGAGTTGGGATCGAACCCACAACCAGTCAATTTTACTTAACAATAGAATTTTTATAATAGAAAAACAAGATATTGCCATTAGCTATAAAAAGCTGCATAAACCCGGCTGAAGCCTTAAAAGCCGTCACGTAACACGCATTGTGCTCAATTAAGCAGAAACTGAGAAACAAGTGATGACTCATGTTATCTTTGTTTATCTTATGGAGAATGTATGGCTATTAATATACTATATATCCTATACGTTTATTTATCTTTAGCCTTGCCTAAGTTATTTATAGTAAGAGTTAAATGGATGGTCACTCTGTTTTTCGCTTCTAATATATTGTTTTTTAAGATCCATAAGGTCTATATACGTCGTGAAAACGAAGTTGAAAAATTCATTGAAAACATAAAAATCCGTTTTTTCTTCGATTCTGTAGGATTCACCCCCCAAGGAAGCTACATGACAAATTTCAGCGTTCTACTCCGCGCTAGAACTCAATTGATAATCGAAATCGCAGTATCAAAGATACTGGAGGAAAGTCAAGTAAAAAGCACGAGGACCCCACGGAATACATATATGAAGGGGTTGCTGTTAGCGGTCGAGGCGAAAGGGGTATGTAGAGATCGTAGAGTTTAGCGATCCGTCCTCTCTGACTACCCCGCTAAGGATACAACGTGAAGCTCAAGTAAAGCTAAGTATTTCATGTTAACGAATTTGTAATAATTTTGAGCATCGAAAATACTATTTTCGTAAAAAAAAAACATATTTTTTTTTCATTCAAACACAAAAGTTCCCAAATGTTCTATTTTAAAAAGCCTTTTGTTCTGCTCAAACAAAAGTTAGATTGCCATTACGCAAATCAAAAGTTCCACTCCATTGCCACATATAATATATATATACATATACATACATATATATATTTTACTAAAACGCAATAAAGAATTTTTTGCCTCCCACCGCTGTTGAAACTCTCCCACTAACTCACTTAATGCGGCGAGTTGTAACGAGTTGTCGAATTTGTTTGTAACCAAATTGTTTTTATGTTGCATTCGATTGGTTTTCTCTAAGCCACTTATGTGATTTACTTATGGCTGTATTTTATATTAGCTTATTACTGGATAACTGCGGAAAACAAAATAAATATTTTATATTAGAGATAATCGTATTAAAAAAAAAAGTCAGCTTCACGCTGTATCCCGTACGCAGCAGGGTAGGCAAAGGGAAGCTAGTGTTAAGATACTCTGTTCCCCATTTTCTGCCGATTTCTGGAGGCATTTCGTGTTGACTGGCTCGACACCAGAGCGAAGAAATGGAAATATAAATTTAAATAAATATTTCATCTCCTCGTGTTGTGATCGAACCCACAACCAGTCGGTTTTACAGTCACACTTTGTGCCGCTGTGCCACGACTGGCCTCAATAGAGATAATCAATCGTATTTATTATATGAAATACAGCGTCTAATGCGAACTCTACAAAGCTGTGTTACTAGGAAAGAGAAATCCACTGTATTTACGTTTACGTTCAAAGGATAACCGACGTACCCTTTTATTTGCTAACGCTGATGTTTGCGAAAGTGAAAACAAGGAGAGGTTGTAATCTGCATGAAGCAAAAACCATATTTGAACCTCCATCCCCATAAGGAACCGCATGCGTGAGCTGTTTACGACAATGTATTACTAAAAATTCAAATCACATATATAGAGGCCAGTCGTGGCGCAGGGGCACAAAGTGTGACTGTAAAACCGATTGGTTGTGGGTTCGATCCCCACTCGAGGAAATAAAATATTTACTTTAATTTATATTTCCATTTCTTCGCTCTGGTGTCGAGGACAAGCGCGGCGTTGAGTTCTGCCACTCAACACGCAATGCCTCTAGAATTCGGCAGAAAGTGGGGAACGGAGTGTCTTAACACTAGGTTCCGTCTGCCTACCCTGCAGTGTGCGGGATACAGCGTGAAGCTGATTTATTTTTTTATTTTACATGTATAGATAGACTCATATATTTTTAATGTTATATTGAGCAACTTAAGAAAATAATAAATTAAAAAACTGAACATACAATGAATAACTTGATAAGAAAATGAAGTGTCTTAACACTAGATTAAGACATTCCAGTAAACACTCCAGTAAGGTAGATTCTCACTCTATTCCCTAGTTTCCGCCTATATATTTAGAGAATTTGCGAACCAGAAAATTAAATAAATATACATATACATTCCCCCGAGCGAAGCACAGTCATAGTCCTAATAAAATTAATATCCCCGATGTAAACATTATCGGTTTCGAATTTGATATGACCTCGATCTTCGCGAAGTATCAAAGTTGATTACAGCCATACGTGTGTACGAACGCGGCGCTGATGAGGAGTTCTACATTCAGTTTAGCCAAACGTATTTCTTTGATGGGCTCACTTTAATGGATTTTCCTGTTTATCCGCAAACTTTCCCACAATCTCCTAATCTGGCGCAGTTCTTGTATGTATGTTTGTATGTGATTTATTAAGGCGCTGACGCCGGTGCGGCTAGACGGCCACATTTATTTTGTTACGGTAAGTATTTTATAGCGTAAGGACGCGGGGTCGTAGGTCATTGCTTTTTTTTGTTTCTTCAAGTAGTTCTTAGTTCTTTTTATATTAAAATGTTATTATATGGCGCCATATAAACAGTTTTGTTTGAATGATGAGCTACATCGTCGTTTTATTTTAGTACTTCATTCAACTATCAATGAAGAACAAAGTTTTTTTTATTTTTATTTAGAACTAACGGACCCGCGCGGCTTCGCCCGCTTGAGGTATACGAATATTTATTATTTATTTAACATATCTGTGAAATTATTTTCTATTTTAAATATGAATGGTAAGAAAATATAAGCATAAATAATTAAAAGAACCGAATGAGAATAATAAATAGATAGAATAGATAGAAGCTAAATAAAATATGTAATATTGGAAAAAATACCTAACTTATTAAATTAAACAAAAAATTATAGGTAAATGTAAGAAAAGAAAATTATTGATATTGGATTAAGTAGTCATTACTGAGAAAAAAACTAAACAATACCAACTACATTATCAATATTATCTAACTTAAATCAATAATTAAAAGTAACACGAAACATAATTCAAGTTCACCGTCATTTTCATGAAATGATAACAATTTAAAAATTTTACATATACTGTCTTCAAATATAAAATGCTTTAAAGGTTCCCTCTACCTTCCCAGCTATATGCGGGATACAGCGTGAAGCTGAAAAGAAACATAAGCAGTGATTATCGCAACATCTGGGGATAAAGGATTTATACTAAAGGATTACATACTTATCTTCGAGGAAAATATTGCGACGTTCAAAGCATAAAGACACGGCTACTGTAGAGATAGAGCCATGTATAATCTCTATACAAATAATCGGATAATCTGCTGTAGATTCTAAATCTCGTGGTGTGTTTGATGCCAGCGTTCTTTTATGATACTTTATATAAAATTATATAAATTATTTTAATATAATTCATTTAATTTTAATTTCTAAATATTACACAGTTTTAAGTATATATATTTCTAAGTTTGTAAACATGATTCAACAATAAGCGAAATTAAATGTTATTGCACAAGTGTTTTATTATCAAGAGAAATATATTGTAAAAATGATATTATTATTTTTTTCTAGCCCCACGCTGTATCCCGGTTAACTAGGGTAAGCAGAAGGGATTTGGGAACCTAGTTTTAAAACACTCCGTTCCCATTAAGATACTCAATTCTTTACTTCCCGCCAAATTCTAACAGACATTGCATGTTTAGTGGCGGGACTCTAAGCTGAAAATTATAATATAAAATATATTTTTTTCCTCGAGTGGGTATCGAACTCACAACATGTCGCAGTTTCAGTCACGCGGTTGTGGCCCTGCGCTACGCGCTACTCTTCTCTCTTTATATATTTAACTTAACCAAAAAAAATACGCAGAGTAAAACGCTGAAATTTGAAGTGATTCTTTAGACAAAAATCTAAAATCATTTCGAAAATGATTTTTTTTTAATTTCGTCTCTAAGTTGACATATTATGAATTAAATAACAGTATTATTATCTCGAATAATCTATCTTATTTTTCCAAACTATTACATTTAAAAAAAAACATAACATTCTTTCCTGTTTCATTAAAAACAGATTATTTATATTATTATTGCATAATTAAATTCTGCCAGCTCATATTATATCACTTAAAGTAAATATATTCAGGATGTTCCGAGATACACAAAATATTATCCTAAATAAACAAGGGAATTCTTGCGAGGAATTTTTTTATATGAAACGACCAAATATTGCTTTAATAAAGATAAAGATTTCAGATTAAGATGCGAATAGAATGGGGCCAAAAGCAAAATCAATAGTGGCCTTATAGAGTGAGATCTATTCTGACATTTGTATAAACAAAGTTGTGCCCCAGGGGTAATCACTATATGGGAAACTAGTTTGTGAGTTACCCTTGAGTAAGTTACAGGTCAATTTTCTTGTTAAACCTTCTACAGTAGGTCTCTAATTTCATTGTGGTCTGGGACTTTAGCTTCTTAGGTTAAAGTGTGGTTAACGATGTATTTTAGTATTTATTTTTTAGCTTCACGCTGTATTCCGCATATCGCAGGTTAGGCAGAGAGCCTAGTGTTAAGACACTCTGCTACCCATTTTCTGTCGAATTCTAAAGACATTGCGTGTCGTGTCGCAGAACTCAACACCGCGCTTTGTCTCTACAACAGAGCCAAGACATGAAGATATTAAATGCTTCCACGAGTGGGAATCGAACCGCATTCGCATTTACAGTCACACACTATTGCCCCTGCGCCGCTACTTGCCTCAATTTTAGTAGAAAGAATTTTGTGACTATAACGTAATCTTTATTATTAGGTAATATATGATATGATGATATACAAGTGCAATTACATAAAATACATAAATCTTGTGTTTTAGGGTTCCGTAAAGAATAAAATGGGACCCTATTACTGAGACTCCGGTTTCTGTCAATTTGTCAGTCTGTCTGTCCGTCTCTCAAGAAACAGCCTATTGACGTGTGATAGTTAGACAGTTTAAATTTTCACAGATAATAAATTTCTTCTGTCGCTATAATACTAATAAACAAAACAAAATAAATATTTTTAAGGGGTTTAAGGCATCTGCCTTGGTACTGGTACGATATTGTATTATTATCACATTAAATAAAAACATACTATGTCTTAAGAGTGGCGCAAAATATGAATCACTTAGTGGAGAAAAAAAAAATTAAACGCATCATTAGCTCATTAAAAGATTATAATTAAAAAGCAGAAGATTCCCCTAAAAAATGTTTTTTCAATAATTTTGTTTTACATAAATGTATCATACATTTTATAAAGAGTTCATACATAGAGAAAAAGAGAAAGAAATCAAAAAATATTCATCCATAATAACGTTTTGTAAAAGTGTAGAAAGGAGTGTCTTTAGTTGGAATGTGAAAAATAAACATTCTCAAAGTGTAGCGCTTCCACAATCCACTAACAAAAATGATATAGGGTAGAGAAGAAAACAGTTTTCCACCGTAAATTTTACTATAAAACAGTTTGAAACTTCTAATATCGAAATGCACTCTATCTATGAGAGCCTTTCACGCCTCAGGCGAGGGTGCACATCAAAGATGTCTTCACCGGCACGAAATTTCACTAAGTTCTAACTTATAAGGAATCCCTTTCAGAAAAGGGTACTTTAATGGATTGTACACACGATACATATTCCTTTGGCGTATTTAATTGTTGTATCGTTTCGTTTTTTACTTCCCTGAAGCCACCGAGAGTGTGACGTTTACGTTACATAGCAAGCGAGTATAATGAAGCCAATAAGATTATATCCTTTTATCTGTAACTCTATACGGCACACGTTTGACGTTTGCGCAGAACAAGTGGAGCCAAGTAATTTATTCACCATTTAGACACTTTCGTGTTAATTACACGCGAAATAATGGTTTACGTTTGCGCTTTCTAATTGCTTTGTTAGCTTTATTTGTACGTGATATTTTGAAGGAAATGGAGACAAAGGCGGAGAGGAAAAATTAAATTTATTGGGTCGATCTTCAAAGTATGTCTTGTGGCGTGTGTAATAATGCTTGATATCAATTTATAGAATTGTCACTTGTTGACGTAAAGTCAAAGAAATATAACACATAGGGAAAAGGCCTAGTGAAATGAGCAGATATACATAAAATAAAAAAATACATTAATTAATACACTGAGCATTTAAAAAATAGGGTCCGATGTGGCGCTGGGGTATAAGAGCGACAGGTTGTAGGTTCGGTCCCCACTCGAGGAAATGAAATATTTAATATATTCATTTCTTCGGTTTGATGCGATGCAAATCGCGGCATTGAGTTCCTGCACTCAACAGTTGCTTTAGAATTTGGCGGAAAATGAGGAACGGAGTACCTTTACTCTAGGTTCCCTCTGCCTACCTTGCTGTGCGCGGGATACAGCGTGAAGCTAAAAAAAATTAAATGATTACCGCATCAATCCTAAAAGAAAATATATGAAGCACAATAAAATACATAAGTTAAAATCTCCCAAAATCCCCAAAATGTACCCAAATTCGAAATTATTATCTTTTTTAAATTTCGAAAATATGATCTTGTCTTTACATACATATAATGAACAAGTTAAAATTCCACTCAATTCAATTAAGTCTTTGCTTCACCAAATTTTCTTTTCCAAAAAGCTAGAAACAACTGAATCTGCAAATCTCAGAACTCAATTTCGCTACTTTCACCAAACCTCGAGTCGTGTTACAGACGTGGTAAGGGCACTAATGGTCCATTCTCAGCTATAATTAGCTAAGAAGTCTAGAATGTAATTAGTACTTACTTTTTTGAAATTCTAATTACACCTACATTCTTTTAAATTAAATTAAATGTATGTTTGTTACAAAAATCTAGTGACAATAAATGCTTTGTATGTATTGTTCTGTTCTTATAGACCTAAAATAATAGGAAAGACTGGAAAGGGAGACATACTAGATTTTTTAATAACATTTCATAGTTGGTGACCCGAATTGAGCTTTCGACTTGACAAAGGAATCATCCACTCTCGTGATATAAAATAAAAACAAACATCTTTAGTATATGAAACCTTTGTACTGCTAATAGGTAATTTCATATAAAAGTACGTAATGTATTATATGTTTTAAAAAAATTAAAATCAAATCAGCTTCACGCTGTATTCCGCACACAGCAGGGTAGGCAGAGGGAACCTAGTGTTAAGACACTCCGTTCCCCACTTTCTGTCGAATTCTAGAGGCATTGCGTATTGAGTGGCAGAACTCAACGCCGCGCTTAACCTCAACACCAGAGCGACGAAATGGAAATAGAAATTTAAGTAAACATTTTATCTCCTCGAGTGGGGATCGAACCCACAACCAGTTTTACAGTCACACCTCGTGCCGCTGCGCCACGACTGGCCTTTTACTTTATAATATGCAATTTCTTATTATGAATTTTCAGTTTTTCTGATGGAAATAAATTAAATTGTTACCTTCACACGATACTACTTAACTGCTTTCGATGAAGACAACATACCTAAAAAAAAGAAAAAAAAGATATTAATATTTAAAAAAAACCAGTCAAATGCAAGTTTATAATCGCGTACAGAGAGTTCCGTACCAATTTCAGAATTGTATGTTGGAGGGAAGTATATATATCTATCTATATATTTTATTTGTACTGTAAGTTCTCACTTATTGTCAAATTTTATAGATCTACGGGAGTACCCTATGTGTAACAATCAGCTTCACGCTGTATCCCGCATACAGCAGAGTAGGCAAAGGGAACCTAGTTTTAATGCACTCCGTTCCCCACTTTCCGCCAAGTTCTGGAGGCATTGTGTGTTGAGTGGCGGAACTCAACGCCGCGCCTTGCCTCGACACCAGAGCGAAGAAATGAAAATATAAATGTAAATAAATATTTCATCTCCCCGAGTGGGGATCGAACCCACAACCAGTCGATTTTACAGTCACACTTTGTGGCCCTGCGCCACGTCTGGCCTATATGTAACAAAACATTACAAATTGCGCTACAATCCTATAAATCAAAATAACTCCACACTCGAAACAAAAAACCTTAACAACGTTCTAAAACAAACAGTAGTCAAGCTGGCTCTGTATGATTTTTGTCAAAGCTAGGTCATCTAGTATTCAGAGAGCAGAAATTAACCTCAATAACTGGAGTTCTGTGTGACGCATGATAATTTCATAATATACGTACGCTTTTAGGTATTAGCAACGATACAATAGTGCAGGAGCTGAAATACCTGGTATATATTTGAATAAGACAAATTGAAGAGAAACATAATCCTACTATATTTTTATAACTGCACACTGTATATATAAGGTAAGCTGCTGAGTAAGTATAGTGTCGAGACACTCTACTTTCCATTTTTCGCTCAATGTTCAATATATTGTATGTTGATTGGTGGGACTTAATGCGATTGTTATTAGATAAAGGAAACGGAAATATTTAATTCTATCGAGTGGTAATCGAACACAGAACCGTCGTGGTTATAATTATACGCTGATCCTCTACATCATTAAGGCTTCATAATCCTAATTTGTATATGCTTAAGACTTTTTTTATTTATTTGTTTTAGAACATAAAAATAGTTTACACAATAATATTATTATACGTAATGTAACTTTAATAGTTGCGTTCACCTGATATGCCACTCTTAATTTTTTTTTTTTGTTATTTTGATGACTTAAACATAATTGGTGTTCATTTGTTGTTTTCATATTGTAATGTTAAAGACTGGAAACTTATTTTATTATTATAAATTTTGTTGCGTTTTTCAAACTTTTAAAGAATAGTGAATTATAAAGTATGCAAAAAATATACATATAAAACGTATACAATTTCACAAACAACATTACACTGTCGTAAAGTTAAATTTAAAAACACGCAATAAGAGATAAGAGACAGTTTCTATTATAATGCAAAATAGTGTAAAAGTTTTTAAAAGCTGTACTTGCAAAAGCTCTTTCTCGACTTATTTCGATTTGGTCTGAAAGTATAAACACGTGTGTATTTTATTTTTTAGGTTCATGCTTGTCTTGCAGTGAAAATGAAGAAAGACTCTAGTGTTAAAACACTCCTTTCCCTTTTTTGCCTGTTTTTAAAGAAAAAACAATTTGACTGGCGGAAATTAACGCTGCGTTTTGTTTTATCAAAATAATATTTTTAAGGAACCAATCAATCAGTCACATAAAACAACATAATTGTTCCCGAACTGGCAATCGAACCCATAACCATCAATACTTATTAAGAAAATGTATAAAAAAATTACCTTTAGAAACCGTCCAAGCGCTCTGAACAACTAAGCTATACGTTCTTATCGATCTACTTCGAAATTCTTATTCGCGTGTTACAACTTACTTATGTTTATGTTGTTAGTATCTCTGTAGATAGAAATCCCGCGGGTTCAAATCCTGCTACGTTAAAATTTTTATACATTTTCTTAATAAGTTTTTTTTTCTAAGTATGGAATAACACTTTAAAAATGTTAAAAAAAAACACAACCATCACATTTACTACCAACCACCCACAACACCATATTACACCATAGTATACCACTTTGCAATACAATCTACTGTCACGCTGTGGTCATAAAGTCATATTGACAATTGTATAGACATGTAGAGACTCAGTTGTTAGTATCAAACAAGGCGTGACGGGTATTATCGTTCATGAATATTCTGTTTTCTCACATCAGTTGGCATAGAACTGTGTAATTCATTCAAAGACTATCACGCTTCACTTGAAATTGTAATCTTGTATAATATTCCAGAATTATATTATTATTCTGAAACAAAACTTTATAGTTCTCTGTGTAGTTATGTCTAATTTTGTATATTTTACATGTATACGTTGTATATTTTAGTTTTCAGCTATATCCAGCACATCGCAGGGTTAGTGTTAAGACACTCCGTTCTTCTTAAGACGCTTCCGTTTCTCACTTTCCGCTGAATTCTGGAGGCATTGCGTGTTGAGTGGTGAAACTGAACACCGCGCTTGGCCTCGTTACATGAGCGAGAAAATGTATTCATCATTGAGTGGGAATCGAACCCGTTTAACCTCGTTTATCGACTGGCCTTAATCCTGTCCAATCAAGTTATAGTGAAATTAACTTTCCCCCTAACACTACTAAGTTGACTGAATATATAAATATACAACGAACGATACGATAGCTGCTGTATAGATTAAGAAAATGACGTTTTTTGTAATGATGTATGAAAATATATAAATGTTTAATATAGAACAAAATACAAACTTAATTTAATTCAAATTTAAATAACGAGTACTTTTCACTGACCTAAGAACATATAAGCGAAAAGTCTTTTTCTGTAACTAAATAGAATTGAACAAGAATTAATTAAGGCAATTTTTGTGAAAGTAATTCACTTTGTACCGAATAGTTATAATTTAATTTAAATAGCTGAAATAATGTTAATATCCTCTCAACTCAGTAATATCGTAATATAGGCGTAGTTTAAATGTTAATTTAATTTCCACAATCGTGTCTAAACGCTGGAGGACAAGACTTGCAAAAAATCCACTCGACAAGATCTGGTAATTAGCTCCGCCAGTCACGTACAAATTAAGATGGCGAGGAAGTACTTAAGAATTCAACTGGACGGACTAACGCCTCAAACGCTTATTTGAATGAAAATGGTAATGTGATAGTGTTTGTTGAACTGCTATATTGTTTTAAAAAAAATCAGCTTCACGCTGTATCTTGCACACAGCAGGATAGGCATAGGGAACCTTATGATAAGACCCTCCGTTCCCCACTTTTTGCCGAATTCTGGAGGCATTGCGTGTTGAGTGGTGGAAATCAATGCCGCGCTTTTTACCTCGTCAGCAGAGCGAATAAATGGAAATATAAATTTAAGTAAATATTTCATTTCCTCGAGTGGGGATCGAACCCACAACCAGTTGGTTTTACAGTCACAATTTGTACCGCTGCGCCACGACCGTCCTGTTGTTTTAACTATTGTATTATATATTATCTGTTAACCTGTACACAATTACTGGTGTTTAATGGTTTATTGCAATACAGTAACTTAACTCTTGAATATAAAATTTATATGAGACGAAATGCAACGTTGAGTTGAACTCTACTGAACCACGATTTTAGTTGAAAAATTAAGAAAAGAGTGTCTGACACTAGGTTCTCTTGCCTGCACTATACTGCTATTCTATATAAAGTTTAAAGTTGACAACAAATCGGAATAGGATTTAAAGAAATAACGATCATTTTTACAACATATATATTGTAAAATGATGATGATGATGATGATGATGGATTTATTTAATGTAATCGTTTCTATCTCTTTGGAAGCCAATCCAATATTAGGTTATTCGAGTCTAATTTTATATAATAGATCGCGTGCGCCGTCCACGCACGGTAGCTGTCAGTCGAGTAACAGACTAACTATGGCCGTACCAGTCCTTTTATAATAAACTCTTACCCTTTTTGTACTGAAACAAAGAAAAATTCTAAATATTTATATAGCTACTTTATTAAAGTTTCATAACCCAGAAGGAAATTATATTGTTCTTAATGCGTACGAAAACTTTTAAAAAATCCTTTTATTTCTAAGTGCAGGGTGCTTTTAAATGGTTTTCTCACACATCGCAGAGTATCTAATTTTATATAATTAAACTTTATCAGAAAACGTGTAAAAAAATTTACGTAAGCGTGATTTGAACTCACATCTCATGGAAACAAAGAGCTCTGGCAACTGTGGCGTTCTCATTAAACTACGTTGATTTTCTTTATACGTTTCCAAAAAAAAGTATTCATCTTTTCTATATGTGGAATAAAACTTTAAATTTTAAAAAATATATATGATTATATCTTCTAATTTCCAATCGTTTCAGAGACATTACGTTTTGAGTGGTATAATGCAAAGCAAACTAACACTTAAACTAAACTAGACTATAACGATTTGAACCTACTTTCACATCAAAACGAATAACAAGGCGAACTGAGCCACGACGTCGTCAACGATCATCCAAATTAACTTATTCCAACTAAACGCGACGAAAACACACGAAATTTCCTGCCAAATAAACTTAATGAGAATGCTTATAATATCTTTATTCTGAGTCACGTATAAATTTCGTTGCTTATTATACAGTGTCAGTCTCCTCAAGTTTAATGTCAGTAACGAACGAGCAAAGCAGCCGTGTCAGCCTTCACAAGCCTGTTCAACATCAAATTACTCACACGCCAAATTATATTAATATAATGGTGATTGCATTGCATTGCATTGCATTCGAATGCAGCTTCCCAAATTAGGGTAAGTGGGAACCCGAGTTCTGTGCATCGGACCCAGTTCTAGTTCTAGATACGTTTGCATTTTTGATCGCGCCCTAGTTTTATAGAGCGCTTTTTCTATGGAGCCTGTGGCGGCAAATACAGCGGCATGTCCCCAATATTGGTACAAGACACGTTCCGTTTTGACATGTTACGAGACGCCCGTGTACGTCGGTTGGAATGAAAAATAGTACGCAGAATTAGGATTTTGCAAGAGAAATGGATGGTGGATTAGGCTTTCGTACTGAATAGAAATATTTGGTACAGTAAGAGTCAAATGCTGATCATATTTTTTTTTTACATTTGAATTTTTTTTTATTAATTAATTTAAATCAAATCGGTTTCGCACTTTATCCCGCACACAATAATGTAGGCAAAGGGAACCTAATGTTTGGACACTCTGTTCCTCACTTTCCGCCGAATTTTTCGAGGCATTGCGTGTTGAATCCCGAAACTCAACTCCGGGCTCCTTGGTGCCAGAGCGAAGAAATTAAAATATTAAATAATTTAATTCGCTTCACGCTGTATCCCGCACACAGCAGGGTAGGCAGAGGGA
The DNA here is from genome assembly GCA_021202915.1 of Heliconius himera. Lineage (NCBI taxonomy): Eukaryota > Metazoa > Arthropoda > Insecta > Lepidoptera > Nymphalidae > Heliconius > Heliconius himera. The sequence goes on from JAJHJA010000208.1 coordinate 142,648, forward strand.
ACCTAGTGTCAAGACACTCTGTTCCCCACTTTCTGCCGAATTCTGGAGGCATTGCGTGTTGAGTGGCAGAACTCAACGCCGCGCTTAACCTCGACACCAGAGCGAAGAAATGGAAATATAAATTTAAGTAAATATTTCATCTCCTCGAGTGAGAATCGAACCCAGAACCAGTCGGTTTTGCAGTCACACCTCGTGCCGCTGCGCCACGACCGGCCTCAAATTAAAATATTAATAAATAATAATTCATACCCTCGAGTGGGAATCGAAGCACAACCGTCGCGTTACAGTCATACTTTTGTGCCGCTGCGCCACGACGGCCTCTATACATTTGAGAGATTACATTAAAATATTCCAGCCTATATTTATTCAATGAGTTCGATATTGAATTCGACCTAAAGCGTAGACTTTGATCTGCTATAAATCATTTGGAAAACAGTAACTTGGATATAGTGCCTAATAGATATAATACCTAAATTTGAAATTCGTTTTGTATATATCTATAAATTATATTTTATATTAACATCTACAATTTATTCAAAACGTTATGAATATTTTATATATTTCAGAAATATAATATAACAAGAAAATGTTCTTTCATAAAATGTAATTTGAATAATGTAATGTGGCGCAGTAGCACAGTATGGGCTGTAAACGCGACAGTTGTGAGCTCGATTCCCATTCGAGGGAATTAATTATTTAATATTAACTTTTCCGCATTATAGTAAGAAGATGAAAATCAAAAAGAAGTGGCGTAAAGTAGGTAACGGATTGTTTACGATAACTTTAACGAAACCTATGTCATTAGCTTAAACTCAACACAGAGAAAATATATTTTTTTGCGTTTTCCTGATTCCACAAGACAAATTGTGCCTGTTAATATGCAGTGTCCCAAATTCAAGCAAAAAGAAAAGAACGGAGTGTCCTTACACTACGTTCTTCTGACGACGATGACAGCGAAAAATAGACCACGCTTAAAAAAAATAATCCTCTCTTTGCTTAAAAAAAAACTTTATTCTTTTTTAAAATCATAAATTCCTTTAATAAATCGACCGTGTAAATTAATGTTTAATTCATATTCACTATAACATTGTATAACTATTACCATTTAGAGACGACTGGTCGACCGATTATTCAAGAGTTTTCTTCACACATAATCGCAGACATAACTCTGATCTTGGAGTTAGTCTACATACCTGTCGACTTCCTGGAAGTTACTTAGATGAAAGCAGTAGGTATGTAAGCCAAGAGGCCACAGCAACTTAAAATGGAAATATTACGTGTTTCCAGGATTTCTTATATTGCATTAGAAAATGTTGGTGGTGTTATATGAACTGACTTTAGAGGAGCTACAAAATGAAGGTAAAAGTTTTTTTTTTTACCAAGACAACATTAGGTAACTAAATACGGTTCTTGGGTAGAAAGGGGGATTTATGAAAAAAATGAATAAATCAGCTTCACGTTGTATCCCGCACACGGCAGTAGGCAGAGGGAACCTAGTATAAGGCACTCCGTTCCCCACTTTCTGCCGAATTCTGGAGGCATCTTCGTGTTAAGTGGCAGAACTCAACGCCGCGCTTTACCGCGACACCAGAGCGAAGAAATGGAAATATAAATTTAAGTAAATATTTCATCTCCTCGAGTGGGGATCGAACTCACAACCAGTCGGTTTTACAGACACACTTTGTGCCGCTGCGCCACGACTGGTCTCACGCTTTTTATTAAAATAAAAAAAAAAGAAAAAAAATCCGTAAATTTTTCATGCATAAATTTTTACTTGGTTTCTATCAAATTTCGTTAAATAAAGTATTATAATTATGTATATTTAGATGTATATCTAGCTTTTGTACCACGTACAAAGGTGCTCTTAGCTTCAATTTATTACTATTACTATACATTTTGTTATTACATAGCCGTAACTAAATTATATTTGGGGCCAGTCGTGGCAAAGGTGCGACAGTACGCAAATTCAATTCAAACAGGTTATGAGTTTGATTCCCATTCAAGGAAATGGAGTGTTAACATTTTCATTTCACCCTTCTAGTAACGACTAGTCTAGTCCATGACTAAACACGCAATCGCTCCGGAATTCGGCGGAAAATGGGAAATTAACGAGAACGCACTATCCTAACACTAGGTTCCCAGGTTCCCTGTGCCTACCCTGCTATATGCGGGATACAGCGTAAATAAAACTAAATGATAAATAAATTGCACGAACCCGCAGGTATAATCTTATAAGTATAGACATTTGCAGTATACAAGATATGGGATTTATGAGGAAGGGTTACGATGTACCATACCATCTTTTACGACATCACATCTATAGGACATTTTAGATACCCCCATGGTTTATTGATACGATTGCTACATACAACCCATACCGTATTATTTATAGCTTATTTGTAAGAAATAAAAATAACATATTTTTATAATATATTTTATTGCAAATATAAATTTAATTAAAAATATTGTTTTATTTTAATATAATGCGTAGTATGTTAAATTAAACACCTTTTTTAAATATAATAGAATGAGGGAAGCTTGGAACCTAGAAAGCTCCATTTCCTGCTTTCTGCCGCAGTATTGAGGCATTGCGTTGCCTTGTTATTTGAGTAAAAAAATTAAATATGAAATATTTCATTCCCACAAGTGGGAATCGCATCCACTACTATCACGTTTACACCCCACATTTGCACCAGCGCGCCACAACTTCCTCATTATTAATCTACATAACCAAACTATAAAAAAAATATCCAAATCGCTAAACTAAATTTAAAATCATCAATTAAAACTTCAAATTACAAACATTCAGATTCCAGCATTCCTATACAATATAACGCTATACGAATAAGGGCGGGGCTCCACTGCAATAGTGAAGCGAGTCAAATCACTCTATGAAGTTGAGAGTTGAAGTTGAAGTTTGAAACATAATTTCGAACAGTACCGTAGCAGCTTATTGACTTGGGACATGTCACATTTACAAGGTTTGCCCAAAGTATATCGATATCAGATTTCAATATTGAAATTTGAATATTAATCCTACAGTTCCATTATTATTTATAATGTATTGGATTTTGGATTGGTTCTTAGCTGCTTTGTTGGTATTAAAGAGAAAAAAATTAATTATATTATTGTAATTTATAAATATATCCTAGTTTATTTTAACACTGTTCGGACATTTCAGTAGTCGTGGCTTCAAATATTTTGTTATTATTAAACCAAAGTACACAAAATATATCTTTTAGTTAGTTTTTTTTCAGCTTCAAGCTGTATCCCGCACACTGCAGGGTAGGCAGAGGGAACATAGTATTAAGACTCCGTTCACCAATTTCTGCCGAATTCTGGAGGCATTGCGTATTAAGTGGCAGAACTCAACGCCGCGCTTTGCCTCGACACCAGAGCGAAGAAATGGAAATATAAATTTAAGTAAATATTCGAACAATCGAACTCACAACCAGTCGGTTTTACAGTCACACTTTGTGCCCCTGCGCTACGACTGACCTCTTAGTTCTAGTTAGTTTCATATGTAAATATCATTTGACAATTTAGTTCTATAAAACTCTATATAGATTTTAACGTGAATTACTCGAACTATCAATACAACACGGGGAGGCTGTCAAAACGCATGGAAGATAAATGTTTGGCTATAACTTGACACACACGTCAGAATGATTTGTGATCTAGTCACTGAGTACAGCCGGCTGTGGATACATCCAATGTACACATACATGCATGCAACGTATAGGATAGAAACTAGAAGATTGTTTTTTTTTATCTTCACGCTGTATCACGCATTTAGCAGGGTAGGCAGAGGGAGAGCTAGTGTGAAGACACTCCATTCACCACATTCCGCCGAATGTTTGAGGCATTACGTGTTGAGTGTCAGAACTCAACGTCGCGCTTTGCCTTGTTACCAGAACGAAGAAATTAAAATATTACAATAAATAATAATTCATTTTCCCGAGTGGTAGTCGAACCCACGACCGTCGCGTTTACAGTCACACGCTTGTACCATTGCACCACGATACCACCACCAATCACCTCAAGAGATTGATACTTACAGCAGAGTAAGCGGAGGGAACCTAGTGAAGACATTGCATTCTTTGCTTTCCGCCTGGATTCGGTCTTGCCAGAACAGGGAAATAAGAATAACTCACTTCCATATTGGAATTGAACCCATAACTATCGCGTTCAGTAGATATTTCTTTTTTATGTTATGATCGGCAAAATATGAACTAAATATTTTCTTCTCCTATTATAATTTTCTCCTACTCCAAAAATTAAGGTTAACTTGCATTTTAGAAATATTATGATGTTTATTCAACTCTATTAGGCAATTAGGTACTAATAGTTACTATGTATTAACAATCGTTTATTATAACCATAACCATCATACGGTGTATTTTGTACTAATAAAATATGCAAGTAAGCTTTTGTATGACAATTCTAGTTCGGATGAATCTTCTATATTAGATTATTAGCTTCACGCTGTATCCCGCACACAGCAGGGTAGGCAGAGGGAACCTAGTGTTAAGACACTCCGTTCCCCACTTTCTGCCGAATTCTGGAGGCATTGCGTGTTGAGTGGCAGAACTCAACGCCGCGCTTAACCTCGAAACCAGAGCGAAGAAATGGAAATATAAATTTAAGTAAATATTTCATCTCCTCGAGTGGGGATAGAACCCACAACCAGTCGGTTTTGCAGTCACACCTCGTGCCGCTGCGCCACGACCGGCCTCTATATTAGATGTTTATATTAAACCCCAGTTCAAACATTCCTGTTGTAATCTTAGTCTAGTCTAGTAATTCTAGACTAATTTAGTTAATCTAATTTGAATAGGTAATAAATAGATAGTAATACTTATTTTCTTTTTTACTAAAGTTAGATTAACAAGATAAAGCACAAAAAATTTGGAGGAAAATAGGGAAAAAAGTGTTTTAACACTGCTAAATAGGATAGATAGAAATAAAATTAGTAAAATTTTGTTAAAATTATTGAGGCCAGTCGTGAGAGGGGCACAAAGGTTTGCTGTAAATGCAGCAGGCTGCGGGCTCCAAAATTCAGCGGTAGCATTCAGCTATCAGCATTCAGCTTCCAAATGGGGAACGGAAGTATCTTAGTGGGAACGGAGTGTCTCAACACTAGGTTCCTAGATTCTGTCCACTATATTATATGCGGGATACAGCGTGAAGATAAAAAAAAATAAAACAAGAAAATTAACATTCTAATAACATTTAAAATTTTACATACAAACACAATAAACAGTATATTGTCAACCCATATGCGGATAAAAACGTGTGATCACAGGTGACGACGCTCGAGTGACCTGTGAAGGGATTACAGCAATAAGCCGGTCGGGACGTCGCTTCAAAGCGAAGACTTACAGACCTCTTACTGGGTTTTATGAACCCAGCAGCTCCCCTTCTATATACATGTTTACGGTCGACTAGAGTAATGGCTAATGTAAGGGCTTAGAAATATAGCTGGTAATGTAGCGTTAATAAATATTATGTTTGTCTTGTACTAATTATTGTTAATAATAATTTAATTTTAATATTAATATTAATAATTTCTTGGAGGCCGGTCGTGGCGCAGTGGCACGATGTGTGACTGCAAAACCGACTGGTTGTGGGTTCGATCCCCACTCGAGGAGATGAAATATTTACTTAAATTTATATTTCCATTTCTTCGCTCTGGTGTCGAGGTTAAGCGCGGCGTTGAGTTCTGCCACTCAACACGCAATGCCTCCAGAATTCGGCAGAAAGTGGGGAACGGAGTGTCTTAACACTAGGTTCCCTCTGCCTACCCTGCTGTGTGCGGGATATAGCGTGAAGCTAATTTAATTTTTTATTTTTTTTTAATAATTTCTAAAGTTAATAAGATAGTCGCCATTCGTGGCGCAGCGGCACAAAGCGCGACTGTGAATTCGACTGGTTGTGGGTTCGATTCCCACTTGAGGAAGTGAAATATTTATTTACATTTATATTTTCATTTCTTCGCTCTGGTGTTCGGGCAAAGCGCGGCGTTTAGTTCCGCCACTCAACACGCAATGCCTCGAGATGTTGGTGGAAAGTGGGGAACCGAGTGTCTTAACACTAGGTTCCTTCTGCCTACCCTGGTGTACGCGGGATACAGCGTGAAACGGATTTGATTTATTTTGATTTAAAGTGAATAACACTTATATACAAACATGGTCTTATTTCAGCTTCGCACTGTATCCCACATATAGCAGAATAGATAGAGAGAACATGGGCATAAGACATTTCGTTCCCATTGATCTCAATGGAATGAATGGAAGTATCTACTTCCGTTTCTTATTTTCAGCTGAATTCTGATGGCATTGCGTTCTAAATAGCGGAACTTAGCGCCGGGCTTTGCCTCGACACCAGAGCGAAGAAAATTTAAAATTTTAAATATTAAATTTTCTCAAGAGAGGGAATCAAACCGGTCGCGTCTACAGTCACACTCCCGTGCGTGCGTCACGACTGACCTCTATAAAAAACAAAATTCCAAAGTAACATTAAATAATTAAATTGATAATAACAAACACTTACACTAACAAAATTTACTTAATGAAATAAGTTAAAACATAATATAATAATATAAAAAAAAAACAATATATTACAAGCACTACAGCGTGACAGTGACGCACCGTCCACGGGGAAACACGGCCGATTGCACTCATTGACAGTACCACTTGCCGGTAGAAGAGTGCATTTCTGATTCACTGAATTCATCTATTTCCTTAATAAAATATCGAGGCCGTCGTTGCGCAGTGGCACAAGCGTGTTCACACGACGGTTTTGGACTCGATTTGCGTTTGTGGAAATTAAATATTCGAGTCGAGGTTAAGCGCGGCGTTGAGTTCTGCCACTCAACACGCAATGCCTACAGAATTCGGCAGAAAGTGGGGAACGAGAGTGTCTTAACACTAGGTTCCCTTTGCCTACCCTGCTGTGTGCGGGATACAGCGTGAAGCTGATTTATTTTATTTATTTTAAATATTTAACATTTTGATACCCTGGTTCTGGTTACAAGGTACCGCCAATCAACACGTTTCCAAAATTCGGAGGAAAGTGCGGAAAGGTCTCAATATTAGGTTCCCTCCGCTCCCTACTATATGCGTTATACAGGGTGTTAAGAAAAATATAACCCCTTTATAGAAACTACAAAAGTTATTAATACGTAATGAAACAAAGCATATTGAAAATTCGGAGGAGAGTGGGGAAAGGTCTCAATATTAGGTTCCCTCTGCTCCCTACTATATGCGTTATACAGGGTGTTAAGAAAAATATAACCCCCTTATAGAAACTACAAAAGGTATTAATACGTAATTAAACAAAGCATATTGGCGCATAGGTGTAGCCCCGTGGGAAATAGACTAATTGAAATCATTCGCGAGTCCAATTACACGTCGGTACCAGTGCAGCCATTTACTCGATTTCTAAGCGTACTATTTATTGTTTAATGATATCACATAGTTATTTCAGATGATTAAATATGAGATGAGGCCAGTCGTGGCGTAGTGGCACGAGGTGTGACTGTAAAACCGACTGGTTGTGGGTTCGATCCCCACTCGAGGAGATGAAATATTTACTTAAATTTATATTTCCATTTTCTTCGCTCTGGTGTCGAGGTTAAGCGCGGCGTTGAGTTCTGACACTCAAAACGCAATGCCTCCAGAATTCGGCAGAAAGTGGGAAACGGAGTGTCTTAACACTAGGTTCCCTCTGCCTACCCTGCTGTGTGCGGGATACAGCGTGAAGCTGATTTATTTATTTTATTTTATTAAATATGAAACAGCTGTGTGTTTAGTACATATTTTGTCTGTACCATACATACATAATAAAACTCAGGAATTTTAAACATTAATAACATAAATATCAACTCCAATATTATATAATAAGAGTCCACAAACTGTCTATAGTTATTTTTATAAGATAGCAAAAAGTTGATGTTTTTCATATGAAATTCTAATGCAGAAAGGGAAGCTCGATTAAAATAACAAAATGTATATATTTACTTTTTATTAATAAATAGAAGTATTGTATTATATATTTGTTTATATTAACCTGATTTAATTTATAAATATTGAAGTAAATAATATTAAATAAATAAATTAAATCAAATCAGCTTCGCGCTGTATCTCGCACACAGCAGTGTAGGCAGAGGGAACCTAGTGTTAAGACACTCCGTTCCCAACTTTCCGACGACTTTTGGAGACATTGCGTGTTAAAGGAAATTAAAATAAAAATATAAATAAATGTTTAATTTCCTCGAGTGGGGATCGAACCACGACTGGCCTCTAAATATTCAAGTAATATAGTATTAATTGTTATATATTAATATAAAAAAAACATACTTTAATTTTGGGGGACCTAAATTATATACTATATTAACACGCACCTCCATTAGAAGAAAATCTAATAATAAATCATATTATTCTCTTCTATACAATAGCTCTAGCACTTAAAGTCTTTTCATTGACCACAACTTTCCAAACATTTGACCTTTACGAACAATTAGTCCTATAAATAAAAATTCTAAAAAAAAATAAAACGTTACCTAATTATATCAAAATAAGGATATCGTGGCATAGTGACAAAGCGTATCACTGATCGTGTTCTATTTCCGCTCGCGGGATATGTAGTTCGATTCCCGGTCGCGGGATGATTATTTTTTAACTTTCCCACTCTAGCCAGACATATTATGTCACTTTGAGTTTTGTCACGCAACGTGACGCTTGAAGGATGAAATTGGAGGACGGAGGGTCTCAACACTAGGTTCCTGTTATGTAGAATATATTTTAGTAGAGACAAAAATATGTATGTACATACAAAAGGCAACACAAGGAACGTCGTGGCCAGTTGTGGGTTCGATTCGCACTCGAAGAACTGAAAAAAATGATATTTTCTTTTCCTTACTTTGCTTTGGTAACAACGCGGCGTTGACTTTTGCCACTCAACACCCAATGCCTTCACATACCGCGGAAACTTTGAATCGGAGTGTTTTAACATTGGGCTCCTTCTACTGACCCTGCCACATGCGGGATACAGCGTGAACCTCAAAAAGAATGTACAACAAAGCAATTCATCTTAGCATACAAACGTATTAACATAGCAAAACTATGCCATTAATATTAAAGAATGCCAACGGAGCGTGCTACGGAAACCGGGCCATCCCTGGAGGGTTTGGCAATAAAATATCGATCGATTCAATTACCGTGATTACCACCAATTACGTTACATTCGGCATTCTAGACTGTGCATCATTTACATGAGGTTTAGGATTTTAAATTAAATTAAACAATCTGTTTCACAATTGAGGCCAGTTGTGCCGCAGGGGCACAAATTGTGACTATAACACTGACTGGTTGTGGGTTCGATCCCCACTCGAAGAGATGAAATATTTACTTAAATTTATATTTCCATTTCTTCGCTCTGGTGTCGAGGCAAAGCGCGGCGTTGAGTTCTGCCACTCAACACGCAATGCCTCCAGAATTCAACAGAAAGTGGGGAACGGAGTGTCTTAACACTAGGTTCCCTTTGCCTACTCTGATGTGTACGGGATACAGCGTGAAGCTGACTTTTTTTTTTTTTTTTCACAATTTCACAATTGATTTGTGTTTTACTAGTGAAATTGACATATGTAGGCGGTGTGGAAGTGGTTGTGTTGCTTCAGTTCTGAAACCTGAACTATATTTGTATTATCTATATTGTTTTTCTTCATAAAATTAAAGCGCAAATTTTTATGTTAATACAAAAAATTATGTTGAAATTTTAAAATCTGATATAAAATATGTAAACTATATTACATTTGGCAAAGTGAAACACGAAAAATCTCGAATTCTAGCGGAAAGGGGAATACGGAATATCTTGACACTAGGTTCTCACTGGCTCCTGCTATGACGAATAAGCCGTGAGGCTACGAAAGATAGTTCATATTAACATAACCATTACTTCCTCTTTATTAGTCTTTGACGTTGAGGATTATACATTATAATGTAAAATTTGAGACTGTCAGTCGTGGGGTAATGGCACAAGCGTACGAGTGTAAACGCGATAAGTTGTGGGATCGATTCCCACTCGAAGTAATTAAATATTTGTTATTTTCATTTCCTCGCTTTGGTAACGAGGCAAAAGGGCGGATTTAAGTTCCGCCACATAACACGCCATATCTCCAGAAAATGGGGAACGGATGTATTCATATAGGATCGGAGTGTATTATCACTAGATTCCCAGGTTCCCTTTACCAACTCTGTTTATGAGAAGCTTAAAAAAATAATAACGATAAATACACAATATAAATATTTCAATATACATTAAAAACTGCAATTAAAACTGATGTCACCGTAAAAGTTTTTCAAAATGATGAACATAACCAGAAAGTACCTTGGAATTTTACTTAATATTTTTGTTAAGCCTTTCACAGCACAGGGACGTATTGTACCGTAAAATAATGGTAGCGGACGGCGTTAATCCTCTTAAATGCAATTATTAACGTCAGGTCAATATTTTCATAAGAATTTTGTGCGAACCTTCGTCGTGTTTAATATTATTTTTGTTTTGATTATTTCAAATCTTCTTTTCTAGTAAAAACAGGTTAAAGAGGTTTTTTACTTAATGTGCATGAAAAGTATATAAATTATACAAATTTGTTATTTTATAAAATAAATCAGCTTCACGCTGTATTCTGCAGCTAGTGTTAAGACACTCCGTTCCCCACTTTCTGCCGAATTCTGAAGGCATTGCGTGTTGAGTGGCAGAACTCAACGCCGCGCTTGTCCTTGACACCAGAGCGAAGAAATGGAAATATACATTTAAGTAAATATTTCATCTCCTCGAGTAGGGATCGAACCCACAACCAGTCGGTTTTGCAGTCACACATTGTGCCCCTGCGCCACGACTGGCCTCCATTCTATTACTGGCCTCGGTTATTTTATTAAAGCTTAAAATAAGATTTTATAAAATATCATAATGGCTTATATGTTATCAGGATCATAGGTTATCTTAAACGTCTTGATTCAACGACAATGAACATAGTATGTCTGTAAAATACCTTTTACTTTTTATTTTTTCGCTGTATCTCGCATATGGCAGGGAACCTAATTTTAAGACACTGCGTTATATACTCTGGTGTCGAGGCAAAGCGCGGCGTTAAGTTCTGCCACTTGACACGCAATGCCTCTAGAATTCGGCAGAAGGTGGGGAACAGAGTGTCTTACACTAGGTTTCATCTGCCTACTCTGCTGTATGCGGGATACAACGTGAAGCTGATTTATTTTTAAAGTATAAGTACGTAATACAAACATTCTTTATAAAATCAATAGAAACCACAACAATTTGTTTTTAAAAGTTTCTTCGGTCTGTATGTAAACGTTTCATCCGTCTAGAAGCCAAGTTGATTAAAATAACAAGAAATTCTTGATGCCCCTCCTTTTAAGTAAAATTAGTGAGTTGTTAATTATGTTGCTAATATATAAATGTATGTTGGTATGTTTGTTACAAAATCACACAAAAACAAGTAATTTGATTGAAGTGGAATGGACATGTAGAACACATACAATGATTACTAATTTACTGGTTTGGAGTACAAAATATTTTAATTTAAATATGTTTTTTGTAACTACTTCTATAATAGGGCACTTTAATCATATAATGAAATATTCTGTAAACTAAAGATGAACGCAGTCGTGGGTCGTGGCGCAGGGGCACAAAGTGTGACTGTAATATGTACACGACAAGATGTGGGTTCGATTTCCATTCTCCAGAATTCGGCAGAAAATGGGGTACGGAGTGCCGTAACACTAGGTTCCCTCTCCCTACTCTACTACGGGATACAGCATATGCTAAGAAAAATCTAAAGATATGTAGATTGTAAAACAAATAATAGTACCACGTTGGCAAGAACAGGCTGAAGTGAAAAAAGATATATATATTAAATTATTTACGTAAACATTTTCCTTTTTCATTAAATTTTTATCTTGCCTCGTTCGCACTAGTGTAAAACGTATTTTGAGTATTTTAATTACATTAGCCTTAAATACTTTTCTAAAAGGTTTTTTTTTTAATTTTCATATTATGTACATAGAGTAGCTAGAGGCCAGTCGTGGCGCAGAGGCACAAAGTGTGACTGTAAAATTGACTGGTTGTGGGTTCGATCCACATTCGAAGAAGTGAAATATTTATTTACATTAATATTTTCATTTCTTCGCTCTGGTGTCGAGGCAAAGCGCAGCGCTGAGTTCCGCCACTCAACACGCAATGCCTCCAGAACTCAGCGGAAAGTGGGGAACGGAGTGTCTTATCACTACGGTTCCCTCTGCCTACCTTGCTGTGTGCGGGATACAGCGTGAAGCTGATTTTATTTGATTTATAGAGTAGTATAAGGATATGGACCTCATACATAATGATGTTATGTAATAAATATATTAAAGTAATCACCTAAAAATATGTAGGTATGTCGTCCATGTAATATGAATAGCTAAAGCAAGATATTATGCATTCTTGTCCAACAAGATATGTGCATGTCATGATAATCATTTAGGCCAGTCGTGGCTCATGAGCACAAACGTGATTGTAAACGCGATAGGTTGTGGGTTCGATTCCCCCTCGAGGAAATGTAATAATTTATATTTTTATTTTCTCGCTCAAGTTACGAGGCAAAGACGACGTTGAGTTCCGCCATTCAACACGTTATACTTCCAGAACTCGGAATTAGACGGAAAATGGGGAACAGAGTGTCTTAACACTAGGTTCCGTCTGCCTACACTGCTATATGCGAGATATGGTGTGAAAACAAAAAAAATATGAAATCTTACCAAATCATAAAAAGTACACTTAATTAATTATATTTACAGCATAAACGTTTACTTTACTACTAGACCGTAAAAATCCAGTTTCAAAATTTCATGTTATTATTTAATATACTTAGTTAGTATTTATCCTGAAAAAAAATAGATGTTTTTTTAAAGTTATTCTTTAAAAAAAAATTCGAACCTACAACGACACAGATAACAAAAAAAAACAACAAAATTATCAAATCACAATTGCCACAATCAATCCAACAAAACGCTTCAACACATCAAAACAAAATCGTTCAGTTTTTCCATACATTAACAAATTAATTTACCAGTTAAAGTCATATTACGTGTATGTATGTCCTATACGCAAAGAGCAGGAACCGTGGCGGGACTTGCACAACCGAAGTAAATATTAACTCGGTCCTCGTCCATACGGCAACACTTACACGCAAACGTCGAAATGATACGCATCGGAGCTGTGAGTACTAAATATACATATATATATTTTTATTATTATTTTCTTATATCACCTTTCTTTTTGTAAATATGTGGAAAAAAGAAAATCTTTTTGTGGAAGTTATTTTTTATTTTAAATAAAATTGTTTTTTGTACTGGTTGGGTTGTGTTTTGGTGAATTTAAAAAAGTGTTGATTTCGTATTCGTCCATGAGTTTAATGTTTTTACTGCAATGTTATATTGGTGACATTGATATACCTAATAATCTGATGTTAGGGTAGTGTATTTAAAATGTTAATGATATATTATTATGTTCTTCGTGAAAAATCCGCATGATCAAAGAAATGCGGAGAAATAAGAAATATAAACTGTCCTCAAAACCTAATGGTCGAATTGAGGCCTTAAATCTTTGAAATAGCTAATAAAAAAAATATTATATTTATATATGTATTATACTAGAGGGTGCGCGCGGCTTCGCCCGCTTATTAGGAGTGAATTCTAAATTTTTATACAAATCGGTGGCAATTTAAAGATTTTTCCATATAAACTTTCAACCCTTTATTTGAACCCTTAGGGGGTGAATTCTTAAAAACCATGAAACACGTGTTCAATGAAATATTTTTAAGAGTCTGAATTTCAAATTTTATAAACATCGGTACAGATTATTTTTTTTATCCATACAAACTTTCAACCCCTATTTCATCCCTTTAGGGTGAAAATTTTTCAAATTCCCTTCTCAATGGATGTCCAGAATATGAAAATAAACATCTGCCCAAATTTCACGTGTCTACCATCACCGGTTACGGCTCTGCGTGCATCTTACCTCAGTCAGTCAGCACAAGTCCTTTTATATATATAGATTACATTACGTGTTCTCATAATTCCCGATATACCATATTTTACTAAAAGAAATATCCAAAACAGGAAAGTAAATGTTAACAGTTTTAAAGAAACTTATACTTTTTACTTAAACTTTAAAAATTGCTACGGCCAAGGCACACTTGGCTATCTTAATCTTGGCTATCAATTTTGCTGCATCTTAAAACTAAAAATATTTAAGATTATATGTAGCATTTAGAGTAACAAATTCAAAATTATTGTTAAATTATAAGTAATTAGACCTTATTTGGGGCTCGCCCTCGAGGTCAAATGATAATAAATAAGAAATGTAAAATATATACATATTTTAGATTTCTTAGTGCTCTCACCACAAGTAGTAGGTATTGAAATATTAACGTGATACAATGTAGCGATTCTAGAAAGCGATTTCCTTGACAAATGTAGAGTACCTTCATTCAAACAAAAATAATTTCTCAATTTCAACCAGTAGCAAAAAACTCTTCAGCTTTATAATATTAGTAATAGATATAAATAGTTTTCTGAGCTTCACGCTGTATGTGTATGTGCGGGATGCACATAACATAGAACATAGAGTGAAACTGGGAACTAAATGTTTCCCAGTTTCACTCTATGTACTACACTCAGACACTCCGATCCTATTAAGACTCTTCTGTTCCCATCTTTCCACCGAATTCTATCTTTAACATATATCTTGTATTTATTGTGCAACAAAACTAAGGTTTTTAACGAATGTGTTCTAATTAACCTATTATTACACATATACATACATATATATTAATAATATTATTACTTTCACTTTGAATACGAAGTCAATATAATATCATTTACAATCAGTATTTACTGAGTTTTTGTATTAATAATAAATATAGATAAAGATATAAATCAATTAAAAATATATATTTAATTAAAAAGTAGTGAAAGTGCTGAATAAATAAAAAAAAATGATTGTGTTTCAGTTATTTTTTGCCGCTATCATCGCTAGCCATCTTTGCTTGGCAAACCCTATACCGGATCCGAATCTATTTCATCACACTCGGTAAGTATTATTTATTTTGACGTTATGTTAATATTTACATAGAATACTTCCCACGGATGTTTATCTTTTTTACCGAGTTGATTTTAATGTGGTTTTCACTAATAGACAGAACAGTTCAAGAAGATTAGTATATATATATATTATTATAATATCGACCCGTTCGCGGCTTCGCCCGCTTGTACTACACAATTATTTAGTTTCCCATCTGAACTACTCTCTCTCTAAGGCCAGTCGTGGCGCAGGGTCACAAAGTGTAAATAAAATCAACTGGTTGTGGGTTCGATCCCCACTCGAGGAAATGAAATATTTATTTAAATTTATATTTCCATTTCTTCGCTCTGGTGTCGAGGCAAAGCGCGGCGTTGAGTTCCGCCACTGACCAAGCCATGCCTCCAGAATGCGGAAGGTAGGGAACGGAGTGTCTTAACACTAGGTTCCCTCTGCCTACCCTGCTGTGTGCGGGATACAGCGTGAAGCTGATAAAAAAATCTGAACTACTATGGTGAACTAATAACATTATCATTTTAAAGACAAATCCATACATTGATAGCTAAAATTTTAGCCAATTGAATAAATCTCTTATTTTGTAGCAATATTGACGCACGCAATTCTCTTTACATTTATACATAACTTTTTTATTTATGAACCGATTGAAATAAAACAAACGCTAAATGTTAAAGGATGTTTGTTGTGTTGTAAATACAATAATTAAAAAAATCTATGAATTAACGTGAAAGAGCACAAACAAACAGAAAAAACAATTTAAAAAAATTATTGTCTTTTGGTTCTATTACATTAATAAATTCAATTTATAAACACAAACGAACGATATATTTATTTCAAATAAACGTGAAAAGCGTTTAGAAACTGAGAGGATTTTTATTTAGCGAATAAATCGAATAATCATTCCAAGAATAATGAATTTCAAATGTAGCTAAGTATAAAACTTTATCGGTATTCGTTTTGTTTCGATTTCTGTGAAATACAATTATTTTAATGAAAAAAAGAAGACAATTACTTTGTGGTTGTTTTAACGGAATAAAGGAGTCCATTATCCGTTGTACAACGGAAATGTTTCCTTGTGCTGAATTACTCTTCCTGTTTAATTTGTATAGATATATATTGGATAAAAAATATTATTGTATTTAAAAAGCCTATTGAAGCAAAAAATAACATTAGCATAAATATAGTAATACAATACAATATTAACAATAATTATAATTAATAATTCAATTAATTCATATATATTTGAATGACATATTTCTAGCTTCACGCTATATTTAGAGAATTTAGGAACAGAGGGAACCTAGGAACCGAATGTTAAAACCCTCCGTTTCCATTAAGACATTGCATGTTGGGTGCCGGAACTCAACACGATTTCCTCGAGTGGGAATTGAACCCACAACCATCTAATAGAAATGCTTTTACAGTCGCACGCTTGTGCCTCTGCGCTACAAATTATAAAAAGCATTTAAATATAAATAATATTACAAAAAGTCCATTAAAAATAATTAGTTCTAAGCTCTTAGCAACGAAACATTAAAATAAAATTACCAACCCGATATAAAGAGATTTAAATATAATTTACACAATGCAGTAAAAGCTTAGCTAACTAATATTTTTCCCTTTTCAGCGTCAAAATCCACATTCCATATGAAGTCCACACAGTGCACCACCATCACGTGGAGAAAATACCTATAATCAAGGAAGTACCCATCATCAAGGAGGTTCCCGTGCTTCACCCGGTTCCCGTTGTAAAACCAGTGCCCGTACTAAACACAGTCCACGTACCAATCGTGAAAACCGTGGCCGTAGAAAAACCCGTTTTTATTCCAATCAAAGAGCACTTAAGTTACTACCACCACTAAATCACCTATTAGCACATTGTTAAGTACTTTTTATATTTTTTTTACTTCCCTTTTGTTAAGTTTACGGCATTATTAAGTGAGATTTTTGAATGCGGAAATATCATGTTTCTAAGTGACGTGACAATCGAAGAAAATATGCTTTAACGATGTCGGGAATGTAATATTAAAAGAAACCAAAGCTTAGATTCTCTTTTCAAGTCACTAAAACGAAGTAAGCGATTATATATTATATAGTTACGGATACTAAGACTGATTTCTTGTATTCAGAATTAATGTATTAAATAAATTTTATTTAATTTCATTTATTTTCATTTTAAAAATCCCCAAATTAATTATTAAATATGAAAAAAACTTATATTTAATTTAAAGCTGAATAACATGAACATTAAAAGCATAATTTAAGTAATTGAATTCTTTAATATATTTCTAAAGAGTTTCACTACATTATCACTTAAAAATTAAATTAACATTTCATAAGAATTCCAGTAAAAAAATCTCTTTTTATAGAACTTTTGAATATAATATCCATTTCGCTAGCACTATAAAAGTTTGATTAGTAAAATTCATAAAGGAAAACTGCCTTGAGGTAATAAAAGTTAAATTTTACACCTGTTCGCCATTAACACGGGACTAACTAACAAAACTAAAACTATACAAGCATTAAATGTGTATAATAACTGGCTGGTAATAAAATTAATACATTTATTGAGCCTTTGAGCGTAATTTGGCCGATAACGGTAATAGCTAATGTACCATTAAAAGCTTTGTTAAATTGGTAACAACATTGTTGTTAGTGTCGCAGGTTCAAATTCAATGTGGGAATATAAATAAGAAATATAAAATTTGTATTAAACTTAGAATTGTTTTTTGCAACATATTTGTACACGTACATATATGGTATTAAGAGATAGTTTCTATCAAATACGTTAAAGTAAGATTACGCGCTTATTATTACAATAAAATTGTTGAGGGGAAAGTGCGGCGTTGAGCTTCAGAAATTGGTGGAAAGTGGGGATTGGAGTGTCTTAACACTAGATTCCCTCTGCCTACCCTGCAGTGTGCGGAATACAGCGTGAAGCTGAAAAAAAATTACAATTACACAGTTTCGCCCGGTTTTGCTGGGTCAAATAAATATAAATGAAGTTGCTAATGCGTAATTAAGCACATTTTTTTTGAATTTTCTCTCTCTATCTCTCTCTTACTAAAAACTTTCCCACACAAACAAAATATATTACATAAACTGGGCTAGACATCAATATATTATCCAAAAGGTAAAACACGTTCACGTAGAAAACAATTTGTCTACAGCCACGAAGGATAGTGCAATACAGTACTTTCGAAGAGTGGGAACACAGGCGACCCCATGGGAAGTACTCGTCACGCGCAACAGCCAGAGGTGCTATTATTTATTCAGTAACTAATACCTACACTTGACACATATCACGTTTCCCGTTGCCTTTCGATCGACGTGACAGCGGCAAGTGTATAAAGGCACGTATATTTTGTACTTGGAAAATGATAATATACCTACCTACTGTAGGTTTCTTAGTATTATATTTTAGATTACATTAATATATTTCTGTACCTTTATCTATATACACTGTTTATACATTTAAGAATATAAAAACATACTAAATACCGATGGCGAGACAAGGTTCCAGATCGTTGGTGGCTAGGGTTCCAGAGTGACCTGTCTTCTCTACCCTGACCTAGAACACCTTTCGCAACCACCCACAGTTAATACCGAATTTGTATAAATATATATAATTAAGACAACAATAAATTTGTGTGGAAATTTCAAAATGCAAATGTTTTTAAATGGCAGCATTAACAAGAAACTTGCATATCACAAAATCACATTATTTCATAAATCGATTGTGTAAATGTAACTCTCTCTTTCTCTCTCTATTTCTCTCAGTCTCTTTAACCAGTCATTCAAATCCAAAAGATATTTGAAAACAACGACGAGTTTTTGACTTATTCGATCGAAGCAAACTCAGAAACAGCTTAGCCATTTAGTCCCCCATATTGGCTTTGCAATTTACCAGCACCTAACACGCAAAACAGTATTGCATTTTCGCAAACATTCAAAACATCAGCGTGAAAGTTAACACGTAATAGCGGGTTCCATTGTTTGGGCGCGTTATCACAATTTGCAGGGCGGCTATCGGCATGGCTGGCTTTGTGCTGCTGTCAAACGTTAAAGCCATTTTGTTAGCACGCATTGGATGCGAAACTAAAGTACATTTAGCTGTTCCTTCTCAGTGTAATTTGTTAGTTTTCACCTTGTGTTTAGAGATTTTCGTGTTTTTTTAACGGTCAATATGGTTTAGTATGTTAATTTAAATATGAGGCTAGTCGTAGCGCAGGGTCACAAGTGTGTGACTGGAAACGCGATTCCAGTGTGGAGGTAAAGCGCAGCGTTGTGTACCGCCACGCAACACGCAATGCCTGCAAAATTAAGTGAAAAATGTGGTATGGAGTGTTTTAACATAAGGTCCCCTGTGTCACCTTTCTGTGAGCAGGATACTATGTGAAGCTGATAAAAAGGTATGAAATATATGTATATTTTTGAAGAAAATTCGTATACTGTATACAGCACAATTATGTAGATTAAGGTACAACCCGTGCCTCCTGCAAACCTAATTAAAAATCAAATCCTATTTTAGAAAATTTAAACGCTTTCTAAACAAATACATATGTTATTGTATATGAAATATCAGAATATCCAAGAAGCCCATTTCATAGTGAGCATGCACCAGCACAGGCCTTTGTTTATGGGGCTTATCGCAATTTGCAGTGATCCGCTATCAACGTGTCGGTAGATTGTTCTCCTGTCAAATTTATGTCGGCAAATACTACTTGGGAAATTTGACTTCCAAATAGACGTGTGCTCTACTTTTCTATTTATTTTGTTGTTATATACCTATAACTACTAATTTTGAAACGTAACTATAATAGTTAGAATTAAAACCTACATTTCCTACATATTTCATAATATTATCCTATCAGTGATTTTGAGGCCGGTCGTGGCGCAGAGGCACAAAGTGTGACTGTAAAATCGACTGGTTGTGGGTTCGATCCCCACTCGAGGAAGTGAAATATTTATTTACATTTATATTTTCATTTCTTCGCTCTGGTGTCGAGGCAAAGCGCGGCGTTGAGTTCCGCCACTCAACACGCAATGCCTCTAGAATTCGGCGGAAAGTGGGTACGGAGTGTCTTAACACTAGGTTCCCTCTGCCTACCCTGCTGTGTGCGGGATACAGCGTGAAGCTAATTTAATTTAATTCAAAGATTTTTAAGAATGCACTCGCATTAACACCACATAAGCTTAACAAAACATTCTAAGATTGTTTTTAGTCCTAACAAGAATGAACAAAAAACGTCCAAACCATAATCACTTCCACAAAAAAACCGCTGACAAACGATATTTAAAATAAAAATATATATCCTTTTTGTATAAAAATAAGGTACCCCATATCATTAATTTAAACGCGAAATCGGCATTTTCGGCTCGATTGATTCTTGAATGCTTAATTTTCACCCAATTAATTCTTTTGTCGACTCGGCCACTTGTTACTGGTAATTATATCGCTTATGAATACACCCTTGACAACTCTGTTGACGTGACGGTTTTAAAATGGAGACGCCAATTTAATACAGATATCTGTATTATTTGCCAAATGATTGTATGTATTTTAACAATTGAATATGGTAATTGAGCGTTTGGATGTATTTAGAACCGATAGGTATATAATATGATGTATATATCTGTCCCGGCAGATTGAAGGTCGATTCCTATTCGAGAAGAAAAAAATATTTAATATTTCATTTAAAGTTGGTAAAGAGCACCAATCAACACGCAATGCCTCTAGAATTTGTATGAAATTTGAAAACGGAAGTGTCTCAATATGAACGGAGTGTCTTTACAACATACTGCATAAATAATATAATAATAGATACATGAAAAATATTTTTTTTCTGAAAATAATAATAGGTGCCGCATTACTTAACTTTCTGGCCTAAGAATATCACTTTAGTTAAGTTTACTTTTTTTAGTTTCACACTGATTTCTGCACATACCAGGGTAGGCAGAGCTAACCTGGGAACCTGAAAGTATTGTGATGCACCTGATAATGAAAATATAAAATATCTTATTTCCTCGAGTGGGAATTGAATCCACAATCTACTTCGCTTACAGTCACACGTCTACACCCCTGCGCCACGACTGACCTGATTGAGTAACTTTAATAGTATAATTAGGTTAAAGTATGGAAATGCTATTAATAAATATAGTAATCTATTAATAAATATCCAAGCACCGTAAAAAGCAAGAAGCATATTATTAATGACGTTCAAACATGCGATATATATGACAAAATTTATTTCACAAAATACTATTACAATATCCAATTACCCTATATACACCTATATAAAGGTCGTGGCGCAGGGACACAAAGTGTGACCGTAAAACCGACTGGTTGTGGGTTCGATCCCCACTCGAGGAGATGAAATATTTACTTAAATTTATATTTCTATTTCTTCGCTCTGGTGTCGAGGACAAGCGCAGCGTTGAGTTCTGCCACTCAACACGCAATGCCTCCAGAATCCAGCAGAAAGTGGGGAACGGAGTGTCTTAGCACTAGGTTCCCTCCGCCTACCCTGCAGTGTGCGGGATACAGCGTGAAGCTGATTTATTTTGATTTATTTATTTTTATAAAGGTAATAAATAAAAAGTAACGATCCGATACTATATTAGCAAAGTATGTGTTGTCAATACATTTTAATAGTATTATAATATCGCATTTACATAAGCTTTTGATGATAGCATTCAAAATAGCAATTAGCATTTTAAATACAATGTAAATTAATAGATTTAAAAAGGCCAGTCCCGGTTGGTGCGTTCTGGTTGTACTAGTTTTGGGTTCGATCCCCATTCGAGGAGATGAAATATTTATTTAAATTTATATTTTTATTTCTTCGCACTGGTGTCGAGGCAAAGCGCGGTGTTGAGTACCGGCACTCAACACGCAATGCCTGTAAAATTCGGCGGAAAGTGGGGAACGGAGTGTATTAACACTATGTTCCCTCTGTCTACCCATCTATGGGCGGGGTACAGCGTGAAGCTGATTTATTTATTTGATTTATTTAAAAACTGTTAAAATTTTTAACACTACGGGATTTTACGTATCTGGCGATACGTACTTGATTTTTACAACCTAGCGACCTATTTTTTGTAGTCGTTTTATAGTCATTTTTCGGACAAATTTCGAAGCTGAAAATATTACCTTCCTTCAAAAAAATTCTACTGCAAATATTGCCTTCCCTCGCTTCATGTTTTTTACCGCATAATAGTATAGGCGAAGGGAAAATAGTATAATAATACTCCGTTCAGAAATTTCCATTCAATTTCTGAGACACAGCGTGTTGAATGCCGTAACTCAACGCTGTCCTTTGTCTATCAAAGAGGGGAAAATGAAAATAATTTATATACAATCATTCCAAGATCCATTCTACAACAAGCACGTTTCTACGCTGTCCACTGTCCACAAAGATAGCCTTCCATTAACATAAGCAAATTATTTAACACGAAGAATATGTTTAAAAATCATTCAACAAAATTAAGGAATAAAACTGTATCGCTACCTTATTTCTTCCCCATTTTTGTCTACTTTGAAGACCTAGACCAGGCCAAATATCAAGGTATATACATTTATACATACAAACTCATACAAACGAGACAGGTTCATACAAACGAGAAATCCTCCTGCACGTCTTATGCTGAACCAGTTCTAAAATATTACTGTGTAGGTGTGATATTTACAACTTCTGTATAAGAAAAAGTTTTTTTTTTATTTACCAAGCATTCCTGGTATTTAGGTGTGGTGGCACTATTTTTTATTTTATTAGATTAAGAAATATTTAGATTTTAATTCAAACTATTCCTTGTAATGGACGCTTGTGCTATAAATCTTACCATTTAAAATCAAAAAAAAAAATAATAAATCAGCTTCACGCTGTATCCCGCAAACAGCAGGGCAGGCAGAGGGAACCTAGTCATGAGACACTCCATTCCCCACTTTCCGCCAATTTCTGCAGGCATTGCGCGTTGAGTGGCGGAATCAACGCCGCGCTTTGCCTCGACACCAGAGCGAAGAAATGAAAATATAAATTTAAATAAATGTTTCTTTTCCACGAGTGGGGATCGAACCCACAACCAGTCGATTTTACAGTCACACTTTGAGCCCCTGCGCCAGGGGCTGGCCCCTGGTTTTTGGATTTGAGGCCACGACTGTCCTCAAATCCAAAAACCATTTAAAATTATCATAAATGAATAATTGACTATCAAATAACAAATAAATATCTCAATCAGTAACGGTACAGGAAATAGCCATAGCCAGAGTTTCCTAGTGAAATTTAACGTTTGTTCCCAACCAGTCGCTCCCTGATAGTTTGTTCGAAGTTAATACTTCGGCCATGCTGCCTTTGTATTGGCCGTCTTATCCGATAATCGAATACTAAGTTGTGTGTACAGTTATCGTTGATACTGACTTGAGCTATATTTGAGCCTGCTTCGGGCGAATTAAAGTCGAATGGGTTTATATATAGATATATAAGATGTGAATGTAACATCTTGTTGCAAGGTATTTGCTTCTGTGTCAATTCAAAGTATTAATAAATATAATTCATAAATCAGCTTTACGCTGTATCCCGCACACAACAGGGTAGGCAGAGGGAACCTAGTTTTAAGACATTCCGTTCCCTTCTTTCTGCCGAATTCTGAAGGCATTGCGTGTTAAGTGGCAGGACTCGACGCCGCGCTTTGCCTTGACACCAGAGCGAAGAAATGGCAATATAAATTTAAGTAAATATTTCATCTCCCCCAGTGGAGATCGAACCCACAACCAGTCGGTTTTACAATCACACTTTGTGCCACTGCGCCACGACTAGACTCAATAAATATATATATATATATATTAATATTTAGCTTCATTTTTACAATATACATATCCATTTGTATCCTCCCTCCTCTTGACGTTAATCCTGACGTTTGCCAGGATCCTTCTTCCTACTCGACCTACTCCTTTTGACACGGTTTTTAACATCCTCGTCCAATTGGTATATTGTTTAATATAGGTTCCATTTCTATCCATACCAAAAATATATATTAACACCTAATCAAAAATATATATCACCGAAAACAATTCCCCATCTGTGGTTGACCAAAATAATTTCATATCAGATACGCTTATTAACTTTGGCTGTTCTGCTCTGTTCAGATCAGCACATATAGTGAGTGGAAATGACAAAACTTTTATAAAAAAAAAATTAAAATTAAATTAGCTTCACGCTGTATCCCGCATACAGCAGGGTAGGCAGAGGGAACCTAGTGTTAAGACACTCCGTTCCCCACTTTCTGCCGAATTCTGGAGGCATTGCGTGTTGAGTGGCAGAACTCAACGCCGCGCTTAACCTCGACACCAGAGCGAAGAAATGGAAATATAAATTTAAGTAAATATTTCATCTCCTCGAGTGGGGATCGAACCCACAACTAGTCGGTTTTGCAGTCACACCTCGTGCCGCTGCGCCACGACCGGCCTCAATGCCAACGTAATTTATATCCTAAGAGTCATAATAGAGTCGGTGCTAGGCAAGCTAATTAATTGTATACAGTAATTGCGAAGTCATCGCACTCCTTCCCTTGTTCCAGTCATCAAGGAAAAGATCAATTAACAGGATTAGTTGGCTGCTTTAAAGATTACGTAATTTGAGAAGATGAGGGTAGTGCCGAAAGTATATAATATCGGCATTCCTTATTATGCCACCGTTTTTGGGGATGTGAAACGTTTAGCTTTCAAATGTTAATCCAGACGTAAGTCGCTGGGCTAAATTATGAAAAATACTTCTTAAGGAAACGTATAAAAATTTAAAAGTAGTGGGACTTGAACCCACGCCGCTTTTGAAACCGGGCGGTTTCCAAAAGTTGTAACAAGCGTATAAGAATTTCGACGTAGTTCGATGAGAACGTATGGCTTAGTTGGTCAGAGTACTTGAACGGTTTCCAAAGAGGCGCGGGTTCAAATCCCGCTACGTTCGAATTTTTATACGTATTTTTTCTTAATAAGTATTTTTCTTTCCTAAGTGTGGAATAACACTTTAAAAATGTTAAAAATAAATTATGACTTCAGCTAACCCATATTATGTGTGCACTTTGCATATTTTAACCTAACTATAATTTAATTATAATAAGTAAATTTAATTTTAAACGTATAGTTGATTTTCTTTTACCTGTAAAATAGTATCATCTTGTTGGTGACGGTGGTTACATTATTGGAGTAAATCAATTTTAATAACTAATTGAAGCCACAAGTACTAAATCAAAGGATAGAGGATTTAGTATGAATTTGACATCATTTTATCATATAACACAGTGTCAAGGATACTGGAGGAAGGTCACGTAAAAAGCACGAGGACCCCCCGGAGAGCATGTACGAAGAGGTTGATGACAGTGGACAAGGCGAAAGAGGTATGTAGAGACCGTAGCGTTTGGCGCTCCGTTCTCTCTGACTATCCCGCTAGGGATAAAGCGTGAAGCTAAGTTAAGTTAAGTTTTATCATATAAATCGTGTATGTACTTCATATAATATTATATATTTTGTAATAACAAAAAGAAACAAAACGGTAATTAATCTTTATAAGTGTATTTCTCGTATATTTCTCGTAGTCTTCTCATTTTGATACGAGGTTGATTCTCGAGGAATATTATGATAATGGCGAACGAATTAGGGAACGATAAAATCAACTTTGTGGTTAACAGAAAAGTGAGAATATCATACAAATGTTAAGCTTCGAGGCCAGTCGTGGCGCAGTGGCATGAAGTGTGGCTGTAAAATCGACTGGTTGTGGGTTCGATCCCCACTCGAGGAGATGAAATATTTACTTAAATTTATATTTTCAAAGTGGGGAACGGAGTGTCTTAACATTAGGTTCCCTCTGCCTACCCTGCTGTGTGCGCGATACAGCGTGAAGCTGATTTGATTTAATTTTATTTGAGAATATCAAACAAATGTTAAGCTTCGCGAAACACTTTTCTTCGAAAACAATAATTCAAAGAATACCGTTAATTAGTCTCAGATATAATTCCTTTTATCTCGGGCTCCAAATTTAATATCTAATGTAAAGATACTTTCTCCATCTTTTTGTCTAACTCTTCAAGACACTGTGTTTCAAGATTCAACGTCACATTTTGCCTATATAGGAGGAATGAAAATAATTTATTCCCTCGACCGGAATCGGACCCATAACCATCTCAGCTTCCGTCAAACGCTGACCTGCTAAGCAACGACGTCAATTCAATTATTATAGTTAATACAATCTATTTATATATACCTATCTTTTTTTATATAAGAAACAAATACAAGATAGGTACATAAAAATCGATGTTATCAAACACTTTGGGAATGGAAGATATAAACGTCGTAAAAACGTCTTCACAGAAGGCATGGTTCAATTTGGCGTATTTAACTGCTATCTTCAGAGATAGCATTTTAAAAGTTATTAGCGTAACAAAATTGTGGACGATTTTTCTCTTTTAAGTATTTTTGCCGATTGTATCTTTTAGTGGGAAAAATGGCATTTCACCACAGTAATGGCGCCAGCTCGACCTTGGTCTGGTAATGACGTTACAAAGGGAATCATTTATCTCCACTTTTTGTTTATGACGGTATTATATCCTTACAAATTGGGTTGGATTATATTTTCATAGTTGGATTAATCAGCTCGTGGTTCTAAAATATGTTTCTTCTTTTCTGTGAATACGAGAGTATTGTATTTTTAGGGTTCCGTACCTTAAAAGGTAAAAACAAAAACAACAAAAAAAATGTTGCCCGTCTGACAAGACCTACCAAGTCTATCTCCAGACCACGAGGGGGTATTGAGCTGAAATTAATTTCAAATATTCTATGATCCCTTAAAGCACAAAAATGAAGGTTCTAAATGAACACACTTAAAAGATGAGCATCTTTTTATGAAGCATTTATGCATCGATTTTGCTGTATTTTATATGAAATTAACAGCGTGGACGTACAGATTATTTTCTGCAGACCTACAGTTATTAATTTTAGCGCGAAGTGAGAACTTACAACATAAATAAAGAAAAAAATCCGAAAAGTGAAAATTTATTGTTGTTTCACATAAACAAATAATTACAAACTTATATTTGTAGTTCATTTCATACCAAATGAATGCAAATGCCCATAAACTGAAGTTTGCCAACTTATATAATTTGTATTTAGTACTGTCCGTTGACATCAATTCTGAAATTAGTACGGCCTCTATGGGCAAGTTCGAGTCGCAATGAACCGGTTTTTTTTAGAAAATTGATCATCTGGAGTTGTTATCTCTTCAATAGAATTATAAAAGTAAAATAAAAATAAATAAATCAGCTTCACGCTGTATCCCGCACACAGCAGGGTAGGCAGAGGGAACTTAGTGTAAGACACTCCGTTCCCCACTTTCTGTCGAATTCTGGAGGCATTGCGTGTTAAGTGGCAGAACTCAACGCCGCACTTTGTCTGGACACCAGAGCGAAGAAAATGGAAATATGAATTATAAAAATCTACCTCATAAAGGCTAAAACAAAAAAAAACATTCTATACTTAATCAATTAAAGCTGTTACCAATAATAACAAGGCACGTAAACAGCATATGACCGTAAACAACAGTAATAGCGTACAAAGGGGCGCGGCTGAGGCGTGGTACGTCTGGGACCCTTCCGTGGAACTACCTATTAATTGTACAATAACAAATAAAAACTATATTGTGGTTACGAATGTTTGTAATAGTGGTGTCGTATTTGGATATATATAACTTCATTACACGAACTCGTATGAAAATATTCACGATGCGTTCTTGTGCGTGAGTATGCAGTTTCAAGGATCTCTTCTTATATTTGAAAATATTATTATATTCATGATATACCGAGTTTGATTAAGAACCATATTTTCTTTTATGCAAATTTTATATTTTTTTATATTTACATATTATTACTACATACATTTAGTACTCTCGTTCTAAAGATTTATTGCGCGTCACAAGCTTTTGCAATTTTATTTAATTATTATTGGAGTGCATCGTGGATCTGTTTAATAAGTTATAAATATTTTCATTTTCTGACACCAATGTTAGCGCGGCGTTGAGTTTCGCCACTTAACACGCTATGCCTCAAAAATTCGGGAAATATCTTAATACTAGGTTCCTTCTGCTTATCATTAAATTTGCGAGATACAGCGTGAAACTAATAAAGAATATCTTCATTTTAATTCAATTTACCTTACCTAAATAAAAGCTTCTCCATAAGTTTTTTTTAAATTTCCTAATTTATTACAAATAATCAAACATTGTCAAGACCTATTTATTCTATTCTCTAGTGAAGTAATGAGGGAAATTCAAATTATCGTAAATAACATTGACTTTTATCACACACCTATTACGGTTTTAACGTCACTATAAATAACATACGTTAAGAGATCATTTATTTATAAGAATTAATTGTAGGGATAAATTCGTTTGGCTTTTTGCTTCTTATTTTGTGATAAGTCTAGCCGTATATAAAATATTTTATATACTTTTCGTAATTTCTATACTTCCATGAACACTTGAAATATAAAGAACTAAATTATTAATATAATTAAATAATAATAATAAAATTAATTAACAACTAAGTTCGGCTTCATATATAACAAAAAATATAGCAAATATAGCGCCGCTCTTCATACAATCATAAGGTAGAGTACAAAATTGTATTGAATTACAAATTTGAACTCTAAAATAAACTTTTTTTAATTGCATATTCTATTTCTTCTTAATTATTTATACAAAAAATATAATATAATTAATACAAACCAAAAAAAAAACAAAAAATATTATATTATTATGTTTAAATCATTTGTTTGACGTCACGCTGTATCCCGCATGTAGCCCAGCTACAAAGAAACCCAAGACAGTCTGTTCACCACTTTACTGTACGGTCAACGGGTCGTGGCTTTGATTTTAGGATTTTTCTTACTCTTGAAAATTTTCTTACCAAGCTCAGAAAACTTGTTGACCGTACTGTACGCTCGAATTCAAAACATTGCATTAGCGGAACTCAACGTCGCACCAGACGTAACGTCTCGCGTAGAAATAAATTGACATAATTTTTTACATATATTTTTTTAGTTATTACTATTTAAATGTAAACGTGAACTAAGAATATTTGATAATATTTTATCGAATATATTATATTGATTAATTTAGTTTAAGCCTTAAGTTAAATAATTTTAGATTACAAAGTCTTTTATTTGAATCTACTACTAAATAGGCCAGTCGGCGCAGCGGCACGAAGTGTAACTGTAAAATCGACTGGTTGTGGTTTCGATCCCCACTCGAGGAGATGAAATATTTACTTAAATTTATATTTCCATTTCTTAGCTCTGGTGTAGAGGCTAAGCGCGACGTTGAGTTCTGCCACTCAACACGTAATACCTCCAGAATGGCAGAAAGTGGGGAACGGAGTGTCTTAACACTAGGTTCCCTCTAGTTACCCTGCTGTGTGCGGGATACAGCGTGAAGCTGATTTAGATTTTTTTTATGCGGGAGGTGCTAAAATAATATCAGCAAATCCAATAAATAAGATTCTCCAAAAATCTAATCACCATCACCATTTCTCTTATCTATATATATAAAAGGACTTGTGCTGACTGACTGAGGTAAGACGCACGCAGAGCCGTAACCGCTGATGGTAGAAACGTGAAATTTGGGCAGATGTTTATTTTCATATTCTGGACATCCACTAAGAAGGGAATTTGAAAAATTTTAACCCTAAAGGGATGAAATAGGAGTTGAAAGTTTGTATGGATTTTTTTTTTAATCTGTACTCTGTAATTTTTATAAAAATTGAAATTCAGACTCTTAAAATTTCAATAAACACGTGTTTCATGGTTTTTAAGAATTCACCCCCTAAGGGTTCAAATAAGGGGTTGAAAGTTTATATGGAAAAATCTTTAAATTGCCACCGATTTTTATAAAAATTTAAATACAGAAAAAGTTAAAAATATTTTATTGAACACGTATTTCGTGGTTTTTTTAGAATTCACTCCTAATAAGCGGGCGAAGCCGCCCGCGCCCTCTAGTTTATTAATATACTTCATATTCTTCAAACGGCCGTTTTAATTAGATGTCTGTTCGTTTCATAAATAAAATATACAAATAAATATAAACGTAGCATTAATCTTGTTTCCTAGTATTTGATATAATGTATATTTGAGAGAGTTTCAATGACACAAAACAATTGTTTTAACAATAGATTTCATGATAATTAAAAATTATGCATAAGAGAATTTGAAAATAATAAATAAACTCTCCAGCCAGCTCACTACTCGAATAGCTACTATTGTCTATATATATTCTTAAGCAATAAAAGAATCAGTTTTTTCTATTTTATTATTTGTACGATAGTTGGGTATGAGGAGAGTAAGAGAAGTAAGTCACTTAGTCTTCTCTTCCCACCCGAATACGATTTTTTTTGTGCCAGAGTCAGATCATAGCAGGAAAATAAAAATTATTCAAATATCTATACAGACAGCGCGCCGTCTGTAATCACGATTAGTAGTAGCTTAACTCAACGCCGCGAATGTTTGCTTCGAGAGCGGGGAAATAAAAATATTTAATATTTGATTTCCTCGATCGGGAATTGAACCCACAACAAGGCGCGCTTAAAGGCTCGTACCTCAGTGACATCACTAGCCTCATGCCATCACAGGTTTTTTTTTATAATAGCTGTTTTTATAATAGCTGTTGTGCTATTCAGATCGAAAAATAAAAAAAAAACCAGTTTATCTAACTTTTTGCTAATTATTAATATATAAATATATTCAGAGGCCAGTGGCGCAGGAACGCAAGCGTGAAGACTGTAAACGTGGCAGGTTGTGGGTACGATTCCCCACTCAACGAAATGAAATATTTAATATTTTCATTTATATTTAATCTTTTAATTTAGTGGCGGAACTCAACACTGCGCTTTGCCTCGACACTAGAGTGAAGACTCTAGTGTCGAGGCAAAGCGCGGTGTTGAGTTCCGCCACTCAACATGCAATTCGTCCAGAATTCGGCGGTTACTAGGGAGCGGAGAGTCTTAACACTAGGCTCTGCCTAACCTGCTACTTGCGGGATATACCATGAAGAAAACGAATATATTCATGTTTTTTTAATTGACATTACATTACATTAGATACAAATTAAATATAGGTACAAAAATTAACATTATATCACATCTCAGTAACACGTATCTCAAAAGTACTTTATATTGTTAAGCTGCTTAGAGCATTTCTTCATTAAGTTTATTATACTAACTTATTTTAATAAATGATTCCAAGTTAGTTTCCAAGTTCTTGTATTAAGCTTCAAAAAGTCTATTATATATATTTAATTAGCTTTGGTACTTCTAAAGAATTGAATTATATTTATTCTAAAGTCAAGGCCCATTCTTACTTTGTTTGGAAGTTAAAACATTTTTTTTGTACTTGTCCTTCAATATCATAAGCACTTATTAATATATATTTATATCTGTAACATTCTATTTCCTCGAGCGGGAATCGAGCTCACAACCTATCTCGTTTACATTTTCGATATTTAGATTCAATCTTTTTATATACAACCTGTACAAACAACAGAAGTCATATTATGTTATCAAAATGAGAAAAAAATGACCAAAAAGCTGATTTATGAACGCTATAACATTCCTAACCTTGAACTTTAATTTTTTTTGCACATTTTTTTTTACAACACAATATCGTGCCTTCATGCCGCTGAAGTGCCATTAAAAGTACTGGTACAAAAACTCGTTCCGCCCTAAATGTACCCTTTTCGTTGACGAGATAGAATATAATTATTGCATTTTTTATTCATATGAATATTATATAAAATTGTATCGATACTATGAATGTACGTATGTGTATAAAATGTAATCATTATGTAAGTCGTGGCGCAGGGGCAAAGTGTGACTGTAAATAGACTGGTTGTGGGTTCGATCCCCACTCGAGGAGTTGAAATATTTATTTAAATTTATATATTTATTTTCCTCTGGTGTCGAGGAGAAAGCGCGGCGTTGATTTCCGCCACTCAACACGCAATGCCTCCAGAAATTGGCGGAAAGTGGGGGGCGGAGTGTCTTAACACTAGGTTCCCTCTGCCTACCCTGCTGTGTGCGGAAGCTAAAAATGAAGCTAAAAATTATGTACAGATTATCTAAAGATGATAAATATTGAAACCTTCTTTTGATTTGTAAGAATCGATTTTCTTATTGTAAATATAGATAATCATATGATGTTTGTTAGTTCAAATATTGGAGAGATTATCCTAAATGTAAGTATCCATGTCCACAAAATGGACAAAATATTAAGCACAAAGTTTAAAAATCTCTCTTACAGTCTCAAACATAAAAAAATAATTCGCAAAATGTAATCTAAAGTCTGGATCGCGCCAATGGAATACTCGTATAGATACTAATTTCAAATTAATTTTCATTTTCAATACCAAAATTTACTTCAGAACTGCTCTCCTGCCTACACGCCATTATCTCTATTCATTCCATAAGATGCTGAGTTTCGAAGCTTCAGCGAACCTTAAAAGAGATAAAAATATAACGACCATTCTAATTGAATATTCGATTCTACATATCGAATACGATAGCTGACTACTACAGGATTAACAAGAAGGTTTAAAGGATTAAATTTGTAACAATCTCGCGTCCTTTTAATTTTGTTACAACGAAAGTAACTAAGTACATTCCCAAGTTTTCTATTATTCATTTAATTTTCTAGAAAACTGTTCAGTTTCAACAGATTCCCATCACGATCCTTCGCGTGACGAACTAGAGACGGCGGCGAAGTTAAAGTGTTACTACGCTAATAACATTAATTAAAAGCGTATTGTTCAATGAGATTTCAGTAATTACCATCTAATTAAGTATGTTTAATGTTTAACAAAGCTACTTCGGCTTAATTATTATCGTAGTCTTGGCCTTGTGAGGCAAAATCATCAATAACTTCGTAATCATTATATTTTTTTCTTCAGCTTCACGTTGTGTCTGGTTTTGGTCTCTCCACTTTTCGCTCAATTGTGGATGTATTGCGTGTTGATTGGTGGAACTCAACTCCGTGATTTACCTCGTTACCAGAGTGAGGAAATTAATATATTATATATTTATTAGTATATAGAGGCCTGTGACTGTGACTGTAAAACCGACTGGTTGTGGGTTCGATCCCCACTCGAGGAGATGATCTTCGCTCTGGTGTCGAGGCAAAGGGCGGCGTTGAGGTTTGCCACTCAACATGCAATGCCTCCAGAATTCGGCAAAAAGTGGAGAACAGAGTGCTTTAACACTAGGTTCCCTCTGCCTAGCCTGCTATGTATTTATTGTCTATTATATAGTATTTCATTTCTTCGAGTACGGATCGAACCCACAACGAATCTGTTCCAAATCTTACTACATCCCTTTATACATATAGAATAATAAACACTGCAGACGATCACCACTCCAATATTGTTACATAGACTGCTAACAAACATCCTAACAATGGCTTTGATTAACAAGAAGTACCAGTACACACTAAAACAAGAAGACCAACAAACAACAAGAGTCTTATCGGTTTCACATCAGATTACGGATCGTAAGAGTACACGTCAAATTAAGCTATTGATAGCAATAGACGCCTGGGACAGGACTCTGGAGATCTGGTGCAAGTCTTCAATATTGATATTACTGAAGGTAACTTGAAACTAAGTGGAGACGCTCATATAATTGATGTTTGTGTACCGTGTAAAAAATTTTAAATATTTGTAGGGGAAGGTGTAATTTTTTTCTTTTTACTTTTTCTTGTGCATTTTATTGGGTTAGTAATGTGTGAATCTACAGATATTTCCTAGACCTTAGCTTAGGACAAGTTAGCATCTTGTAAATGATTTTTAATTTTCAGGGCTAGCTGGTTATTTTTTTTTTATTAGTAAAACTTGTTGAGTGGGAACAAGACTATTCTGAGGTCACACGAACAACACGTTATATATTTTTTAAAATGTACTTTACTTAGTAGTATTAGGCGTGACAATAGATAATTTAGAGAATAACGTTCATTAATCTATTAATTCTGAAAAGTATTATATTTGCAAAATTTTTTTCATCGATGAAAAAAAAAAATATGGTTAGAACTCACTTGCAAAGATTGGAAGTAGGCTATTTACTTTCTGTATTTACTACTCTACAAGACGAATCGGCCTCAAACTAGTAAACAGGTCAGAATTAACAAACTTAACGTCGTAACTGACTTGAAGCATCGACCTCAAACAATTAAGTAAACCACAGTTAACTAACAAATAATCCAAGTAAACTTGATCTAATACGTATACCGATGGAGAAGTATACCCATACTCAAGGCTTTTGATAGTTGTTCTTTTAATAATCCTTAATATTTAATTAAATATGAGTTAAGCTCTAGATTGACCCGTCAGTCGAGTATGAATGATACGTTAGAAGTTTTAGGTTCCCAATTAATTGAAGTAGTACTTGTTTGAAAAATAATATCAATAGAAGCCATCAAGGCACGGCGTCTTACTGTAAACGTGATGACAAAGATTGTGTTATTTTCACTGCCCAGCTCTGATAAGACAACGTGCGGCGTTGACTTCCATCATACACGGTGTCTTGAATTTTTGGAAAAAGTGGAATGTCTCGACCCTAGGTTGACCTTGCCTATACCCCGCTATATGCGGGATAAACGAGAAGTTGTAGCTATAAAATGCAATTTTAATTATGATTATTACTGACATCATCGGTAAAAAGAGAGAAAAACTTACCTTCTCGGAATATAATATGTCAACTACAAGAGCACTTTAGATATTGTCAGTAAGTAGCACTTAAAAATATTAATACAATACTAGCATTACCATTTAACCATTATTCATTTTATTCTATTCAGTTTTACGTTGTATCCCACCTATAGCAGGGTACGCATAGGGAACCCAGTGTTAAGACACTCCGTTACCCATTTTTCACAGAAGGATATATTGTGTATTGCGTGGCGAAACTAAACACCGCGCTTTGCCTTGTTACCAGAGCAAATAAAAATTTTATTTCGCCTAGTCAAAATTGAATCTAAAATCGCGATTACAATCACACACTTGTGCCACTGCGCCACGACGCACCTCTACATACCTTATCATCATAGGTACATATATATTTTTTAAAAGTATTAAAATTTCCATACTTTTCACACATTACGCTGTCTAAACGAAAGCTTTTTCTTTTCGCCGGAATTCACGTTAAGACCCTCTTTACATTATGAATATTCAAATTACGATTTTAATGTTGGCGACTACCAGTAAACGAGGCCCGGTAATTGTGAGGGTGGACTTAAAAAATGTAAAACAATTGGAAACAATCCCAAATGTAAATAGAGCGGGAAAAATATTCAGACATAGAGAAATAATAGAAGGAACCTTTTTAAACTGCATACCGTCGAGTGGCGTTGGGTACTTTCAAGTATGAAACTCGCTAGGGTTACCAATACGTAATATACATATATATTTATATATCTATTTATTAGTAGTAGGTACCTTATTCGATAGAAATGCTTGGAATGTAAACAAACATAAGTGTGCTTAAGATTTTATATTTTTTGAGCTTCACGCTGTATCTCGCATATATCAGTGCAGGCAGAGGTAACCCGGGAACCTAATGTTTAGATACTTCAACCCCATTAAAACATTTCCATTCCCCAGTTTCCGGCGAATTTTGGAAGCATTGTGACATGTATCGAGTGGGAACCGAATCCACAACCCGTCGCGTTTACAGTCACATGGATGTACTCCTGCTCCACGACTGGCCTCTATAGATAATATTTTAATAATTGTATTAAAAAATTATAAGCAACATAATATGTATAATGTTACAAAGATTTAAACATAAATATTTCTTATTGACTATGAAAAATTTGGACCATATGACGAAAGACCATAATAGAACACGTAAAGTTTAAGAAAAAAAGTTAAAAGAAATGGCACATCAGCAAAATTTACTAAACTACTAAATTTAAAAAACTACAGTTATAAAAAATTTAGGCGGTCATGGTGCAATAAGAGTCGTCATAAGGTTTGACTGTAAACAGGCAGGTTACAAGTTCGATTTCGGAAATTATTATATTTAATTGTTAGTTTTTTACCGCTCCAGTAAAAGAACGCGCGGCAGTGCGATAAATTTCACCACTCATCACAGGCCTCAATGATAACGGGTAGAAAATAGTATAGAAACGGTCATAAAATTAAAGCAAACGCAGTTGCGGACGACCATTAGTCTCCAATAAGAATTAAGACCGATATTAAACAAAATATTTTCCTTATTTGTAAATTTTAACATTATATTCTTAATGTAGTCCCCATGGAAAATTTAATTCTTCGCATTTTGAGAATTTCCCCAAAGACAGACATCCCTGACTTGGGAGGGGGGTGTGAGGGTGGTAGTGTCAAAGCTAGCCAACGATCAGTCACTGTCAAGTTGCCGATAGCGAGAGACGTCTCAGTATTGCGTAGAATTTTATCGCTAACGATATCAATTCGTGCTTTTAATCGAATTTTTATTTTTCTCGATAGCCTCGCTCACTTAGATATCGAATAATGTGTCAAATGTCCCCAATATTCGCTTGATATTATAAATCGACTGCGTAGGCGTCAAAAGTCAAGCTATTAATAATATACTCATATAACCAGAACACTATTTATTACATATTATATATAAATTTAAATTCAATAAGAGGGCAGTCGTGGCGCAGGGGAACAAAGTGTGACTGTAAAATCGGCTGGTCGTGGGTTCGATGCCCACTCGAGGAAATGAAATATTTAAAGTTATATTTTCATTACTTCGCTCTGGTGGCAAAGTAAAGCGTGGCGTTGAGTTCCGCCACTTAACGCGGAATGCCTCCAGAATTCGGTGAGGAGCGGAGTGTCTTAACACTAGATTCCTCCTGCCTACCCTGCTGTGTGCGGAATAAAGCATAAAACTGATTTGATTTGTTGTTTTTTTTTAATTAAATGTCTTCAGTTTTTTTATCTATTCAGTGTAACATTATAATTACAACAACAATTAATAAAAAATATTATCAAAAAAGGTTATTAGATGTCAAAACTCAGTGTGATAACGATATTTGGAACAAAAAATATCTACTGAGGCATATTTCTTGAGTTTAATCTCGCTTGTCAGTTACAGCTTTCCTCATTAATTAACCGTTACGGGAGCAGCATCCACGATCAATTTACCAATAAAATTTTACGTTTTTATTTTTATAACGATCAGTCCCTAGAGTTTCTTAATTCTAAAAGTTATAAAACAATAACTTCGTGGCCAGTCGTAGCGCAGCGGCACGAACCGACTGGTTGTGGGTTCGATCCCCACTCGAGGAGATGAAATATTTACTTAAATTTATATTTCCATTTCCTCGCTCTGGTGACGAGATTAAGCGCGGCGTTGAGTTCTGCCACTCAATGTCTCCTGAATTCGGCAGAAAGTGGGGAACGGAGTGTCTTAACACTAGGTTCCCTCTGCCTACCCTGCTGTGTGCGGGACAGCGTGAAGCTGATTTATAAAACAATAAAACTAAAAATATATCTATTTACAATGCACTTTCAAATTCGCAATCGCTTAAGTATATTGAAAAATCAAAAGTTTGTTTTATTACAGAGTAGTAAAATGCCAAATATTGGTCGTCAGAATTCTTATTCAAATCTTGCAAGCTTCTATTTGAATCTATCGATGCATTTTTATCATCTAGTGTCTGCATTGGAAGAACGCCGAGAATTTATTACTTCACTGATTTTTTCAATTGCTCTAAATGGTACCGAGAGAGATTTATAAGGCATTCTCTCGCAAAGTCACGTAACACCCGTCCCCTTTGTCGGTGACCCGTACTCCTGATAAGTTTCTTGAAAGAAAAAAATATAGCTTGTAGTTCTTAGACATCCGATCGTTAAATTGTTTAAGTAGTTAGACCATTTTCATTTTACCTAAGTGTAGTTATATTTGTGGAATCGATAGTTAAAATAGAAGAATGGCTTTCTATTCCAACATCCATACCATTTTAAACATAAATGAAATATCGAGAAAAATAAAATTGAAAACGTATTTCGTTTAGTATTTATTGGGAATAAATTACTCGAAGACGAATAAAACAAACAATGAATTTAACTTTGTAAGGAAATCAAACGTTATAAAACAAATAGAATATAAAGTCAAGCGACAAGAGCTCAGAAAGCCACAAAGCGAGTGCTCGTGGATGCGGGCGCCCATAGTTTTTACTAGCGAAGCGTGACTTTTTTGCTTAGCAGCCCCACTCGCATCCGGATTTGCATCCTGCACCGAATGGACTGACTTTGAATAAAGATGCGATCGTGTCTTCTCGTTTTATATCAAAAATAATACTAAAGTTTGGTTTGCGGTCGTGTCGTATAGAGTCATTAAATTTTAAAGTTTCTTTTTTTATGGAAGCAACGTAAAATGTGTATAGGACGTTAAAATAATCATTGTTGTTTCTTTTACCTTCATATGAAAAGTATTTTTGTAAAGATAGAAAGTACTTCATAGTATATCAATAGTAAAAATGTATTAAACTGTGTTTATCGAATCAAAGAATATTATTTTATAATGAGAAACTAAACAACACAACTGATTAAACTTAGGCAAGTACATCAGTATTTTTTTATTTCATAATAAACTTCTTATAACTTTATTTCTTAATAAAATAATTTTATATATATTTTTCATCTGTGCTGATTATCGCATCCAAAATGCTATATTTGAAACAACGACATTAACATTAGATACAAGAAAAATTCTAAAGCATTAATAAATAATAAAAATACGAAGTCCAAGGAAAATAAACAGGATTTCTGGAATATTTCTGAACCGAGATGTCATACGACGTCGGAGGTACTGAGGCGTAAAGTCAGTCCTCTTCCGAACGTGACTACCGTTAGCCTCCCACATCTCACACTCCCTCACATATTTCATATATTTTATATCGTTTCAAGATAATACTACAAATAAAATACTAAGTTATAATAAATTATGTAAAATACACATTGTTGACCATTTTTTATGCTAAAAGCCAATGTTTAAACTTAACTGTTATATTTTCAATGTCAATCATAATTATATAAGGTTAGCAAAAAAACTTAGTGATAAGTCACTTTATTGAACATTTGTCACTAATCCAATGTCGCAATTTATAACTAACAGAAGAAATAAGAAAATTATAAATAGAAATCAGCGTATCTTTGATATAATCTGTAATTCTTGGTAACTCAATAAAAATATACTATTTGAGAAGAATCAAGACATTTCCATAACGATACTAAATATTTGACTAAATGGAATGCACACGTTTATTTTTACATTATAAATCAATTTTGTAACTTTTTATAAATATTATTTAGCAAATCAGCTTCACGCTGTATCAGAGAAGAGGGAACCTAGTGTTAAGACACTCCGTTCCCCACTTTCTGCTTAATTCTGGAGGCATTGCGTGTTGAGTGACAGAACGCCGCGCTTTGCTTCGACACCAGAGCGAAGAAATGGAAATATAAATTTAAGTAAATATTTCATCTCAAATGGGGATCGAACCCACCACCAGTCGATTTACAGTCACACTTTGTGCCCTTGCGCCTTGACTGGCCTCAAAATCACATCAAATCTTTAGCAAATCCATTCTTCGAAATTAATTTTATTGATATTCTACACTCAGAATCTCTATGTCCGCCGCCATTTGTTACTGGACTTCAAACATGTCATTGGTCGAACAATTGAGCGGGCTTGTAGGCATCCCACCGCATTGTCCACGACTTGACAGTACGCAAGGAAAGAGATTTCGTGAAGGCACTCTTTTGTATGTTCGTTCAATTTGCCAAGTGATATCGTCTAGCGATGTACTGGGGAATTGCAGATCAATAGTTCTTTATAAATAAAATAAATAAATCAGCTTCACGCTGTATCCCGCACACAGCAGGGTAGGCAGAGGGAACCACGTGTTAAGACACTCCGTTCCCCACTTTCTGCAGAATTCTGCAACGCCGCGCTTAACCTCGTCAACAGAGCGAAGAAATGGAAATATAAATTTAAGTAAATATTTCATCTCCTCGAGTGGGGATCGAACCCACAACCAGTCGGTTTTACAGTCACACGTTGTGCCGCTGCGCCACGACTGGCCTCAACTTTAAAGGTTGTTTATATACATATTTATTTATACTCTTTTTTGTTTAATTTACTATATTTGATATTTACCATTAAAAAATGATTACTTAAAGGGTCTTTTTAAGGTAATTTTGTCTTTATTTGTAATGATGGCAAAAATCACTTCAATGAACAAAAATACATCTCAGAGGATCTCAACAATTTAAGACGATAAATCTCTCGTTTTCTTATCATCAAATCCTGTGATCCGCTTATGTTGTGTATTTTGAGGGAATATAAAAATTTAAAAAGCAAAACCATTCCACTGTTCGCGATGGATATTTATAAAATGGCGCACAAAAGATTTTTTTGAAAACACACGGTAGCATTTTCACGATGAGCATTATGTTTTGGAATATCAAGCCATTTGGTGAATAAGATATTTCAAAAGCCTACCTAAACCGTAAACGGCTCAATCTCTAAATACTTTAACAATATAATAAATATTACTTTCTAGTAAACCTTGAAACATATAAAAGAACCATTTATTTATTTAATAATACAAATAATTCAAAACCTATCTAACCGTAATAACGTTTGTGTAAGAACGATCCAAATTTTCGAATTTATAATATTAGTGATATATTGCGCGCTCGTCCGAGTTGAGATCACGTGTACAGTCCGCGAGGGGGTACGCACCCAGGCGTGCAGGGCGCCCGACCAGCCCTCTGTTTACCCGATTCACAATAACTCCATTGTATGACTAACTTTTCACATTGTAAGGGGTTATTGGTATGAAACTGAGAAATACTTAGCCTTTCGCCAGTATTTGTTTACTGCTCGTGCTCACAAAGTCATATGTATATATAAAATTGGAATTTCAACAAAATGTTTATCTTTAATGTTAGCTTAAATGGAACCAAAAAGATTTTATTACCTTCTAAATATCTCAACTTGTCCGTTCGTCTCTAAATTGAAACGTAATTTAAACAGGAACAACTGCCATTCATCAGTCCTAAAGCGGATTGGTGCCCTAACGTTAGTTACCTTTGCGTCACTCATCACTGCGCCAGTAATTGAGACCGGTGCGAAAGGTCTCTGTCAGCCTTTATTAGCCCGCCAATATAATCTATTGGTTAGATTACCGTAGATCTCTTAGTGGGAACGTTCCAAGCGATTTGCGTAAATTGAACTATTGATTGGATTTCTTTAACAGCGGAGGCATCTTCATCTTGGAACCTAAAGCGAAGTGATCAATAGCTTCTATTCGGAAAGTTAATAACTTATAATAAAAGAATATATTATACTCTGTATATTACATATACTATTTGTACTAAATTCCTCCATTGAAGATATATTCTTGAGATGTAAGAAATTGCCCCATAAATTTCTTTTCTTAAAGAAACTATTTTCCGAAGTTGTCATAAAAGAGATGATTGATCAGTCCTTGAAGCAATTCAATGAATAAGAGATCTACTAATAATAACATTGTCGGAGTCCATTGTCCGATGGGTTGACCCAATTACCGTCCACAGACACCACATTCAAGCAAAATTGGTCGATCTGTCTACGGAAATTAAATTTTCTGAATACCTATTCACTCGACTTGGCACCGAAAGTGAAAGTGTAATGTTGCCAACCATATTTGAACTCTATCACGTATTGATCCTATTAGAACAAAAGTAAGTAATGAAGCCCTGACAATTAATTTTATTAGTATTAGAGACTAGAGGCCGGTCGTGGCGCAGCGGCACGAGGTGTGACTGCAAAATCGACTGGTTCTGGGTGTCGAGGTTAAGCGCGGCGTTGAGTTCTGCCACTCAACATGCAATGCCTCCAGAATTCGGCAGAAAGTGGGGAACGGAGTGTCTTAACACTAGGTTCCCTCTGCCTACCCTGCTGTGTGCGGGATACAGCGTGAAGCTAATTTTTAATCTTAATTTTTTATTAGAGACTACAAATTCGGAATTCAGAAAATCATCAATGAAACATTGGAAATTGGAGTTCTGTTATAGATAATAGTGAGTAATGTGTCATATACAGGGCTGTCGAAAAAACAGTTTAGAAATATTAAAAATATGTAACAAGGGTCAACGCAACTAGGTCGTAAATTGACATGGGGTATATTTTGGTGAGTTTGCGATTGCTTTTCATTGAAAACGAAGGGATCACATTAAACTGGTGCAATAGATGGGGTAGATTTTCTCGATTCATTTGTTATTTCAGGATCGCGGAGTGATCAGTTCACAACTGGTAAGGACGTATTGTCGGCCCTCGGGCCATTGTGTTTTTTACGTTGACGCAGCGTTTTTCCGCGAAAACGTATCAAAGTCTTTGTGGGCTCGCCATCCTGGAAATATTGGACACGCTGTAGGAAATCTGTCCGTTTTCTTGTACTACGTATTATGTAAAGTATTCATTTTATTATTATTATTCTATGGATTCAACTTCATAATAAATACATGTAAAGGATCCAGAGCTTATTAATGAAAATATAATATTAAAATAATAATACACTATCTTCTAAAGCTAAAAATATTTTAATACTTATTTAAGATTAACTTTATGTACTATGATATAACGGGTTACATTTTGATGAGAGAAAAAAAAATATACAGTAGAAACTCTATTATCCGGCCCTCAGTTATACGAATTCGCGATTATCCGGACTACAGACCAACTGTATTAAATGTACCTACAAGTCGTATCAATGCAAGCGTGTCGAATCTGGCACCACCCCGCCCGCGCCGCGTCCCATAGTCGTATATCTTAAGATATCTTAATAAACATTGATTTTCACTTTATGTATTAGTTGTTTTAATTAAATTTATATCACTACGTATGTGCATACTTACATATTCTAAATACCCGATTACTCGATTTTCCATACTTTTGATTATCCGGATTTTCGATTATCCGAATGCCTACCAACAACAATTAGTCCGGTTAATCGAGTTTCTACTGTAATCCAATATGACAAAAATCTAAAAAAAAGTATATTTTTTATTGCTATAAAAATATTATTTATTAAATGAAAGAAGCATCTTGTATCTATTACGAATTCAAATTGTATTAAGCACAAAATATAATAATCAAGGGTATATTATTCAAAGATCTTAAAATTTTAGACACGGAAGTTATAAAATGATCCACTAATTTCCGTTTGAGCGTTACATTCGCATGATTTCGGACTAGAATATTTTATGACAAATTTAAGAGGTTGTCACCAATTTAGTATTTTTTTATTCTAAAATACAAATATTTTATATTATATTTACAAGTATTAATTAGTATTAGTTATTAATAATAAAATGGATAACGGAGTGCCTTAACACTGAGTTTAATCTAGTTATCCTGCTGTGCAGGGCGCAGCGTGGTAAAAAAAACTATTAATTATAAGAAGACACTTAGGCCGTGTAGTTTTATTCCATGGAAAGAAATAATATTATCGTTATCGAATTTAAACGTTTATTTAAATTAAGCACTGACCACGAGGTTTTTGACACTGACTTAATACAGTAACAAGAATGAAAAAAACGGTTACAAAAGATAGAAGATTATCATATATGTTCTTGCGTTTTGCGTGTTGAGTGACGGAACTCAACTCCGCCACACCAGAACGAAAAAATGAAAATATTAAACATTTCATTTCCTCGATTGCGAATCGAACTCTTAACCTGTCGCGTTTACATTGCACCACGACTGGCCTCATACACTATATTATATATATATATATATATATATATATATATATATATATATATATATATATATATATATATATATATATATATACACATAGTATAAGAAAACAAATTGAGAATGGTTGTTTCTATTAACACCACACCAATAAACAATTTGATCAACACATCCAAACTGGATCAATAATAGGCCTCCAGCCAACGACCTGACCTGAGGCCAGTGGGCATTAATAACCGAGCTAGTTCTAAGTGCATGTGCAATTGTCCTGTTAGCGGAGAATACAAACAACAATGCGGGACTAATCACACGGGACGGATGCCAGTAATTAAGAGCGCTGGACTCGTTTGAGGGTTGACGGGCGA
Organism: Heliconius himera; assembly: GCA_021202915.1. Classification (NCBI taxonomy): domain Eukaryota; kingdom Metazoa; phylum Arthropoda; class Insecta; order Lepidoptera; family Nymphalidae; genus Heliconius; species Heliconius himera. Next base: position 186,984 of record JAJHJA010000208.1, read on the forward strand.
TATATGAAGACGGTCTGTATGGGAGTGTCCTTAGGCTTAAGTGAATATGATTTAGACGATTAAATTAAAATTAAAAATTTAAAAAATCAGCTTCACGCTGTATTTCGCACACAGCAGGGTAGGCAGAGGGAACCTAGTGTTAAGACACTCCGCTTCCCACTTTCTGCCGAATTCTGGAGACATTGCGTGTTGAGTGGCAGAACTCAACGCCGCGCTTAACCTCGACACCAGAGCGAAGAAATGGAAATATAAATTTAAGTAAATGTTTCATCTCCTCGAGTGGGGATCGAACCCACAACCAGTCGGTTTTACAGTCACACCTCGTGCCACTGCGCCACCACTGGCCTCTATTTTGATGATAATTTTTTTTATATCGCCGTTTGAGGCCAACGGTGATGGAAACAAACTTTCGACGAAATAAAATATTTCATATTTTGATCTCCTCGCTTGGGTAACGAGGCAAAGCGCAGGGTGGTACTGCTACTCAACACGTAATGACTCCAAACTTCAGCAGGGAGAGGGGTACGAAAGTGTCTTAATGGGAACGGAGCATCTTAACCCTATGTTCTCAGGTTCCTCCTGCATATCCTGCAATATGCTCGATATAGCGTGAAACTAATTAAATATAAAGAATTATTGCACTGAAGTACGAAGAATCTAAACAAAACTTAAATAAAGCGTAAAAGTTTACAACATAGAAAAAAATATTGAAAAGAAAAAAATTATATATTTTTTGTATTGTATTTGTATACTTGCATGCTAACTGACACAGTGATCATTATATCTAACCCCACATCAAAAACTCAAGGGTCACTTCCCTTCCAGGTCAATATCTACACAAACATCTTTCGATATAATAGCAAGCGAACGCGGATGTCTAAAACAATTTGGTATTTTTTTAAGCTTCACTTCAACCTAGTGTAGATACTCCGTTCCCATTCCTCACTTTCCGTCGAATTCTGGAAATGGAAATATTATATATTTCATTATTCCCTGCTAGGGATTCACCGTGAAGATAGATTAAGTTTAAATATTTCATTTCTTCGAATGAGAATCGAAACCGCGCTTAGAGTCGCACGCTTTTGTGCTTTTTGTGCCTTTGCGCCACGCCTCAGGATGGTTCAAACTAAAACATTGAAAAAAATCAAATCAAATCAGCTTTATGCTGTATCCCCCACACAGCAGGGTAGGCAGAAGGAGAGTAGAGACCTAGTGTTAAGACATTCCGTTCTCCACTTTTTGCCGAATTCTGGAGGCATTGCGTGTTGAGTGACAGAACTCAATGCCGATCTTTGCCGAAATGGAAATATAAATTTAAGTAAATATTTCATCTCCTCGAGTGGGGGTCGAACCTACAGCCAGTCGATTTACACTTTGGGCCCTTGCGCCACGACTGCCCTGGTCTAACTAAAAAACAATATTCACAAAAAACCCTGAACAAAAGCAAAAATTCGATTATGGTTTGTAAACTCCGTTATCACAAAAAAGGGTAAGACTTAAAGGGTACGTAATTATCGATTCTGGTCAAAGCCCATTCTTATGTTCCAGAACTTGTTCCCTCAAAGTTTCTGAAACTTTTTCAACTTATTTAGCCCATATTTTTGGGTACTGACAAACAATGCCACAAATTATTTTCTTGGGACGTTATTCCTTAAACTTGTGTAAAACTCTATACAAATATTTTATTAACCGTCGTTTATTTAAGTATTATTTGTATCTTGTTAATTTATTATTTATTTTTTATAAAAAATAAAACTACAACACTAATTTACAGTAAGCCTAAAAAATTGATTGAGGGAAAATGTTGAATTATGCAACATTTCGTCTAAATATAGACTCAGCTTCACGCTGTATCCTGCACACAGCAGGGTAGGCAGAGGGAACCTAATGTTAAGACACTCCGTTCCCCGCTTTCTGTCATATTCTGGAGGCATTGGAGAGACACCAGAGCGAAGAAATAGAAATATCGCGTCGGTCGGTTTTACAGTCACACTTTGCGCCCCTGCGCCACGACTGGCCTCAACTAGCCTTAGAAAGATTTTCTAAAATCCCCTACAAAAACGATTTGCAATTTTAATCCAAAAGCTGCCGAGAGCAAAATCGAACAATAGCACGATTAAACCAACCATACAACTCACAAATCGATCGAGCTAATATCAGATTGATCGATAGCACAGTAGGCGGCGAAATGGGCCGCCATCAAGGCAAAAGTTTCGAGAACGCTGCAAAATCCTAGTTCAGTCATCAGAAAAAATATTAGAGCGAAAGAAATGAGCGAACGAGCGAGCTCCAAGTTTTATTATACGTTTTTCCATCGCCCCCATCATGTGCCAAACAGCTGCCGCGTAGGTTTTTTACCGTCAACTCTGACCCCATACTCGACGATGGGAATCGGTTTTAGTATGTAAGTTCTGGAGGAATTTAAAACTTATTGGCTGGGTCGTACGACCTTCGTTTGTGCGCGGTTCTAAGTGGGTGCTGCTGTTTGTAGATGAATTGGTCGTTTTTTAATTACACGTATTTTTTTTTGTTTTTAATGCAATTGTATAATTACTATTGCATTTTCGAAATGCGGTTTTCAGATGAGAATTTGTATGTACAGTACGAAATGGATTTCGTTGTTCAATATAAATAAGGATGTGCTATTTGATAGTATACACGATGAATTTAAGATCGATTTCCATTTAATGAAAATGTAAATATTTTAAAAATGTAAATATTCTGGTCGGTTTCCAGGAAGCGCGGGTTCGAGTCCCGCTACGTTCAAATTCTTATACGTTTTCTAAATAAGAGTGTAAATATTTTTTATTTATATTCTCATTGTCTGTAAGATAGACGGAATGTGGAGAACAGAGTGTTTTACTTTCAGGCTACCATACAACTAGAATTGAATGAATTATTGTAGGAGCAATTTCTTAAAATATGTTTCACGTAAACACTCCGTATAACAACATTCAGTCGCAAATATAAATGTGCAACCTTTAGAGACACCGTGAATAGAACTTATCTCCCGCTGCGCTGACACAAGGATCATTTTTATAATATTTCACTATATCCATTTAGTTTCAGCAGTAAAATCAGCTTCCCGCTGTATTCTGCACACAGCAGGGTAGGCAGAGGGAACTTAGTGTTAAGACACTCCGTTCTACCGAATTCCGGAGGCATTGCGTGTTGAGTGGCAGAACTCAACGCCGCGCTTTGCCTCGACACCAGAGCGAAGAAATGGAAATATAAATTAAAATAAATATTTCATTTCCTCGAGTGAGATCGAACCCACAACCAGCCACATCCACAACCAATCGGTTCTACAGTCACACTTCGTGCTCCTGAGCCACGACTGGCGTCAGTAGTAAAAGACACAAATAACTAATAAAAATACTTAATAAAAAATGTGATACTTAGTTTTAAGTACCGTGGGATGCTAAATATTTAGACATGTTGATACAATATAATTTTTATTTTCATGTCCTACCCATATGACAAAATCGAATATAGCCAATAGCCGATAATCTAATATAGCCCAGAGGCCATTCGTGGCGTAGGGGCACAAGCGTGCGACTGTGAATGCGACTGGTAGTGGGTTCGGTCTCCACTCGAGGAAATAAAATATTTTATATTTTCGTTTGGTCTTACGAGGTAAAGCGCGACGCTGAGTTCCGCCACTCGGTGGAAAGTGAAGAATAGAATTATCTATATGAGAACGGAGTGTCTTAACACTAGGCTATCTAGCCTTTTTATATATTTATTCGACGATTCAAAAGTGCTTACAATAATATATTTGCATGAAGAATATTTTGAATTTGAATTTAGGTTCCCAGGTACCCTCTGTCCACCCTGCTATGTTCAAAATAGCAGGAAACTTACAATATAACCAGTAAGTACCCAATGTAATACAGAACTAAAGCTACAAAAATGGAGCTTAATAAACTCTCCGTCCCAGTTATGTATCTTTATCTGGTAGTAATAAAACCGTGTGATATTAAAGGAATTCATCATAGCTAGAGAGCTTATTATCGTGTGGCGAAGTAAGCAAGGACCCCGGGGAGGTCGTAACCGTTCCAAGGCAATTACGTATGACATGTCATAAAATGCCACATTTGTAAATGCGGTTGTACAATAAAGCTGATGAAAACATACATTTTGAAAATTAAATTAAAATTAGCTTCACGCTGTATCCCGCACACAGCAGGGTAGGCAGAGGGAACCTAGTGTTAAGACACTCCGTTCCCCACTTTCTGCCGAATTTTGGAGGCATTGCGTGTTGAGTGGCAGAACTCAACGCCGCGCTTAACCTCGACACCAGAGCGAAGAAATGGAAATATAAATTTAAGTAAATATTTCATCTCCTCGAGTGGGGATCGAACCCACAACCAGTCGGTTTTGCAGTCACACCTCGTGCCGCTGCGCCACGACCGGCCTCATTATTAATAAATTTTGAATATATATATTTTGTATTTTTATAATCAATCTTGTTTACCCCGCGCTAAGTACAGCCGTATCAATAAAAGTCAGTAATAATTTACAAAAAAAACAAATATTTACATATTTATTTAGAAAACGTATAAAAATTTGAACGTAGCGGGACTCGAACCCGCGCCTCCTGGAAACCGACCAGGTCGATTGGACCTTTCCAGGAGGACAAATTTATACGTTTTCTAAATAAGTATTTTTCTTTCCTAAACGTAGAATAATACTTTAAAAATGTTTTAAAAAATATTTACATATTATAATAGACACAGGAAATCACAGATAATATTCAAATGAAATATCAAAAGCAATAATGGACACGAAGAACAATACACAAATCATACATCCGGCCCCATCTTGGTTAAAACGGGATAGCACTACGCTCCTAAGCCCGTTTGATTCCATCAAGGAACTTACATAGCAACGATATCACATCTAAAACTTATCAGAACTCCGAACTAATCCAATGTCACTAAGGAAGTAAGTAAGCGTAAGTCGAGTTTGCAACAGGAAACCAGCCTCGAAGTTATTCCCATAACGATAGCTGTAAGGTAAATATTGTATTGACTATTTTAGAGGGCATGTAGATAGTCGCGTGTTGAGGCCAGTCGTGGTGGTAGGTTACAAATGTGTGACTGTTAACGCTACTGGTTGTAGGTTCGATTTCAACTCGAGGAAATGAAATATTTCATATTTTCACTTAGCTCTGGTGTAGGCTAAGGCGACGTAGAGGTCCGCTATTCAACACCAAATGCCTCCAAATTCGGCGGAAAGTGAGAAACGGATAAGTCTTAATAGGGACGGAATGTCTTAGCACTAGATTCTCAGGTTTCATTTGCCTAATCTGATTACGTACGGGGTACAGCGTAAAATTAAAAAACATGGAAGTGTAACTATTCAGGTTGAGGATTCCAATCTTTCGCAATGAAATATTAGTATACATAGAATTTCTATTATATAGATGTAGATTTTCTAAAACAATAATTACGTACAAAAGTTTCTAAGTAGCGTACAACGAAAGGGATTTTGTTTTAATTTAATCGGTAGATTTGATAAATTTACCGATTAAAAGAAATATATAAATATAAATTAAAAAAAATATAATATAAGAATAAAAAAAATATAAATATATCAATCAGGTTATCAAAATAATATAGTAAGCAATACAAAAAAAATAACACATATTTTAGAATGTAAATATGGAAAAGAGGAACGACTGCAAAATATTGCATATGCTGACGCTACATATTTATGACGTCGCATTTCAGACGACAAGGCGGTAGCTAGTGGCCAAACAGTCTGCGCGCTAAGGTGTTCTCTCAAAGAAACCACGTCTTTTATACCTTTAAGAGCAAATACTACGGTCCCCGTAAAAAATTTAAGCTTGGAATATAGGGACGTGAGAGATTTCCTTATGTTACACACAATTTTATGTACAAAATGTTTTAAAACGTCGAAATAAATAATTTTAAGGAATGGTAGGAAAAAGAATTAAATGACAGAATATTCATTCTGTAGAAAAAAAATCTGATTTATTCCATTAAGCTTTTTTAAATCACTGCGTGTTGTTGTTGTATTGGTTAATACGTAGGAGAGTCTTGACAATAGACTATTTCTGCATAATATTTTAATTTTTTTTTGTTTATGTTTTACACGTTTTTCTTAGCTTGACACTGCACCCTGCATAGCAAATAGCCAGAAGGAATCTGGGAACTTAGTGTTAAGAAACTCCATTTCTATTGAGACATTTCCCTTCTCCACCTTCCGTCGAGTTCGGGAGGCATTGTATGTTGTATGGTTTAACTCAACGCCGAAACTAGTTTTCTTTTTTAATATTGTACGTTACTTTGTACCTACTTATGTATAAATTTTGCCTAATCTGATTAATATAATTGAAAGCAGAAATTTAATGTATCGAATTAATTGAAAATAATTATATTCTCAATACATTTTCCATATAAGTACGGAAACCTTAAAGTTAAAGCGTAATCTAAAATATTGAACTGTCAAATATCAAATAAGATTTCATTTAATTACTATACTGAATTTCTGATTCTAATATAATGTTAAAGGCATTCCGGAAAAGGAGGAAAAATCTAAATTATATTTTGATGGGGATTGAATTCACTGTAATATTCTTGCTTGGAAAGTCGTTCTGTGTTTTACGTTCACGTTTTTTTTTATAAAGTTCAAAAATTTTGTTAAAATATTATAATGTAAATTCGTATGTTTTATTGAATATTCATTTTATTATATTTATAATAATAGATTGTTATTATTTGAGGCCAGTCGTGGCGCAGTGGCATGAGGTGTGACTGTAAAACCGACTGGTTGTGAGTTCAATCCCCACTCGAGGAGATGAAATATTTACTTAAATTTATATTTCCATTTCTTCGCTCTGGTGTCAACGCAAAGCGCGGCGTTGAGTTCTGCCACTCAACACGCAATGCCTCCAGAATTCGGCAGAAAGTAGGGAACGGAGTGTCTTAACAATAGGTTCCCTCTGCCTACACTGCTGTGTGCGGGATACAGCGTGAAGCTGTTTTTTTTTATTGCTAATATAGAGCCATTCTGGTGCAATTAGAAAGACTACTAGCGACTATTATACATTGTAGGTCAACTCCGGTCAAATTTTAAATTTCAAAATAATTATGGTTCGCTAATTCTGGTTGACGTTTACTGATATATAGGTTGGCATTTGATTGTTTGTGTAATTGTGGAAGTAGTCTCTACACTAACTTGTCTCTACTTATAATACAATATTTTCATATCAGTAAAAAAACTACGTTAACAGAGATATTGAGTCTTGACATTCAATAAACAGAAAGTAGAGAATTTAGTGAAAAGTGGGCAACGGAAGTATCTTAATGGGAATGAAATATCTTAACACTAGGTTCCCAGCCTCCATCTGCTTACTCTGCTCTGTGCGGAATACAGCGTGAAGCTAATGTGTTAGTAGCAAAACTGTCTTAATCCCAAGTTATTTCAGGTACAACCGCAGCCGCAGCGTCTAATTTTGTACGAATCAATAATGATCGATCAACATTTCTATATATAACGTACGAACCATTTCCGGCGCGACGTAACTTTGAAAATTTATAATGATGTATATTCTTTAGTAAACACAATGGTGTTATAACGAAATAGGCATGTCTATATAGTATGTCCAAAGTCGATTGTAGCATTTATTAATAGTAACTTAACTAATATTTTCGATCTTGATTTCTTTATAATATTTTTATATAAAATAGCACACGAGGCCAGTCTTGGCGCAGCGGCACGAAGTGTGACTGTAATACCGACTGGTTGTGGGTTCGATCCCCACTCGTGGAGATGAATTATTTACTTAAATTTATATTTCCATTTCTTCACTCTGGTGTCGAGCTTAAGCGCGGCGTTGGGTTCTGCCACTCATCACGCAATGCCTCCAGAATTCAGCAGAAAGTGGGGAGCGGAGTGTCTTAAAATTAGGTTCTCTTTGCCTACCCTGCTGTGTGCGGGATACAGCGTGCAACTGATTAACCACACTATACAAAGCAAAAATATGAAATTTTTATCACACTTTCACATAACAACAAAACTATACAAAAATATCGTACTACCTTTTAAGCATTACAAACAGTGACTTATGTAAAAATATATGACAGTACTCGAGCACATTATAACACCACGAAAAGTAATAAAGATTTGTTGTATTCAGTACAGTGGCAATACATGTACGAAATATAAGGAAGGAATTACAACATTATTCTCTGTAAACGCTGTTTTATACCATAAATGTATAAAACTGAGTTCTTACTCCGCAAATAGCGAATTTATAGCCTAATTCTTTTTGGTAAGTAGGGACGGATGTCATAGCGTACAACATTTTTAGTATGGTAGTTTTAAGTATAAAGTTATTTAGGATAAGGTAAAACGGAAACACTATGTTAATAGCTTAGTTTATATGGACATTGTATATTGTAAATTCAAGTTGATTTTTTGTTTGAAAATGTAATGTTTAACTTAACCTTTGTAAGTGCTATTTAGATTCTGTTTTTGGTTTATATATTAAATTTATATATTTTTCTATTACATTAGATTAGATCCAGTGTGTGTGGATTCGATTTGTGGGCATAAATGATTTTTGTGTTGAGTTCTCGCACTCAACACGCAATATTTCAGATTTGAACGTAAAGAGATGAACGGAGAGTCTTAACACAAGTTCTTTTGATCTTACTACATACAGGATAAAGCATAAAGCAAAAAAAAATTACAAATATGGATCGATAAACTTTTCCTATTTTAATATATAAAATCAAACCTATCACGTAAACACCAATTTCTAAATAAATGTGAATCAAACCAAATAAAATGAACCCATTTAAATTCCCAAACAACCGAAACACAATAAAAGCAATTGTTAAATTTCAAACTGCAGCACACTTTATCATTGAGCGGTGCGGTCATCGAACCCGAGTCAAGTTCAAGAGTAGAAAGGGACGGCTGTTTATTTTTAGGGCACTAAACATACTTAACTCTAACACATGGTGCAATGTTTCCTGTTATTTTATTAGCGATGCCAATGGCCGTCTTAGCGCAAAATGTGATAGAAATACTAAGTACCTACTTCTAAGACCAAATATTTATAGTCAAACGGTCACAGATGGTCCGAACATGTGGTAAGACGTAAACTCGTCTCCACAGAAAGACGTGGTCTACTTATTAGTTGAACTTTTATATGTTGAATCGTAAAATGCGATACGATATCTGCATATTATTTAAATAATGGTACTTTAAAATACACTTCGAAAGATACTATATTCGAGTTTAACTTTCAAAAGGAACTGGAAGTTTTTTAAGTCTTCCAAGTGTATACGTAAGCCAAGTTATGAGTGATGAAACTTATCGTTTTTAGTTCCAGTTTTTAAGGATTTCTTGCTTTTTGTGGAATAAGCGGAGATAATCTAGTGTTCAATTTACTTATTTTTAAAAACTGAATATTTTGAAATGTAGTTTGATGTAATAATTACGTCAACTGACAGACAAATGCCACCTCAGTCTACCCGTGACCACGGACTACAGCAAAGTGTTCGAAACGTTGGGTTTCCAAAAATGTACAATTTTAAATATACGCGATTAATCCGATTAAAATAGTTTCATTTAAAATAATTAAATGTTATTTAAATACATGTAAACATTTTATAACATTATTATATAATAACTTAACAAATAAGCCTTTAAAAAAAATCACCACACTTTTACAAATCATCGTATTTAGAGATTAACTATATTTGCAAAATAAATATAATAATTTAAAGAGAAATGCTTTTCAATTGAAAGCGCAATAGACCCAGCTCCACCATTGTTAGCTCACATTGTGCGACCACCTGCCTCATTAATAGAACCAATCGGCGTCCACAAAGACCTCTCACAAACTTACTCAGATTTTATAAAGTTGACAGACTCAGCTGCTGTTACTTTGTAGACTCGGTAAATAGATGGATATTCAACGGAAATACTAAGAATAATATAATTTTTTTTTAGTTAGTTTAGGGGGAGTTTAGTGTTAAGACACTCCGTTAGCTACTTTGCTCCAAATTCTGGAAGCATTGCGTGTTAAGATGAAATGAAAATATTTAATACTAGCGACCCGCTCGCGGCTTCGCCCGCTTAAACCACAAAATTATTTAATTAACACACTGAATTATGTTCGTGTTTTGATATACCTATAATGTATGTTTGCAATGCAATGAAGATTTTTAATGAGAAATTTACTAAAACTTTAGGTCGCATTTTCGTACCCATGAGAATCTTCAATTGAATTTTTGAAATAAAAACACAACTTATCGATACTTACAATAAAATCCTAACTCATCGGTGTCTGTACATGGAAGATATTACAATTAGCATTGTAATAGAACATGGTCAGTTTGTCTGTTTGTCTGTGAATTTGTTCACGATAATCTCAGAAACGGCTTAACCGATTTAAATCCTTTTTTGTTTGCATTTTGGCAATCTGCCCTTAAATATTTAATGTTAGCTTTATTTTAATCAGCTTCACGCTGTATCCCTCACACAGCAGGTTAGGCAGAGGAACCCTAGTATTAAGACACTCCGTTTCCCACTTTCTGCCGAATTCTGGAGGCATTGCGTGTTCTCGTTCTTTCGTGTTCTCGTTCGCTCGACACCAGAGCGAAGAAATGGAAATATAAATTTAAGTAAATATTTCATCTCCTCGAGTGGGGATCGAACCCACAACCAGTCGGTTTTACAGACACACTTTGTGCCGCTGCGCCACGACTGGCCTCAACTGGACTGGACTTTATTTTAATCGGTTCACACAAAGTTAAAACCAGATCCACGCTTTATCCCGCCTTTAGCAGGGTAAAGATTATGCGTAAGATTATGAGATTATGTTGTAATGTAAGTATTAAGATATTGCATATAATGTGTGACTGATGTGCGAAATTAATATATTATTAAATTATAATTCAATCCTCCAAGTGGGGATCGGACCCACACCAGTCACGTTACAGCCACAACTTTGGCCTTTAACAAAGAACAAAAGAGAAGCGCGTCAGCGCTCCTTTTACGGAAATAGCATAAAGGTAAAATATTTTAATTCCATACCTAAAGAATTTAAGCAACAGTGTAGACGTAGGTTTTTTTTTTCATTTCACGATGTTTAATCATATCTATATTTCGTGTGAGGCAGTTACGCTTTGATACCAATAACGTAAACACATACTACTACAAAAATACTACTAAAACCTTTAGATTTTAGAACTTTGAACTTTGCCGGGTTTTAGCCGGGTAGGTTTTGGAACCTACGGCTCGATTTCGGAATGAGGCGTATGCGGCGGTTTCCCTTTGATAGGTGTATATGTGCGTGCGTCGTTCTTGACAAATTGTATTTTGTTTTACAACGATAATTTTATTATTTATTCGTGGCTTTGTCCGCTTGAATTACATGATTACTCTTTTAAGAAATATAGATATTACAAACAGCTTTAACTAATAATTAACAGCCTTAACTTCTTAACAAATTTTGTAATTGTATATCAACGGGAAGTACCTTATAGTTATGATAGAAAATGCGATAAAAAACGAAGCATAAACCCTCATATTTCATCGTCATTTGATTGCGATGATTTAGAAGATAGATTTTATGTGCTCTAAGGGAATATAGACTTGAACATTGAGGTATCTAACCTTTAACCGATCTTGTACAAAATAGTCTTGACAGACGGACAGACGGACAAACAACAAAGTTATCTTATAGGAATTTTGAGGTATGTACCCTAAAATACCCTTGGCTCATACATACATGCAACATACAGGTGCAATGTCGGTACGTGTCGCTTGTAAGTAATGAAATAATACTGCGGGATATTTTTATAAACAGTGTCAGAGCATTTTTTTCTTGAGACACAATTTTTTAGAGGTTGCTCCCAAAAGTTAAAGATTTTATACGTTTTTTAAAAAAATATTAATAACATAAACGAACGAACGGGCTGAAGAACCTATTCAAAATATTTCTTTGAATATTAAGTCATTCTTTATCACTGTTATTTAACATAATTACGAATTAAGCTAGACTGTTACGAAGGTAATCTTCACCAACAATTCAATTTAGTTTACTTTGTAGTTAGTACTATGAACAATTGTACTTTAAAAATACGTAAATTTATCAACAGTCAAATAAATAAGACGTTTCTAAAGTCGTTCTTTTGGACTTACAATTGAACTGTAACCATTCGAACATTGTTAGAAAAAAACTACTATGTTTATGTTAAATTTATTATAAGTATAGATTACACTTACATGACGTAATTAACGTTAAGCAAATAATAACTCAACAATATAATAACATTCATTGTGATATGTAGTCAATAGATATCATTGCGTATGTTTCTTTTTTTTTCAAATATAAATATCTTTAAAACTTTAAGTACATTATTTTTTGATAGAGTGTAGCGGTAACCTTTCCAAACTATATTTTTTTTATGTTTTTTATATTTATAATATATTTTACAGCGCCATCTATTATCTATAGATCCCATCGCAATTAGTGATAGCTTTACGTATATGAAACATTCGTTAGTACCTATTTTTGTCAATAGATAGCGTTACTTGTGTCGATTTTTTAATATCTCAAATATTAACGCCTTGAAAACTTAAATACTTATATCTTTTGATAGAGTGAAGTAATTACAATGAAATAAACACTAAAACCTACCTTGATTTATTTGTAATTTTTATGTTTAAAAATTGCTTAAATTTATTGTGTACTTTTTACGTGATACGTGTTCACATAAACAGACAAACAGACAAACAGACAAACAGACAAACAGACAAAAATTCCAAAAATGTTGGAAATGGATTCTGTTAATTATACTTTAACACCCTGGCTAATTTTTTTTTAAATATTTTCAATGTACAGAAACGACTTTTCTACAGATTTATTATAAGTATAGATTTAGTTTCTTCGAAGCGGCACGAGGTGTGGTTGTAAAACCGACTGGTTGTTGGTTCGATTCCTAGTCGAGGAGATGAAATATTTTCTATTTCTTCGCTCTGGTGTCGACTAGGTTCTAACTAGGTTCCCGCTGCCTAACCTGCTGTGTGCAGGATACAGCGTGAATCTGATTTTTTTTTTATTTAATTTCTTCGAATGGGAATCTACCCCCCAAACCCACTTGCACCCCTGCTCCACGTCTGGCCTCTTAATAAATAGCTATATTAACATTCTAAAACGAAATGTAAATAGATAATATTAACTAACCAAAATATATGGTAAACTGTTTTCACAAATGAAACTGTAACAAGCTCGCCGCAAAACTTTTATGAATACATTGTGCATCAAATTACATTTTAAACTATGAAGCAAATTCGTTGTGGTTAAATCTAAATTGCTAGCATTATACAAACAATAAAATAAATCGTTCAAGCAAAGATGTTGAATACAGAAACAGTACATTACATGCCACCTGGCCTTAAAAGTGAAGTGAAGTGGTGTTCAGGGAGGTCTTCGTAAAATGGTTGTGAGGTGCATTACACTTGTATAGCACCTCGTGACGCTGACTGGCCCATTTCTTACGACCCATTGACTCCTTCCTATTCATCGGTGCATTCCCAAATGAGAGGGTTTTGTTGTTAAGTGTGTCAGTACATGAAATGTAAACTCAGTGAAATATATGCCTACTAGGGTATATAAATTTTCTTTGTAAAAAGGAGATGGAATATGGAAAAGTGTAAAATGGCTTCCAAGTTTAGATGTAGAGTATGGATTGTTTAGTTGTTCAATTAAGGTTGATGCAGATTTTAAATATGCTTATACATTTCTTAGTAAGTTTATTAATATATATATATTTTTTTTCATTATTATTTTATTTTACAATTTAGAAAATTACTACCAATAAAGGATCAGTAATCAGTATGGTAAAATTAAAAATAAGAACCCCACACAAATTAATTTAAAATTTAATCATCATTTTGACGGTAGAAAGATGGATTACCTTTGCAAATTGTTCTATTCAACTATAATATTTTACTTTGCACAATAGGGAAACGTTACAGCGAAGTTGCCACAAACGACGTCCCAACGTTACAACCCCGCATCGGGCTTATTATGAGCTTCCTTTTAATCCGGATTTAAAAACTGCATCACAATGGGCTAGACACACTCGTAGCCGTCTCACAAAAAAGTCTTCCTTTGCTATCCATAGAGTATTACAACAAATATTTTCATTACAGATCCAATATTTGCGTAGTCCTAGGCAACAAGGGACGTATAACAGCATTATTTATCAACTGTCATAATATTACTGGGTGCACCTTGTATCTGGTTTAAATACAGGAGGCATCGTGAGGCACAATCGATCACACGTTCAATTTCTGTTTACAACGAAAAGCAATATCATTCAAAATTGTTAACAGAATACCTTTTCTACTTGCGACCAATTTGAGAACGTTATGAGAGTTCTCGTGGATACGCACAAAGGAGATGTCTGATGTAGTATGGCGTCACACGTACGTACATATGTAAATTTTGCATTATTTATATAGTTCAATTTTCAAATACTGTATTTTGTTTTACTAAACAATTAAAAATAAAAATTAAATTAAATCAGCTTTACGCTGTATATAGAGTTAAGACACTCGGTTTCAAAGTTTCCGCCGAATTCTGGAGGCATCCCGTGCTGAGGTGCGGAACTCAACGCCGTAATTAACAATTACTACAAAATAATTTAAATTAAATATAACTTCAGACGTCGCAAATCGATGCGGGATCGGTAATCTGATATGTTAGATGTAATAAAACAAAAGGCAGACACACTCGTCTCAACGAAGACGATATATTATAGCACCGCCATAAAGTTGTCCCTCTCCCGCGAGGCGGCGCCATGCTGCCCCCCCCCTTCCCCCCTCCCCCTCCGCAGGACGCACGCACGTGCGTGTCATGCCGCATAGGCAAGTCATTCGAGACCATGTACTTTCTAACTAACTCTACTTTTAAATATAGTCGAGGCTTGTATCTATTGTTCAAATTTACTATCACTATTTTAACTTAAGGTCACTTAATTATATAGAAATGGTAAATTAACTTCAGATAGAAAAAGATAGATTAATGATTTTTTTTTTAATATAATTAATGAGAAATCTAATATCGACGTTAATGTATTAGAAGTGTATTATAAATATATAAACTGTAAAGTACTTAGTAACTTAGTACTTATACGCACTTATAGACAAAGCGATGTAAGAACTTCCTATAAGCTTATTACCAGCTTCTAACAAAATGTTTTAATAAATTGCTGCAGAAATGTCCAATCATAAACAACATAGCGTCACAGCGGTATTATGCACCCTAACCACATAACAGTACCCTTGGGTATTGGTTCCTGACGAATGACCCAATAAATACCCATAAGGCAAAACGTGACACGTACAAAACATTCCAGGATATAAAAGCATTATCCTGTTAAGTAATTTATTTCTTCTTCAGGTAGTAAGTGAACGGTTATTTTATGGGCCCACTTAAACGTTCTATAATCCTAGCAGTTAAAGCATAAAAGAGGGTGTTCAAAACCATAATGCAACATCATAAACTGTTTGAAATTGAACCTTCCGCGACGGCACCTGTTTAAACCTGGACAGTCAATAAAACTTGTTTTAGAACCATGTTTTTGATTTTTTAAATCCATAATACTAGTTGGATTACGCTTTCTTTGTTAATAAAAACTCGATGCTATAAATTGTCTTTTGTAATTTCGATATCAGATTTACAAAAAAAATCAAATAAATCAGCTTCACGCTGTATCCCGCAAACAGCAGGGTAGGCAGAGAGAACCTAGTATTAAAACTCCGTTCCCCACTTTCTGTCGAATTCTGGAGGCATTGCGTGATGAGTGGCAGAACTCAACGCCGCGCTTAACCTCGACACCAGAGGGAAAAAATGGAAACATACATTTAAGTAAATATTTAATTTCATTCGATATTAGATTTTGTATTCATTAATGTAAGATATCAGGAACAAATTATTCGAAAATTCCTCGTTGGGATTTTTTTTAATAAAAGCAAATAACTATGGGGAAAGGAAGTAAGTGGTGACTAACCTATAGCATTCTTGCTCCCTAATGAGTCATACAGAGCGAGAGAAATTTTGCTCAGCATCCAGTATGAGGTCGATAGTTGTCACCCGACCCACACAAGTAAAACCGGTCGTAACAATAAATATATTACACAATATACACACATATAGAACAATAAATGATTAGATGCACTTTACAAAATATCAGATTTTGTATTGCATTTGAATTTCGTTACACTTCCATTCCTTTGTGGAACTTTGAGACAATTTATTACATTTTCGTATATATTGAACGTGCATCGCGATTCAAGTTTCACAATTTTGTATACAATTTACTCAAATTGAACCAATCCCCTGGTGGTATACTTTGTGAATAATAACTGTATCAGTTGTCGGCGGGCGCAAAGTGCAGCAACATTACCCGCAAATTAGGTTAGTTAGATTGCAACCGCTATCTCCTAAGCCGTGGCCGTAATATTATTATATACTTATTATCTAGACGAGTTCACTAGTCGAAGTCTAGAAACCGCGATGTCAAGTCATAAATAAACATAATAATAAAGATTGTTGACGATGAAACTTCTTATATAATCATCAATTATTTTTTGTATAATAACGAAAATTACATACTTATTCTAATATGAATAGGCATAACCTCATAAGGCAATTTATATTATAACGAAGTTCAAATATATTTAACGAAGGTACCTACTGTTTAAATTATTAAAATGTAATCTAATATTGTTTAAGTATAGTATACATACGTACTATGTAATAGCTTATCACTTAGTATTCATATAAGCAAAATCCATATAGAACCTTTAAGGCAGCTTGTGAATTTTTAAATATTAATTAATTTCCACACACTTCTAAAACTATGGCACTACATTATTCATCAAGAATATAATTATTAATAGCGGCTTATAGTTCAACATTAACATATGAGTCAACTAAACCCTAACAGTTGAACTTATTCTAATACTAGCCTGCACACGGCTTCGCCTGTTTATTGTTATATTATACAAAATATTTACATAAATTGTAGCCTATGCTTTATTCTGATGTATAAGCTATATCACTGTATATTTTCACCCAAACCCGTTCAGTAGATTTTGCGTGAAAGCGGAACAAACATCCATCTTCACAAACTTTCACATTTATAATACTAAGTAAGATTAACGGAGTTATGAATCGTTTATTACGATCAAGCGTCAAGCAAATACACATAATATGGTAATCATATTCGATATAAATAACCCCAAAAATCCAAAAAATGTTTATATAAAAACAAATAATATGTATGGAAATAACGATGTAATAAAGGGAAGCTTTATATCTCGGATTTCCATATAGACCTTTGATCGCGCCTATATTAAACCACATTATGCGGTCAGTGCGAGCCCTCTGGTTCGAATTGGTAGATCACATTACGAGTGAAGTGTTGACACGAACACTGCGAGTGTCCGAACATCAAATAGAAACTATATTGGAGTAATTACCATGCTTGATCATCTCTACTTACTTCATTTCGGCATATTGACTTTCAATTGTAATTAATTTAACTAATTAAATCTTAATTGTCACTTTACACTCGTATTTACTAACTATTGAATTAAATTTATTTATTTATATATACTTTATTGCTATTTATATATACATAATTACAAAAAAAAATGTACAAAAGGCGAGCTTAACGCTAAAGAGCATTCTCTACCAGCCA
The DNA here is from genome assembly GCA_021202915.1 of Heliconius himera. Taxonomy (NCBI): domain Eukaryota; kingdom Metazoa; phylum Arthropoda; class Insecta; order Lepidoptera; family Nymphalidae; genus Heliconius; species Heliconius himera. The sequence goes on from JAJHJA010000208.1 coordinate 204,746, forward strand.
AGCTTGTACTGAAATTGCACGAAAATTAAATTTAAATGTTAAATTTAACTATTTGAATGAATGTTAGATCGATTTTTTTTTAATTTGATATATATGCATTAATATTTCATAGCATCGTCAAACAATGCAACTCCGGATACAATGGACGGATATGCGTCCGACATTATCGTCTAGACCAATAACGTCAGTGATTCCAATTGAGAGTTCTTTAATTGACATCAACAGATTACTTCTTTGGTAAGTGGTCTGTAATGAATACACGAATGTGATGACGAAGACGCTAAATGTTTGAAATAAAATATTTTAATAATATAGCTAAAATGTGAATAATATATGTAGAGATTTCGTAAATCGCTTTCTGGGGAGGAAAAAGACCTAAAATTTACCTAAAATCGAAAACCCAATTGCGACTGAGTGAGTGGCTTATATATTTGTAGAACTCACAGTGTAAAAATAAAAGCTTACTTACTATATTAGTAACAATGACATTGCTCTACTTTTTTCATTATAGGAGTCAAACATAGAATATATACAAATCTTTAATCTTCATATGATTAAATAAATACAGGCAAATATTTGCTTCTAGAGACCAAAAGAGAAACGATCGAAACGCACACCAACTGAGGTTAGATAAAGTTTCATCCACTACGTTAAACATCGCATTGGTAATCCGGGCGTAACATGGCAAAACACAGAACAAACTGCTTCGCTTTGTGCACTAATGAGAGCCACGTGGCTGTCCCCCGCAATGCAGACTGCACAATAAAACAATAGCTCCATAGTTGTGCAGTCCTTTATTCTTGTAGGATAAACTATCGCGTCACACAGCTCTGGTGTACCGCTAGGCGTTATTTTACCGGTATTATTGTTTATATTTTACGATTGCCAATCACTTAAGTTGTCTCAAAATTAAATATTTGGTAATAAAATAACAGATTTATTATTTATTTTACGGTGTGGATAGGAATAATTTTATTTTTCATTTTTATATTTTGACTCTATGTACTCGAGCTTAAAAAGTTCTTGCGGAATCGTGATTTAAGCTCACCAAAATAAAGTAAAAAATACATGAAGCATTGATATAACTCACATTACTATATTTAAATCGACTCTATTGTGCTGTGAGTATGACAACAATCGATAACCTAAAAAGCTCTACTTGATAAACTTTATCAAAAAAAACAGAAATAAGAATTTCGTGAATGAAATAACATATAATTTCTTATAAGAATATTAGACAATACTTGATAGTGATCCAAATATTATAGTAATAGTTTGTTATTTTAACAATGATAGAGTCCTGACATCATATTTAGTGCAAACAAAACAAAACTTGAAATTTGGCGACATAAACACATCCAACCAGACCAGCTCCCGTGATCTCAATGTGTTGAAACAAAACAAAATAAACAACCTTTTCTTGATGCAAGCTAGTGTTGTGCCAGTCATAACCTCGTCAGTTATCTGACAGCGTGTTGACTGTCATACTAACCTAATTGCGCGAAGACCTTGGGCCGGACGTTCTCCTGCCAGGCGGCGGCGGCGGCGGCGAGGAGGGCCGCGAAGAGGGCACAGCGGAGCACGATCATCGCACTATTCACAAGTCATCACTCGGGGAGCACTCGCGGCGGTGGTACGGGCGGGGCGCGCGGCTGCCGGCGGCGGACTGACGGCGGAGGCAGGGGCTCGGGGCGCGCCTGCGCTGCCGGCGCCCCGCGGTCTCGCATGCGTCGGGCTGCGGAACAGCACGTGACGCAGCCCCCCAACGCACCCTCGCCCCTATCGCGACCCTGTCGTCATAATCATGTTAAAGAAACGCATGTGCTAATGAATGCTAAACCTGCAATTATACTGTACGATAGATACGAGAAAGTAGAGAGTGGAGAGCCCGCCTGCTAAGCTATTTTTTTTTTGGGGGCATATTAGAAATTCATTAATAGCTTAGTAGGTAGTGATTATTATTGAAGCAAGAAGGGTATCAAGCTCTCAAAAGTTCACCCTTCAACGTTGGTTATTTTAATAAATTAACTAACTTTACTAAAAAAAAACTTTAATAGCTTAACTAACTGTACATACAATTCGTTGTAAAATTCTGTAAAATTATCAAAAGCATGCAAAAACTTTATGAAAACTTACTTTTTGAATGTATAACTTAACGCTAACACGGTCAAAGACAAATTTAAAGTAAACACTTAATCATATTACATCATATGGAGCTCTAACGATATTATAATAACATGGTGAAGTATTATAATTACTATAATCATATCAATAATGAATTTATAAGGATGCATGTCACTAGCAACGGTCATTAAGCAGAGAGATTAGTGGATCCAAGCGTATAAAATATTAAAAGTAAATATGTTTTTTTTTCATATATCAATACATTTCACCCGCAACATTCTCCACAAACATTATTTATACAAACAGCAAAGGGTAAAAAATACTTTTTCTAATTACTCACTTTGTAAAATTAATCAATCGTTACTAAATAAATGCGCAACGAAAGCGATAGCAGCGTACAAAAATATAATTTATTAACACAAAGTTCCAACTCTCGCGGTACGCAAAAGAGGAGTGGAACTTTATCGAAATAAAAAAACTTTGTTCAGCAGTAGCAGGGGTCCTTTTGGGTAGCATTTTCATTATTATTAATATGGTAAAGTTGTTCAAAAGACTAGAACCATGGTGGCGCGACCCGTTCGGTGTTAGTGTACCGTAGAGTTGCATTGTAGTAGAGCCGTGTGAAAATCAATAAAATAAACATTTATTATGGAGGAATAGGAAGCCCTCTGGGTCCTTGTAGGTTAATAGGAATTAGCCCTCTCTAATAAACTTAAAGCATTACAACCATTAATTACATGCAAATAAGTGCAATTAAAAACATGCATAATTAATTTTAAAAACAATATTTTTATAACCATTTTATAAGTAAGAAAATGCATAATTTTTATATATAAAGCATAAATTAAATCAAAACTCAAAGTTATAGTAAAATCTAAATAAAAAGCTCGCAAAATTAAAATTCCCTCGATCAGTATTCAAGTTTAAAGTTTCCAGAGGAATCAGTTCTTTCACGTTTTACCTTCACTAGAGAGCTAATAGGCCAATAAAAAGTTAAGAAAATCTTCGTCTAACAGAAATTTAATCAATTTTTCCAGTCTTACGATATTATTTCGATAAAAGTGTGAAATAAATTGTAATTGATATTATATATTTTTATATTTTGCTGAAATTTTCTTATCATATTATTATACTAAAGAATTCAATTTATGTTTGTTTTAACTAAAGTTAATAATTATGCTTAGATTGAACATAGGCTTACCAAGCTTTGACTTCTTGAATCTTAGAAATGAAAATAGTTGGAGTAAATTTGGTTTTTGTCAATATTAAATGTTTTACACGAACACACACAAATTCAACCGAATTTGTGTGTATGAGTTAGTAGTAACGTAAAACAAAGAGTAATAGAGTGATTGTTTGTTGATAAGCATGTTATTTAAGTAGAAATGCTATTCTTGTGTGAAGCCAGTCGTGGCGCAGGGGCACAAGCACGTGACTGTAAACGCGACAGGTTGTGGGTTCGATTCTCACTCGAGGTAAAGAAATATTAATATTTTCATTTTCCTTGCTCTGGTACCGAGACCAAAGTCGTGGCGTTGAGTTCCGCCGTGGGAAAAAGAGTGCCTAAACATTAAGTTCCTCTGCCTATCCTGCTATCTAAGTAAAGCTAAATAAAATATTATTCTTAGTGAAGCTTTAAGCTCTCAAAGCTGCAATTTTCTATTTCAATAATTTAAACTCACTTCAAACATATCTCAAAGTACAATTAACCTGGAACCTGAATCATCCGAAGAAAGTGGATGGAACTCTACTTCTGGTAAAGACACAAACTTGGTAATTTTATGCCTTATTTTAAATTTCATACATATTTCGCAAGTGAGTGTTCTCGCAAAGGCTTAGGCAAAGCGTCTTAGTATCATTGTGCAATTTACATTTGTGAACGTAGGTATAGCTAAGTTTTTAAGCAAATTCTGCTCTAGTACCTACTTAAGTAGGCTACATAGAAAGGTGCTTATTTAGCATATGATTTATAAACTAGTTTCCACTTTATATTATATTGTTGGGAAGTAAATATTTTAACGATTGTACGATCTTCTTGGTAGAGCGATGTCAAAGTAGAGCGACAATGGTAAGAATAATTAAAAAAATACGAGAGATTTTTGAGAGAGAACCTAAGGAGAGAAAGAACTTATAGGGATCTTAGAGTTATTTACAAACTAATTGTGGTGTCAAAAATGGCATAGAACATCTTCTTTCATTCCTGGCTTTTAAGACACTCTATGATCTCTTTTACTTCTTTCTAAAATCTCTCAAGGATCTCTTAATTTCTCAATTATTGTTTTTAATGTAGCTTTACTGTAAATAGACGATTCTGTTTAAATTATATTACATTGTTGATCTATGGTTAAAATATTTGATTCCTAACAATATGGTAGACTTTTTGGATACAATCGAACATATTTTTAAGCATACAGTGCCTGTTTAAACTGTATAAATTTTTAAACTGCTCGGTTTTTTTACTGGAATAGCTAGACCATACCGTAGTTTCTAGCAATTGACGAGACACATTAATTGAGGGAATAAATTATAAATAACAAGCCTGCTGCCCCTAATAAAGTACGTTCCCCTCGCGTGCATTCGGTTAAATAGATTGTGAAAGTTATATATATTACTTTGAATACAAATCTTAATTTCGAAAGTAAACCAAAAAAGGAATTACATAAATGAGCTTTTTTATATGTAATCAGTACCTTTTGCTGGTTGGTCATGCGTGATACCAGAAATGTGTTGCAATCTTTTAAATTAAAACAGATGAATACTAGGGGAACCGATACTGTTTGTATTGCTTTGTAATTGAAAAAATATATAGAAAATTGGGAAAATTGAGATATCATAACAGTTAAATATAATATGAAAATTAAAATTACAAACTAACACCAGTCGTGACGTGGGGACACAAGCGTGTGACTATGAACGCGACAAATTGTAATTTTGATTTTTATTCGGTTAAATGAAATATTTAATGTTTGACAAAGCAAAAGCAAAGCGCGGTGTTGAGTTCCGTCACTCAACTCGCAATGAATTAAGGATGCGGCGGAGAATACAGAATGGAGTGTCTTAACAGCTAAGTTCCCTCTGCCTATCTTCCTGTGTGCGGGATAAAGCGTGAAGCTGTAAAAAAAAATTACTTCATAACTTCAGTTTCACGCTGTATCTCGCACACTGCAGGTTAGGCAGAGGGAAACTAGTGTTAAGACACTTCGTACCCCACCGAATTGCCGAATTCTGGAGGCATTACGTGTTGAGTGGCAGAACTCAACGCCGCGCTTGTCCTCGACACCAGAGCGAAGAAATGGAAATATAAATTTAAGTAAATATTTCATCTCCTCGAGTGGGGATCGAACCCACAACCAGTCAGTTTTACAGTCACACCTTGTGGCCCTGCGCCACGACTGGCCACGTACCTCATAACTTATTACAATAAGTAGTAGTTATCCTTTATTATTTCAAAATTCAAGTAAGCGAAAGAAAATCCACTTTTTATCACCTTAAATAAATGGTCAAAGAAAAAAGATCGGTATTCCTGAGGCTGCAATATCAAAAAAGCTCGACACGTGCTAAACGCGCCACGGACAATGTCTGAGGAAAACTTGAGAAAATAAAACTGGTTATATTTTAAAATATTTACTGAAATTTGGGATACATCTAAAATGTACTGAAGTATTGAATCTTTAATTATAATGATTATGAAACTTTTCTATTTATTAATTATAACAAAAAAACTCATAAAGTACAAAAAAGCTTTAAATATTGTGTTGTCAAAAATTGTTGTTAATAAAGTACATTTATCACAGAAACATCTTTTTTTACTACATATTCTTTTTTTTTTCAGCTTCACGCTCTATCCCGCACACAGCAGGGTAGGCAGAATAGTTAAGACACTAGTAGTAGTAAGACACTAGCATTAAGACACTCCGTTCCCCACTTTCTGCAGAATTCTAGAGGCATTGGGTGTTGAGTGGCAGAACTCAACGCCGCGCTTTACCTCTACCACCAGAGCAAAGAAATGGAAATATTAATTTAAGTAAATATTTCATTTTCTCGAGTGGGGATCGAACCCACAACCAGTCGGTTTTACAGTCACACTTTGTGCCCCTGCGCCACGACTGTCCTCTGGCCTCTTTTTCTTTGAATAAAAAATATCTCATACATTTACTATATGATTTTTTTAAAATCATTTAAGCGTAACGACAGATTATTAAAATAAAAATAATACACAAAAAAAACTTATTTCTACTTATACAAAATTCATATAGATCCAAAAGAAACATAATATTGTAGTAAGGCAAAACCTCAAAACGAATATTAAAAGGAACTTCATTGCTTACTTTATAGCATAGCCCTTGAGATTTGAACATGTACCATTACGAAACCGCTCCAAGGACGCGAACCGAGTTGATACATTAAAAATATCCAGTCGAATGATAGAGATCGTGACATATACGACTTATGGCTGACAAATTGCTCAAACGTAGGGCACATTTATGCTAACATAATGTGTAACAGGCGGATTTGTTGGATGTCTTTTTGAAAATATGAATGCAGAAGAATTTGTCATTCAAAACCTTTCTTTTTTTGTTTTTTTTTTTAGCAGCAGGTTAGGCGCAGGGAATTTGGAAACCTAATGTTAAAACTTCAACTTGTGTTGAGTCCTTTCCGCCGGTATCTGGAGACATTGCTTGTTGAGTGACAAAACTCAATGCCGCCTTTTATGCCTTGATACCAGAGCGAGGAAATGAAAATATTAAATAATTCATTGCCTCAAGTGTGAATCTAACCCACAACCTGTCACGTCATCAGTTGAGCGTTTCCGGTTTTGTGCCACGTATTTCCTAAAGCAAAATCTAGGATATATTAATGGAAATGTCCTTCAATTGAAATTCCTATCTAAAAATATAAAATATTATTTAGGTTAGCGATAAGACCGCCTTTTGTGCTTCACACATGTTATATGCATTTACTAAATATATGTTGTGACTTTGGTTGCTTTCAATTTGTGGTGTACAATAAAGTATATATAAATAAATAAATAAAAAAATAAACGAGCTAATTAGATAACCCCACACTTTTCGAACCCCACAAATTTAAAAACACCAACACCATGAAATATTCTATTCTATGCGAAAAGAATGGGGATTTTTTGGGGGCAAAGAGTTAATGTCACAGCACAAAGGCTACGGTTTACGTTTCACCGTACAACGTAGCACTTCTTGATTTGTGGTGAAGCGTCTAGGACTGATGCTTTTCACAATAATACAAGAACACTCGACACATTTTTACAACGAACGAACGCGGGACTTGGAAACTGGAATAGTAAAGAATATCATCAACACGAACGCGAAACGTCCCATTTGTGAACAAAAAATTTGAAAAAAAATGCACCTAAACGCGAAATGAGTCAAGTGAAACACGCTTTAGCAATGATGTTAATTATGTATTTAGATACAATCGTGTGCTATAATTGGGTTAGTTTTTAGTTAAGATAAAAAAAATCATATAAAAAATGTATTTGGCTGTTTTTATTTTATTCTTTTTTTTGAGACAGTAATGTTAATTAGAATAAAGTAATTAATACACATAATAATATCGCAAGAGGTCAGTTGTGGCGCAGAGGCACAAAATGTGACTGTAAAACCGTCTGGTTGTGGGTTCGCACCCTACTTGAGGAGTTGAGATATTAACTTAAAGTTATATTTCCATTTCTTCGCTCTGGTGTCGCGGCAAAGCGCGGCGTTGAGTTCTGCCACTCAACACGCAATGCCTCCAGAATTCAACAGAAAATGGGGAACGAAGAGTCTTAACACTAGGTTCCCTCTGCCTATTCTGCTGTACGCGGGATACAGCGCAAAGCTGATTTATTTATTTATAAAATCGTATCGGTGTCTGTGGAAGTCACGTCCTCTGTAGAAGACATGGAAGTAATACTAAAAAAAAATATGTTATTGGTGGAATTAAATAACATAATAGAACCAAAAACAATGATTTCTTATTTTTTTTGTCTATTTATCTGTGCATTCACTATAATCTCAGAAACAGCTTAACCGATTGAAATGCAGTTTGCTCTATTGCATTTTGACAAGCTTCCCTTAACATTTAGTATTTGTTTTATTTCGATTAATGTATAAATAAAGAAGTTATACCGTTTTAAATAATGTTTTCGACAAAATTGCTATAAATAACTGTTAGTTGGCTGAAACTTTGATTTTTAAATTGAAATTATTTTTAGAAAATGAAAATAATGTGGATTAGTAAATTAATAAGCCGCGAGCAGGTCGCTAGTGTATAAATAAAATTATAAATCTATTCTCTATAGCATTTATTCGTTGCAAGTTGAATTTAAAACCGGCCAAATTTTATATTTCAAATATAAATGTTTTTCTCTTATAGATTTGAATGTTTATAATGATGCTATTTTTATATATTCATATTTTTAAACATTTTTGCCACCTTATTTTACCTAGCTAGGTTAAATAATGTGCGATCTTGCGTTTCGAGACAACACCCAATTATCGTATCAACCTAAAATGGAGAACAGAGTGATCTATTTATTAGTCTCTCTCTGCCTAACCCGCAAAATTCCGAGTTTGCGTGAAGGAGTACATAATTTTACTCTACAAAATCAAATCTCTATAAAATCAAATCAAATCAGCTTCACAAATCTGTTTCCCGCACACTGTAGGGTAGGCAGAGGGAATTCAGTGTTAACACACTCCGTTCCCCACTTTCTGTCGAATTTTGGAGCCATGCGTGTTGAGTGGCGGAACCCAACGCCGCGGTTTGTCCCGACACCAGAGCGTAGAAATTGAAATATAAATTTAAATAAATATTTTATCTCCTCGAGAGGGGGTTCGATTTTGCAGTCGCACTTTGTGCTTGTACGCCACTACTGGCCTCACTTCACTATTTATGTTCTCATTATTAAAACATAGTTACACAAAGTGTGACTGTAAAACCGACTGGTTGTGGGTTCGATCCCCACTCGAGGAGATGATATATTTACTTAAATTTATATTTCCATTTTTTCGCTCTGGTGTCGAGGCAAAGCGCGGCGTTGAGTTCTGCCACTCAACACGCAATGCCTCCAAAATTCAGCAGAAAGTGGAGAACGGAGTGTCTTAACACTAAGTTCCCTGTGCCTACCCTGCAGTGTGCGGGATACAGCGTGAAGCTGTAAATTATAAATAAAATCAATATAAAAAAGTGATGAGCAATTCAAACTACATGTACCATATAGCATGAGAGTAACCACAACATAAATAGAACCTGCAGCACCATGCGTGGAACTTTTGGTCTACAATTAATTGCGTATGGTCTACATGATACGACCAACTCATTTGGTCCTCTATTTATATTATAAAATAAACTTTTTAAGTGAATTATATAGGAAAAAGTAAGGCTTGAATCCTTTTATCCCTAGCGTATAACTGTCAACGCGACAGGTTGTGAATTCGATTCCCTCTCGAGGAAATGTTATTTTTTATGTTTTCATATCTTCACGAGACAAAGGTGTTGAGTTACGCCACTCATCACGCAATGCCTACGGAATTCCCTCGAGAAAGAATCGAACCCGCAACCGTCGCTTTAACAGTCAATCACTGCCGAATCTCCAACTATTATCTTGAATGAGATTTATTTGAACAGAAAATTTGGCGTAATTACTAACAAGGAATTTCAGAATATTGCATATATATATGTTATATATAACTAAATTCTAGTTATAAGCTCGATAATAATGTTCTATAATTTATACCTACATTAACTGTATAGCGTAATAATTACTAGGCAATACCTTAGAGGCCAAGCAATATGAGTTATATGTGATTGTGCATATCAAATTCGACACAGCCTATATTAGCATCGGTGTATCGTATATCACTACTTACATATATCTCCTTTAAATATAGTTTAAGAAATTTGGCAAAATCAAAATGGATACTATATTTTGTATAAATTAGTAAATATTAATCGATCAGCGGCGGCGTTTAGTTCCGTCGATTAACACGTAATGTCTACGGTATTCGACGAAAAGTGGGGAACGCAAGTGTCTTAATGGAAACGTAGTGTCTTATCTTGATTATCTCTGAGTACCTTGCTTTTTGCAGAAAAAGAAAAGAACAATATATTAAAAAGCAACATAATAGTAAGCTATTCTATCCGAGAATTTTTCTTACATTCCGAAAAAAAAATTAAAGATATGAGTTTTTTAAGAAAGGCAAATATTAAAGAAATGAAACATTTAATAGAATTGTGCCACTTTGATCCGATATATTATTCGTAATTCGCAAATTCGTCTCGAAATGAAAAGTTAAGAATCTTATTCTCAAGTTATACGGTCGGTCAAAAACCTTTTGACGGCTACATCGACGAAATACCTAAAAAGCTAAAAATTAGGATTTCTTCAATAGAATGCCAGACGAAATCTGTCAGCTATAAAATATATTCAATCAATTGAAATCTATACAAAATAGCCTCATTTTTGCTTTTTCAAATAATCTATTATAACTTAAATAAGAATTATTTACGGTTCATTCAGTTAGACAAAGAGACAACTATCCTTTGGGAATTGGTATCTTTTAAAATCAATGTACGAGTAAGTACGTATATTGATAAATTGATATTCTCGTAAATAATCAGATTTTTACTTTTCTATTAACATAACATAATATTTACTAATACACGACAATGCTATATTACCTATAAACTATAACTAACTTCACACTTTATCCCTTGCGGGGTAGTCAGAGAGAACGGAGCGCCAAACGCTACGGTCTCTACATACCTCTTTCGCCTCATCCACTGTCATCAACCTCTTCATACATGCCCTTCGGGGGGTCCTCATGCTTTTTACGTGACCTTCCTCCAGTATCTTTGATACTGTGTTTTCGAAGGTCAACCGAGGTCTCCCCCTATCTCTCTTACCGCTCACTTTTCCATCATAAATATTTTTTGCCATTCTTTCATCACTCATTCGTTCGACGTGCCCAAACCAAATGTTATATTAAGATTATATATATTAAATTTAAATACTTATGCAAAAAATATTTCTATTTTTCTCTTTAGCTCCTTAGCTGCTGGACCCCATTGAATTAAAGAAATTTTGTATTTAATATGGATATAAATTTAGTATTTAATATATGCCACTTGTAACGCAGGGGCACAAAGCGTGACAGTAACGTGGCTGGTTGTGAGTTCGATCCCCATTCGAGGAAATGAAATATGTACTTAAATTTATATTTTCATTTCTTCGCTCTGGTATCAAGGCTAAGCGCGGCGTTGAGTTCCGCCACTCAACAAGCAATGCCTCTAGAATTCGGTGGAAATAAAGAAATGGAGTGTCTTAACACTAGGTTCCCATTGCCTATCCTGCTGTGTGCGGGATACCGTGTGAAGGCGAAAAAAAATGAAAAAAAAATATACAATCGATAAGCCAGCCAGCAAGTAAATAAATGTCTATTTTATATTAAAGAACAGATATTTTATGAAAGTATGATCTTTTGGTACGATCCTAGAATTCCTAATTAGGTAAACGTATTATTTAAATGTTTTTTTTTATCACAAATTTTACTTAAATTAATCTTCCATCAACAAATGTCATTCATATTACGAAAATTTAAAATATAATTTACCCAGTATTTTAACTGGATCTCTATTTGACATGCATCTTTCTTCTATTGTATAATATTATCTCTTTTTTTGCTGTACAATCTTCTACGTGATATCTCCATACAACGTGACATTGACGAAGTGATTAGTGCTGAACTATCACGCTTCAAATTTCATAAATTAAGAACAGAACAGAATATAATTACAAAAAAAAAGTAAGCTACGTTTTTAAATTGTAAATAGAAGTCACACGAGTAAGTAAACAAAGCCGTATTATCACAAATGTCGTTAATGTAGTATTACGAAAATTTTAAATATAATTTAAAACGAAATTTTTAAATATAATTTAAAACGAAAATTTTAAATATAATTTACCCAGTATTTTAACTGGATCTCTTTTTGACATGCATCTTTCTTCTATTGTATAATATTATCTCTTTTTTTTTTGCTGTACAATCTTCTCCGTGATATCTCCATACAACGTGGCATTGACGAAGTGATTAGTGCTGAACTAGCACGCTTGAAACTTCATAAATTAAGAACAAAACAGAATATAATTACAGAAAAAAAAAATAAGCTACATTTTTAAATTGTAAATAGAAGTCACACGAGTAAGTAAACAAAGCCGTATTATCACAAATGTCGTTAATGTAGCATTACGAAAATTTTAAATGTAATTTAAAACGAAAATTTTATATATAATTTAAAACGAAAATTTTAAATATAATTTAGCCAGCATTTTAACTAGATTCTTTTTGACATGCATTCTTCTATTGTATAATATTATCTCTTTTTTTTTGCTGTACAATCTTCTCCGTGATATCTCCATACAACGTGGCATTGACGAAGTGATTAGTGCTGAACTAGCACGCTTGAAACTTCATAAATTAAGAATAAAACAGAATATAATTACAGAAAAAAAAAGTAAGCCACATTTTTAAATTGTACATAGAAGTCACACGAGTAAGTAAACAAAGCCGTATTATCACAAATGTCGTTAATGTAGCATTATCTCAGTTCGCGATTAGTTTAAACGCCAGTTTAAGCTGCAAAAGGCTTTACCGACTATTTACTATGCAAATTGGAACTTAGATTTACTTATTCTTCATACTAATTTTAGTAACATTTAGAGATTTAGAGAGTATATTAGTTTATATTTTGGCAGGAATAGAAAACCTAATAAACATGCTTATTTAGAAAACGTATAAAAATTTTGGAGGCCAGTCGTGGCGCAGCGGCACGAAGTGTGACTGTAAAACCGACTGGTTGTGGGTTCGATCTCAACTCGAGGAGATGAATTATTTACTTAAATTTATATTTCCATTTCTTTGCTCTGGTGTCGAGGCTAGATGCGTGCGTGAGTTCTGCCACTCAACACGCAATGCCTCCAGAATTCGGCAGAAAGTGGGAAACGTGTCTTAACACTAGATTCCCTCTGCCTACCTTGCTCTGTGCGGGATACAGCGGGAAGCTGATTTGTATAAAAATTTGAACGTAGCGAGACTCGAACCCGCGCCTCCTGGGAACCGACCTGATTGGTTCGAGCCTCGGTAAAATTTTTATACGCTTTCTAAATAAGTATTTTTCTTTCCTAAGTGTTAATTAACACTTTAAAAATAGTTAAAAAAACCTAATAAACAGTGGAAAGCGATGATTGTCGGTTCGATCTCCACAAGGGGGAACGACACTGGTGGACAAAGCGCAGTGTTGTATAACGCTACACAGCCCGCAACGTCTCGAAGATCGAGAAGAACGTTGGGAACCAGTCTAAACACTAGGTTCCCTCTGCGCAGGCAGTACGTAAAAAATAAGTTCTTTGATTTTCACGATAATAAGTTCTTTGATTTTCACGATTATTACACATTTTAAATGAAACTATTTTAACCGGATTAATCGCGTATATTTTGTACTTTTATACATTTTTGGAAACCCGACGTTTCGAACACTTTGCAGTAGTCCGTGGTCACGGGTAGACTGAGGTGGCATTCGTCTGTCAGTTGACATAATTATTATATCAAACTACCGCCAACGATTTCTTAATTGCCTCGCGTACTGCCCTGGATTCCTGCAGAATGAGCTGATAGTATCTTGCCCTCTGGTATGGTGGGTTTGAGACTTCAATGATTTTATGAGTGGGTCCCAGGTGGTAGAAAGTTTCCAGCCATCCTCTATATTGAAATTAGGATGTTTTTGTATTTCAATAGCCTCGCGGATCATTCTAGGAATGTATCTGTTTTCCTTAGCGAGAGGATTTGGGGTTTATCAAACCTAATGTAGTGGCTGGGTTTATCCACAGTATGCTCACACACAGCTGACTTCGATACATGCCCATTCTTGATATCAGAGATGTGTTCTTTCACCCTAACACCGATGCTTCTCTTTGTTTGACCGATATATGATAAGCCACAGTCACAGTCTAGTTTGTATACACCTGCACTCTGTAAAGGAATATTACTTTTTACTGGTCTCAAGAATTGGCTCACTTTCTTGTTAGGCTTGAATATGGTTTTTATGGAAGCTCTTCTTAAGATGTTGCCAATCCTGTCTGTAACCCCCTTCACATATGGAAGAAATGCCGGCTGTCTCTCTACTGTATAAATAATTTCATTTAAAAAGTACGTAAAAAAGTTGATTTTCAATTTTACTCTGAAAAATGGTTTTTAATCATGATTTCGCTTGCAGGATTCATCTGATTAAATTGCTATAAAAGTAACGAATGTAGACGATTCACGTAACATATAAACTACATTTGAGCTAAAGCTGTACTACGTGATATGTAACGTAGGTCGCGAATAAATAGACATGAACCCGACTGCAAATATATATGAACCAAGAAATAGCCTGGATTTATGAAAAATAACTTAGAATATATTTTTAATTCTTTGAGGCCAGTCGTGGCGCAGCGGCACGAGGTGTGGCTGTAAAACCGACTGGTTGTGGGTTCGATCCCCACTCGAGGAGATGAAATATTTACTTAAATTTATATTTCCATCTCTGGCTCTGGTGTCGGGGTTAAGGGCGGCGTTGAGTTCTGCTACTCAATACGCAATGCCTCCAGAATTCGGCAGAAAGTGGGGAACAGAGTGTCTTAACACTAGGTTCCCTCTGCCGACCCTGCTGTGTGCGGGATACAGCGTGAAGCTGATATTTTTAATGTATAATAATTTTAATAACGAGACGAAATAAATGTTTTTTAATTGTATCGATACTGAAATTCAAAACTTTGAGCGTATATTATTAGGGTTCCGTACCTCAAAAAGTTGAAATGGGGGTTCCATTATAAGATCATTTTGTTATCAGATAAAATCAAGCTTCTAAGTCAACGCAATTTATGCATCGATGTTGCTATATTTTCTATGAAATTCGCCGCATTATCGAATCCGTGGACCTACAGTAACGAAATTTATCAAATGAATTTTGGAAGTGATTAGTAACAAATTTACAATACAAATAAAAAAAAACAAAAAGTAAAAAAAATGATGTATTTCACAAAAAATAATCATATACTTAGTAGTTACATACAAGATAAGCGCATCTCCCCGCAAATTCAAGTATGTAATTTTTTTTAAATTATACCCGGTAAACACCGGTTTAAAGAAACTATTTTATATCTAATTTTGTAAAATAAGAAATAATTTAAAATTTTACTTATGTCCCTTCACTGACACTCAACAGCGAGCCAAGACCCGCTCGAATGCAATAGATCGTGTAGAATAGTAGCTTAATAGAGCGTATGCAGCTAGTCCTGTGAAAAAGAAATGGGAGCCAATCAATCTACATTTACTATCATATGAGTATCGATCCACGTCCCTCGTATAGGAGGAGTGAAGCATCTTGATATTACGTTGGGACTATATTTTATTTGTACGTAATTAAAAAACAGGATTTATTTTTCTTTTTTTTTACACAGGATATTAGGAATACAAGTATAAGGTAATAACATTAAATTTTATATATGAACTTGTTTCAAGTGTTAAAATATTCATGAGAGATTCTAATTTAAAATCAAGAACGATCACGGCATCCCCGATGACGGCGTATATCTCATTTTTTTTTATTTATCAGCTTTTTTCCATTACTTCTATCCCGTGGTCTAATAGAAATAACTATAACTTTCGTCTGTCATGTGTCACGTCAGATTTATTATAGAAAATTAAATATTTTATCAGCTTCACGCTGTATCCCGTACACAGCAGGGTAGGCAAAGGGAACCTAGTGTTAAGACACACCGTTCCCCACTATTAAATATTTTACCATGTTATTTCTGAGTTGATTTAAATTAGTATATTAAGAATGTTTAAATGGCAATAGTTCTCGCTGATTTTATATAAAGCTTTCACTTAACCAATTAATATATAAATTTAAAGATTTTTTAAAATAAAATATTCACTTCAAAACTTATAGACCTGACTCACATGTTTAATGGCACAATCAAATATTCATACAAAAAAAAAAAACGTGAATACTCCAAGTACAGTTGGCATAACTCCAAAAAAATGTTACGAAATTGAAACAAATCCATTAAATCCGGGTTATAACGTCAAAAGTATTTTATCGCAGTGCAGAGATCGTCAATCGAATCGTTACGGAGTATAGTTTAGAATGACTTCATTCTATATACGTAGAGGGTGACTTGGGTATCTAGTGGGAAGTATACGTCCCTAGCTTTGTATACATTTAATTTTGTTACCCAATAAATCAATTATTCAAAATGTCTTTCTCATAAACTAAATTATTAAAACGATCAATGAATTAGAAGGTAATGTATTGGATTGATTTAATGACCTACAGTACCCTTTTGTATATACTAGTACTAGTAGTAGTAGTAAAGAGCTCAGGGATGTTGTATTTTTTTAGTAATATTTTAAGATTTCTTATTTCTTTAGATCACATATAAAAAAAATATTTTAATTATTTGTTACAAAATTAATCTCGAACATTTGTCAGTGCACTAACTAACAAACAACCTCATCACAGAAACAACCAATAATTTAAATAGTAACTAATTGGGTTCTGCGTAAATCCTGATAGCATATTCCAATCAATTATTTACAGGAATTTTCGATATTTTGTATTAAATTCGATAATATACAATATTAAAAAACATTTATGCGGCGTTGAATTCTGCCATTCAACACGCAATGCCTCCAGAATCCGGCAGAAAGTGTGAACGGAGTATCTTAACACTAGGTTCCCACTGCCTACGCTGCTGTGTGCGGGATACAGCGTTAAAAAAAAATAACAACCTTTTTCCCGTACACAAAATAAACATTTAAAAACGACATTCAGATATCCAATTCAAGATTTTTAACACGAAACCAAATTTAATCCATAGAATGTTTACGATAAGATAGCTGTAACAGCTTTAAGTTATTTGAAAGGCACGAATAGTTCCCGACCGAGGGTAGGTATGAAACAGAATTGATAGCAAACCGGCATACCGCCCTGACGTCGGCTGGCGTGAAATTATCACAGCGAGTGCAACATCTCAGATTAAGTGGCGTCTATCTTACTGAATACTTACCAAGATCGATAGATGCCCCAGTTTGTTGAGTAAATAAACACGGTGCAACTTAGCTGGGTTGCGCTATTGTCGTTTGCGAGTTTTTAATGGCTTTTAAACTAATTGACGTCTTATTTGGTCTGTGGATCTCGTGAAGAGCTTACTATAGAAATGATCCTATGAAGTAAAATCACGTCACGAGCGTCCATCAAAGCTCGTAATTCTAATCTTCAGGGGCGAGCTACACTCGCCCCTCCCAGCCCGGTGACGCTGTCAAGACCATTCCAGGTCAACAGCATTAAAGTCCATTCGAAAAAAAAAAAAAAAAAAAAAAAAATTATTTGGTCTATTATTATATTTATCATTCTTTAGATAGTGATAGTAGTTTGTAAATATTGCCTAATATCATCAATTTTCTACTGTTAATATTGATTTCTATATAATAAACATGAACCACTAATGTGTATATGTTAAAATTTATCTATTTTACTTACATGTAGAATACCTAGTAATATGTAAAAGTAGATATAATTTAGCAGTGTGTACCATACTTATTTAAAAAACGTACAAAAATTTTGAACGTAGCAGGACTCGAACCCGCGGTGATCACTAAGCCACTACACACACGTTCACTTAGTGCTTAGTGGTCAGAGCGCCTGGTCGGTTTCCAGTCGGTTAAAATTTTTTATACGTTTTCTAAATAAGTATTTATCTATCTTAAGTGTGGAATAACACTTAAAAAATTAAAAAAAAATGTACCATTTTAGCCATATGACTACCTTTTACCTACGGCTTTGCTCGCGTGGTCTAATGAAAATCAATGTTCTTTATCTACTGTTATCAAGTATAGTGGTTTACATCGAAAAGATGTAAATTTTCGATGTGATGAATAAATAGGTGCCCACTATACCTACGGGCAGTGGGCAGAAGGAACCTAGTGTTAAGACACTCTGTTCCCCACTTTCCGCTGAATTTTTCGAGGCATTGCGTGTTGAATCGCGTTTTAGTCACGCCCTTGTGGCCGTGCGCCACTACGGCCTCCTGTGTCTCTATTAATCAATTCTTATCCTTTCAAAGTACGACAATTACAATAAAGATGATTATCACTGAAGATTTAAAGAAATATAAAACGAAAAACACTTTAAAATAAAATTATTATCAATATATCTTGTTTATATGTGGAAAGAATAAACTTCTCCCATTTCAACAAATGATATAGGCATGTGTCTGCCAAATTTTACCACATTTGCGAGGTTTATGCCATTTTGTGTAATCTATTAACAATGCCGATAGTTTTGGATGTCACTCCTAATAGATTGCGCAACAAATAATATGTTTATTCAGTGATGCGTGAATTGGCAGGCCAGTCGTGGCGCAGGGGCACAAAGTGTGACTGTGAAATCGACTGGTTTTAGGTTCGATCCCGTCGACTCGAAGAAATGATTTTTTTTTTATTTATATTTTCTTTTTTCTCTGCTCTGGTGTCGAGGCAAAGCGCGGCGCTGAATTATGTTACTCAACACGCTATGCCTCCATAATTCGGCGGAAAGTGGAGAACAGAGTGTCTTAATACTAGGTTCCCTCTGCGGGATACAGCGTGTAGCTGATATATAAGTTCACCATTTTTCATTCGGAATTTTGCTTTGTTGTTCTATGTTGGAAGTAAATCTACCGATCTGCTGTTAATCAATGACGGAACTAATTATACATATATTTTTAAACCTACTTTTCATTTAAATAGAGATATTGTTTATTGGATTATGAAATACAGAGAGATCTACTTCAATTACTAATCGGAATTTTATTTTTTCTTTAGCTTTGTCTGACTAAAAATACGACATAATTTTGCCTTTTTACCTTTTCCCTTTGTCGAATTCTAAATTTATTTCGACTTGTAAAAATAAAAATGCGACCAAACTGCAATATAAAAATCTGACATACTTACATACAGCTATCACTATAAAATTTATAATTAACAGTCCAATTGCTATTTCATAGAAACAAAAATTCCAACTCTCGCTAAATATCTGAATACAGCCCCATTTAATCAGCAGTACAATTTTTTAAATCAACCTAATTGGAAAGAAACCCACTTTGCACCCCATAATCCTTTGTTTAACCTTCCCGTCGTTACCAGAACTTGTCGCAATGCGATCCGAAACGTCTTTTTTTGTTAAGTAAACGTAAGGCTTCAGTAATCCGACACTCACGATTTTCAGCACAGTTGGACTATAATTGGAGCTAATTGATGACCGTTATTTTGTTTTTGTTAAAATATATTATAAATATATATATAGAAAGGCCAGTCGTGGCGCAGCGGTACGAGGTGTGACTGTAAGACCGACTGGTTGTTGGTTCAATCCCTACTCGAGGAGATAAAATATTTACTTAAATTTATATTTTCATTTCTTCGCTCTGGTGTCGAGGTTAAGCGCGGCGTTGAGTTCTGCCACTTAACACGCAATGCCTCCAGAATTTGGCAGAAAGTGGGGAACGGAGTGTGTTACATTAGGTTCCCTCTGCCTACCCTGCTGTGTGCGGGATACAGCATGAAGCTGATTTGATTTAAAAAAAGTGTTGTCTTGATTATTTTTGTACTTAAACGTTTGTTTATAAGTAGCGTCTCGCAAAATAATATTTATACTTCATAAAGGTCGATTCGCGCATTGAGGGTTTCCGTTTATAAATAATATCATATTTATTTTGTTGTTTTTTTACTAGTTACTGTTATAGCTGCAACAGAAATATATCATTTGTAAAAAATGCAACTCTTACTCGGGTCTTGGTTCATGAGATACGTGGTGACAGACAGACGGATGAACAGCGGGATCTTAGTAATAGGGTCCCGTTTTAACCCTTTGGTTACGAAACCCTAAAAACTTAAGTTTCAGCCAATTCAATAAAACAGTTATTTTACAGAAATATAGTTGAACAAAATACTTTATATTGATATAACTTTTTTTAAATAAAAAAGTTAATTAATAGTTCAACATAAAGTTTTGTAGAATTTATTTTATTTCAATCGGTTCATATTTATGAAACACTTAATGTTAAGAGAAACTTGCCAATAGTAATAAACGGCGTTTTAATCGCTTAAGCCTTTTCTTAGATTAGCGTGAACAAACACACAGACAAATAGACTAACTAACAAAAAAATTAAAAATCATTGTTTTGAGTTCTATTACATTGTCAAATGCTTCCAATATCATTTTTTCTTATATATGTATCTTCCACGTACAGACACCGACCTATATTCGGTTAAAGTTTTGATATAAGTACTGATACAGATTATAGCTATCTCCATTTCGTCAAGCATTACATTTTCGTTGGTAACCAAAATCTATTTCATTTATTTGACGACATCATTATTAAAAACAACCATATCTTAAAAGAAAACATGAGAATTGTCCATTTCTGAACAAGAAACATGTTATGATTTTTTAAACATTTTTAAAGTATTATTCCACACTTAGGAAAGAAAAATACTTATTTAGAAAACGTATAAAATTTTAAACGTAGCGGGACTCGAACCTGCGCCTGCTGGAAACCGACCAGGCGCTCTGACCACTCAGCCATACGTTCTCATCGAGCTACGTCGAAACTTTTATACGCTTTTATGCGCCGCAATCAACATAATCAACGGCCAAAAACTCGGATTTGACAAAAGAAACTGCAGACCATTCAAGATAGCAAGATATTAACGCCCACTTCACATTTTAAAAAGAAAAAACGTCTGTGGCGCATAACAACTCAATTTAAAAAAAAAAACTTATTTATGTTATGTTATGATTTTTTTCTTAATTCGTTTAAATAGTTAGCTCTCGTTCACCGCAAGGTAATTCCGTAAGGCTTCTGTAACCCGACGCGATATCGCGAGCAGCCCTCTTAACGGGGCTAAATTAATGACATCCCTCTTATTAACCCTTGCAGAGCACAGACTCTATTTCGGGAACTACCTCTGTAACCATATTACCAGCCCAGCTGGATAATTTCCTGGATTTAGAAGATGAATTTGAAGTCAAAATTATTTTATATTATCCAAATATGGCTTGGGATAAAGCGAGCCAATATATTGATCAGAAAATGTTGTGATATAATTAACTTTGCCTTACACTTTTTGTATGTCCGAATTCAATTTCAAGCTTAAATTAAATTTCTAATAAGAGAGGAAGAGAATCTTAAATATTATTTTAGAAAATATATATATATATATATATATATATATATATATATATATATATATATATATATATAATTACTACGAATAATGTTCATAATAGTAGTTAGTAGTAATGATTATGTAACATTATAGAGCATAATGTTATACTTTCAATTAATTTCTTAGCAATACTATATATATATGCAGAGTATAGTTCAACTATTAAATAGTTTAGAATGTAATGTTGAATGTTCAATATAAAAAAAAAATTTTACAAACAACAATAAAAATATTATGAACTTTACTTCTAAGATAAAGAGACCAAAAGCTGTAGCCAATAAAGTTAGTCTCAATGACCCACTTACTCACAATCCTACGCGTAAATATTAATATACTGGAAAATCTAAATTAACAACAAAATTTATAACAAGTTTATATTGGTTTAGACTTAAAGCTAACAACAGTTGATATCTCTCGGTACCCAAGCACAACTGATACTGATACTCGAAATTGTAACGAAATTTCAATATAGTTTTATACATATTAGCAATATCGCAGGAATAAATAAGAATAAATAATTTAAAAATATAAAAAAAACAGCTCCACGCTGCATCCCGCACACTGCATGGTAGGCAGAGGGAACTTAGTGTTAAGACACTCCGTATTGAGTGATGTAATTCAACGCCGCGAATTACTTCAACATCAGAGCGAAGAAATGAAAATATAAATTGAATAAATATATCCTTTCCAGCGAAAAAAGCCGAAATATACATTTAAATGAATATTTAATTTCCTCGAGTTGGGATCGAACCCACAACCAGTCGCTTTTACGGTCACACTTTGTGCCACACTAAGACTGGCCTAAAAAAAAAATTTACAATAAATATTTGGCATATATACTATTCATACTTGTAGGTAATAACAGATCTAAAACCAAATCAAAAATGCAGTTTCTTAGGATGCCAATAAGAAAACAACTACTAGCTACGGATTACAACATATTAAAACAAATTTAAAACAACATTTCAAAATATATTTTCCGAAACTCATTAGCAACGTGTGATGCGAGCCATTTGAGAAAAACCGGAAAAAATTATGACGGTCATGTGTTTCCTGAAAATAGCGGTTTTATATTTTCCACTCTTTTTTTACTACAATTTGCTGTATGTGTTGCTAGTTTCTTTTTTTTTTGGACATTTTTTTGGTTCTCTTTTGCAATTTTTATATGAAAACATAAAAATAATAATATAATATTTTAGTAACTGCTGCATTGTTTTAACTTGCCAGGAGTATGTGAACGTGTTATTTTAAATTAAACCATAATTGCGTGGGGTAGTCACTTACAGTCTCAGCGAAGTGGAAATCTCATTTTATGGTTTGTGAACATATCTCTTAATTAAATTGCGAGGGCAAAAAATGTTTCATTTTTTTTCTGTACAATCTTGATCGCCATTGTTATGATATAGGATTCCCAACACAGCTTTAAATTCGATATTTTTTCACTTTATAAGACACCTATTAAATATAATAAAACTCGTTAAATGTTTCTAAAAAAAATCAAATAAATCAGCTTCATGCTGTATCCCGCACACTGTAGGGTAGGCAGAGGGAACCTAGTGTTAAAACACTCCGTTCCCAGCTTTCTGCCGAATTCTGGAGGCATTGCGTGTTGAGTGGCAGAACTCAACGCCGCGCTTTAACTCGATACCAGAGCGAAGAAATAGAAATATAAATTTGTAAGTTAATATTTTATTTCCTCGAGTGGGGATCGAACCCAAAACCACTCGGTTTTACAGTCACATTTTGTGCCCCTGCGCCACCACTGGAAAAAATGTTTCTAAGAAAACACTTTTTGTCATATACAATGTTGTAAAAAGGTAATTTTCCTTTATATTTTCCCAATAACCTGTCTATTTTGTGATTTTCGCTACTTTAGCTGTCACTCGATATATCTACATTAATTTTTCAGCGGCACTACGACAGCCGCGTCCACGTCCACGTACTACGTTGGCTATTTACGATGATTGTAGTGGTTTTTTACGACAGCTCCTTTATTAAGGAAAGTGGAATCGTCTTGATATCCGCCATTTTGCCACACTGTCACTTGTGTAGGAGTGACACTTGTAGACAGGTTTATTGCTCGTCCTTTGTTATACTAAAGGGTTAAGTGTGCGGTTTTCGTAACACTATATAGAATTTTCGAATAGTTTTTACTGGTTTACGTGAAATTTTGCCATAAATTTTGTAAAATAGAGGCCAGACGAAGTGTGACTGTTAAATCGACTGGTTGTGGGTTCGATCCTCTTCGAAGAAATGAAATATTTATTTACATTTATATTTTCATTTCTTCGCTCTGGTGTCGAGGGGAACACGATGGGAAGTGGGAAACGGAGTGTCTTAACACTACGTTCCCTCTGCCTACCCTGCTGTGTGTGTGATACAGCGTGAAGCTGATTTAAATTAGAAATAAAGTAAGATGACATCGGTGTTCCTTCGCTATATAACCTTGTCTTTATGAAACTTGGCACTTTAAAGCTTCAAGAACGAACGACAAACCGAACGGCCGTTGTATTGATTTTTGGACAATTAGCGGCAACCATGTGGTGGAAGTCGCAATGTGTGTAAAGTTAAATCTAATTAAGAGTATCTATGACCTCTTTTAACTTCCATCGAATTAAAATAACTAATAAATAGTTTCTTTTCATTTTCACTCAAAACGCAATGCCTCCATACTTCGGCGGAAAGTCGGCAACGAAGTGTCTTAACACTAGGTTCCCTCTACCTACCCTATTTTTACGGGATACAGCGTGAAGCTGATTTGATTCAATTTAATTATTTTTTAAAACAGTTTCACGTTAGGATCAAACCCCCTAATTCCATTACAGCGGATTCGATACACCCGGTCGGTTTAAGCAAAATGTAATAAATGTTTAATGAAAATGAGATAGTTGAACATGGATCATAGCCTCCAATCAAATATAGAAGGGTTAGTTTGAACAGTATTATAATACTAAGAGTTCAAGGGCAGGCAGGCGCCTATTTCAATATAAATATTATTGCAGTGCCTCGCTAAACGCAGAATAACATTTGCATATTTATAAGAGAGCAGCCCTTAGCAAACATGGAGGGAAGGCGAGGGAAGGTGGAGGTCGAGTTCGTATTCGACAAAATGGCCCCTCGTCGATGAAACTCACTCATCATTCTACTGCTGTACAATTGGAACAATGTTGTATAAATATTACAATCTCTACATTCCGTTATTTTTTCCTTTTGGATTACGAACAGTGAAATCTAGTAGCAAGTTGACAATGGAACAAAAACGGAATATATACAATATACAAAAATTTATAAAGTTATATTTCTGGAAATATCTATAGGTGCGTTTTTGTGTTTGTGTATACACATATGCAGCTACTTCCAAATATTTGCCAAAAATATTTTACGTGGGAAAAACGACAGATATCATTGTTAAGCTTTTGTTTTGAATATATATATTTTTTTTTATAAAAAAATAGACAAAACATGTTTTCCATTTTTTTTTATTCAATCTACTGTAACATTTAGGAATTCACAATATATTTTTAATTCTCAATAAAGAATGTTACCACATGTGTCACACTTTTTTTAACATCACAAATTCATAATTTGTTTTTTTTTCAACATTTTTAAAGTGTTATTCCATACTAAGGAAAGAAAAATAGTTAATTAGAAAACGTATAAAAATGAGTTGTAACAAGCGCATAAGAATTAGAAAATGTATATAATAGTAAATAATAAACAGTATATAATAACGTCATTGGTAAGAAATACCAATAACGTTATTATATAAGTACAACATACAAATATATTACAAAAAAAATAAAAAATCAGCTTCACGCTGTATCCCGCTCACAGCAGCGTAAGCAGAGGGAACCTAGTGTAAGACACTCCGTTTTACAATTTCTGCCCAATTTTGGAGGCATTGTGTGTTAAGTGGCAGAACTTAACGCCGCGCTTTGCCTCGACACCAGAGCGAAGAAATGGAAATATAAATTTAAGTAAATATTTCGTCGAGTGGAGATCGAACGCACAACCAGTCGGTTTTACAGTCACACTTTGTGCCGCTGCGCCACTACTGGCCTCAAAATGTATTACAGAAAACATTAAATTTGATACATAATATTATATCAAAACGTACTGAGAGTAAATATCACGAGTCCACATTAGATACTTTATTACTTCAACGCGACGCTTGAAAAAACAATAACTATATTAAACAAATAATACATTTTTATTATATTAGTCAATAAAAACACAGTTCACTGTAACGAATCCCAAAATCCCTCTGTATGGGGTGTGTAAAATTTTATATTGTAAGAGTAATTCATTTTTATGGTTGTAGGGATCTTGAGTTGCATACTTTCTCGGGGGATGAAAATAATCACATGACTTAATTTAACTTTGTAATTGGTTTTTTAAACATCATCTATTTGTATGTACTATTGTAGAATTTAATTATATTTATAATATTATATTGTTTTATCAGAGATGATACGATGCTTTTTATTTGTAATTTTTTTTATCTAATTAAAAGCATGTATACAGGGTGGAAGTGTCAGCGCTCCTTTTACGGGAACTGCATATAGGGTAAAATACTTTAAGCCCATACCTAAAGAAATTAATCAAGATATCTCAACAGTTTAGATGTAGGATTTTTTTCATTTCACGATGTTTATCTATACCTGTATTTTATGTGACGCAGTTACGCATAGATACCAATAACGTAAACACATACTACTACAAAAATACTACTAAACTTTGAAGTTTGCCACCAATACCTACGACTCGATTTCGGAATGAAGCGTATGCGGCGGTTTCCCTTTAATAGGTTTATGTGTGCGTTTGCCGTTCTTGACAAATGGCGTTTTATATTACAACAATAATTTTATTATTTATATTGTTTGAAAAAATCACTTTTTCATTTTTGGGAAAAAAAAGTTGTTTTATTGTATTAGGCTTTTATAAAGTAGTTAAAACTGTAATTTCATTTAAAGTGGTGCTGACACTTCCACCCTGTATATATATATATCAATTGTTTAACAAAAAAAATATATTAAAATCGAACTCGCGAGATCACCCTTCATAGACATTGCCTTCTTTCTTATTTCAAGCCTTTGATAATTGTGTTAAGAAGGCACAGTCACGAGGTATCTGGTCCTACCTTTACATTCGAACCACGATCTCTTTTACGCTCTCTAAACCAGTTGTAATTCTAGAGAATCAAATTAACGTGTCAGTTCGCTCGTTTTTCTTCCAAAACTTGTGTTTTAGCTCACAGATAACTTTGTTAATTAAATTTTGTAATTTTTTTTCTTTCGCCGAGACGCTTCACCTGAGAGGAATTAAGCTTTTCATGGACTATATGAAAAAGAATTATTAAGAAACTTTCTTATAGCAGCCGGTTTTTATATATAACAATTTGTATCTTAAGTAAATTATTATTTTAATAACATAAGTATGTTAGTAGTATAAAACGAAAATAAGTCGAAGAAAATAAGTAAGTAATCTATGTGTGTAGCCACAAAAAAAAAACAATGAAAAACAAAGCGTATAAAGCATAATCTTTAGATGTACTAAAAGTAGTAGTAGTAGTAGATAGTGGAGAACGAAATGTCTTAACTCTACAATCCCTCTGCCTACCCTGATGTATGCGGGATACAGCGTGAAGCTGATTTAACATATACACGTCAGCTAAAAACACCAACCATCTAAAGATCCAAACAAAACGAAGACTTTACTACATTAATTTTGAACTTGTTTTCATTTCATTTCCCCTTTTATTTCGCTCTAAGTCCCAAGCATTTGCACATACCTAATTAGTGGTTTCTATACATTTAGCACATCACCGTATCTCTTTGAAATAGTCGGCCAAATATAGCTAACATTCACAATTTACCTGAACTTTACTTACCTACCAACATATACCGGTATAATTGAGAACATATACCTACATATACAGGTATAATTGAGAACATATACCAACATTATTCACAAATGTTGCGCTCATAATTAATAAGCTAATTAATTAGAGCCATTACAGTGCAACGTGAATTTTAGAAATTCGTTTTCGAATTCGAATTCGTATTATTGTAACTATCTGGTACACTTTGGTCGTAATTACACATATTAATAACGTTTTGTGGTTAGTTTTAATAATACGATTACAGTTAGTAGATATTTATTGATGGATGTAATTGTCTAATGCCCAATTGGAAATATTTGCTGTGGCCTTTTATTGAACATAAATATATAATTGAATGCATATAACATTATATAATTGAATGCATTGTTAAAAAAAATCGTTATTTTTTTTATATTTTCATTTAGAGAGAAATAGACGTGCCCGATAGCTATATTTATATTTGGTTTCGGCAGCACAAAAGCTTACATTAAGAATATGTTCCATGTCTTCGTCTAAAAAGTTGGATCGTGCTTTCGGCTTTCTATACTTCGGCTTTAAACTCACGAAGAAACTGTCCAAGACTAGATAATTTGTACACGGTAGAAGTAAGTGTGAGAGGTATCACAGTAAATCCGCTCTATAGTTGGCTCAGTTTGTCTAGAAATATCAAAAAATTATTCCTAGAATGTCCTTCGAAAGCGGCCCTAATAAAAACTTGTCAAATTTGGTTAAGTAGAAAGAGGTGGTCGAACAATAAAAGAGCGCTAACACCTATTTAATATACTGACTTAAGCCTACACCAGGGCTACACCTTCTAGGCACTGCCTAAAGAGCCTCACTCTGCAACGCGGTGGACCCGACACCAACGCAGTTGAATCCGTGGAATGCTCAGTAATTTCTTTCACAATATTCTTTCTGGCCATTTAGCGTAGTATAATAGATCTGAATAAACATTACTATCTTATAATTAGAAGTTATCTGACATTCTCCAACAAACTGTAGCTTCAATGTCTATTCGGAACAAAGCTTGATAGAAATATATAATGTTATAAACATTAGCCATATCCTCCAGTGCAATTCGAAGCTACAGCTCAAAGGTAAGACCTGCCACGCCAAAATGGCGTCTAAAAAAGCCCAAAGAACTTTAGATAAAATAAACTCCATTTAATTTCAAAAGAAAAAAATAAATACAAACTTAAAACCAACCTTCAATTTTGTATCGCCATTGTCTATTCGACAACCGATTACTTTAGTCGCAAATTTCACAGCCGCTAATTCATATAATAGTTCTATACATTAAGTTATTTAGCGTAGTGTCTAAATATAATAACGTTGAGGTCACTAACCTCGTTGCATCCACCGCAATAGCAACGAATTAAAACCGTTTAAGGCAATTACACACTGCAGTCGGTGACACTGCGACACGGAACATAAAAGGTAACTATTTATTGTGCAAACGTACCAGATTTAATGGCGGGCTTCATTTGACTAAATAGATGCTCACTTGTTTATTTGCAAATGTCCACACGGATACGTAGGAAATACACTTTGAAATAATTAATGATATAGTCGTGGCTTCGTGCCAACACTGTCTTGGTGTACTCATGGCTTAGTGGTCAGAGCGCCTGGTCGGTTTCCAGAAGGCGCGGGTTCGAGTCCCGCTGCGTTCAAATTTTTATACGTTTTCTAAATAAGTATTTTTCTTTCCTAAGTGTGGAATAACACTTTAAAAATGTTTAAAAACTGTCTTGGTGTATTTAATATCTGAATATGTAGAGTTTTTTTTTGTTACAAAAATGTTTCAAAGATTCTTTATTATCTTCTTGCTAAGAGAGAAAAGAATGTCTTTTCAATTTATTAGTCGTGCATGTATGCAATATAAAAAAAATATAAAGAAGCGTATAGAGTATAGTATAGAGTAAGTTTTGTACCTAACTGTATTAAATGGCAAAAAATTATAAAATATAGTACAATAAACATATAAATTATATTAAAAAATATTAATTAACAGTAAATAATGATATTACATAAAAAAGAATCTTATAAAAATGTTTTAAGTATAAATATACCAAAAAAAATCTCGAGATATTAAGCTCAAATAGCAAGCTTTTTAAAAATACCAAATATTACATAAAATAAAATAATCAAAGTGAATACAATATTTTTAGTAAAAAGATTTAAATTTAATAGTAAAACTAGCAAAATTATTTAATATTTCACAATAAGTTTCGTGCTACGAGCGTAGCATCGCACTTTCGTAGCACCTGGTGACTAGATTACAGCGGTACTACAACGGTAGGGGATTGTTATTTCACTGGAAACTTAACATATTTATGCACGGGGCCCTGTCATAAATGATATCTATCTATAAAGATTACCTATGACTTATGTAGACAAACAAGGGTAATGTATATACATAAATTTACCACAAAATATCCATTTTCTTTTTATTAAATCAAAAAAAATGTATCACGTACAACAGCAGGGTAGACAGAGGGAACCTAGTGTTAAATTACTCCGTTCCCCACCTTCCGCCGAATTCTGGAGGAATTGCGTGTTGAATGGCGGAACTCAACGCCGCCCTTTGCCTCGACACCAGAGCGAAGAAATGGAAATATAAATTTAATATTTCATTTCCTCGAGTGGGGATCGAACCCACAACCAGTTGTTTTACAGCGAAACTTTGTGCCTCTGCGCCACGACTGGCCTTATTATACGATGTATTATTATCCTTGGAGTTTCTTCAAATATAAAGTAAATTTTATTATATAGCTGCCAATGTCAATATTAGTACTGCCTAAGATAACATAATAGTGTAACATTGTACGGTGCGCTATTCTAAAAAAAATATATTGAGATAAAAATTATATTTTTATCAACTCTGTGATAGATCCTATCATATCTTGTGAAGGTCATAGAAATATTTTTGTTCTGTTTATTTTAAAGTGTTTTTACAGGAAATATTTAGATGAGTACTTTTTAACTGACTACTGTAAAAGGAGGAACTTATCAATTCGACTGTATTTTATTTTATGTATGATACCACAGAGCTTCTAGCTGGATAAACCGATTTTGATTATTTTTTTTATTTGAAAACTGGTGCTCCTATTTCAATTTGGACACTTAAAGGATAGTTTGAAAAAAAATTCGATTATGAAATCTAGTTAAAGTTAATTTCTTTTTATCATATCTATCTATATGATAAAAAGAAATAAATATATAAAAGGACTTGTGCTGACTGACTGAGCCGTAACCGCTGATAGTAGAAACGTGAAATTTGGGCAGATGTTTATTTTCTCATTCTGGACATCCACTAAGAAAGGATTTTGAAAAATTTTAACCTTAAAGGGATGAAATAGGGGTTGAAAGTTTGTATCGATTTTTTTTTAAATTGGCACCGGTTCTTATAAAATTTTAAATTCAGACTTAAAAATATTTCATTGAACACGTGTTTCGTGGTTTTTTTAGAATTCACTCCTAATAAGCGGGCGAAGCCGCGCCCACTAGTCTAAAATATGGATATATAATATAAATTTACAATACAAGATTAGATAAAAGTAAATCTTATTTAACCTTTATTTTCTATACATATATATATTGCGACACTCGTTCCCTCTCAAAACCGAATGCGGAAAGAATTAGCGCGGTCATTCTAACAGTTGGTGCGGGCGGACATATTATAATAATTACGGTCAGCACACCCACTTCTGCCTACTATCTACACGAAAGTATGTCAACAGCAAATTAGACAAAATCGTAGACCGCCAGTTTGCCAAAATTAATATCTATGTAAAATTGTATATTTTGGTACACGTTACTTTTTAGTATTTAGAATCGAATTATAAAAGACAAAATCATCTATTGACTGTTTTATATTACAAAATCCTTTCCAGAATTCGGCGGAAAGTACGAATAAGAACGAAGTGCCTCAACACTCTGCCTGTGTTATGCGGATACAGCGTAAATTTGTGTATAAATACACATACACAGATTTTAATTCCTTTTAAATATATAATCACAAAATCAATCAAAATCATATTATTCGTTATTAAAAAACTAAAACATACTATAGGCAACCCCAAAACATCCTGGTCCAAATGGGTCTTATAAAACGCGATAATCCTCCGTGGACGGTAAACATAACATTGCGGTCATTACGACCTCCACCATTAACCATAACTACTAGATAGATGCCCATGAAAAAGCTTTTTGTGAAACACGTGAGCGAGCTCCACGAGACAGGAACGGGAGCTTTCTATTAAAATTCTGCAAATAACAAAAGGGATGCAAAGTGTCGCCATCCCTCGTCTGCTTACCTGCTGTCCCGTGTTTATAAAGGAATGTGATACAATGCCAGTTATTTCCATTACTCTGGAAATTTGTGGTTGAAAAAACAAATGAAACGCTAACACCCCACTACGTATAGGATGAAAGCTGCATTGAAGGGTTACAATACAAACGACCCTTCATTTTGATGATGCTTGAATATTTTCGTAATATTCTTGAAATATATGTTTTATATGATAAAATCGCTTCCTCACAAAAGAATAAAAATTTAAATTAAATCATCACTGTGTGTCCCCCGCATAGGAGAGTGTATCGCGCAGGGTAGTCAGTGGGAACGTAGTGTTAAACACTCCGTTCGCCATTTTTCGCCGAATTCTGGAGGCATTGCGTCTTTGCTTCGATACCAGAGAAATAAAAATATACATTTTGAATAAAAAATTCACTTCCCCAAGTGGGGGTCGAACCCACAACCAGTCGCGTTTACAGTCACACTTTGTGACACTGCACCACAACTGGCCTTAATAAATTAATTATAATATATCAAATTGTCAACAATTCCTCGATTCTCCTTCCTATATATACGTATCTATATCAACGTAAACAAACAACGATTATGTAATTACGAGAATCGCGTACAAAAACTTGGCAAAAGTATGAGAATTATTTAAGTTGCCCAAAAAATTATGAAAACTGAAAGCGGGTCTCCGGAAGTGGGTCACGTATATTTTGCTCATAAATTCGAAATGGGCACTAGATTATTTTAATTGAAACGGGGCCCGGCCTCGCTGGTGCACGGCGTCGTTGAGCACGGTTTAAAGAAAAGTGTTTGGTCATCAGCATTCATGTCGCGCGTATTGTGCATCGCGGCCCTTTTCAAATGGCAAATGTCAAATATCTGTATTTATATGTATGTAGTTAAAAAAAAAGATTAATGTAAAAAAAATTAAATCAGCTTCACGCTGTATCCCGCACATAGCAGGGTAGGCAGAGGGAACCTAGTGTTATGACACTCCGTTCCCCACTTTCTGCAGAATTTTGGAGGCATTGTGTGTTGAGTGGCAGAACTCAACGCAGCGTTTAACCTCGACACCAGAGCGAAGAAATGGAAAAATAAATTTAAGTCAATATTTCATCTCCTCGAGTGGGGATCGAACCCACAACCAGTCGGTTTTACAGTCACACCTCGTGCCGCTGCGCCACGACTGGTCTCGTTTCGAAGATTAATGTAGTTTATTAATTGACTATTTTAGTGATAATGTAAATAAAAGACTAGGTATATGAGGACAGTCGTGGCGCTGGGTCACAAGAGTATGACACCAAACGCGACAGGTTGTAGATTCGATTCCCACTCGAAGAAATGAAACATTTAATATTTTTATTTCTTCGCTCTGCTGTCGAACCCAAGCGCGGCGTTGAGTTTCGCCACTCAACACGCAATGCCTCCATGATTCGACGGAAAATGAGGAACAGACTGTCTTAACACTACATTCCTTCTGCCTAAGGCAGGCAGAAGAACCTATAAATTATCAGATCAGTAATCATGTAACTTAAGCGGGCGAAGCCGCGTGCGGACCACTAGTTATAAATATAATTTTCATTATTATAGTTTAAAATAACATTGACATTTCATTAAATCATGCATAATGCGAGACAGGCAAACGATAACACCTTAGGTGTTTAATTAGTCTAGCTAAGTTGGTATAATTGAATCGTTCCTATTCCTACTGCTAATGGATTGCAGAAATTAGAGAGGATTAAAATCACTTTATCTTCACAAAATTGAAACTTTGAATTATGCGCTACAGAAATTTAACACACAAGTAAATAAGCGTGTTGCATCCGCATCGAAATTTCAAATGTTAAATTAATGTTTACAGGATCATGTCGAAGCGTGTGTTTTGGTTAAGGTTTATGGTTTCAGAATTTGCGTACTCTGTTGAGGCCTTTTGTGGCGCAAAGTGTGAATGTAAAATCGACTGGTTGTGGGTTCGATCCCCATTCGAGGAAATTAAACATTTATTTACATTTATATTTTCAGCTCTGGTATCGAGGCAAAGCGCGGCGTTGAGTTCCGCCACTCAACACGCAACTCGGCGGAAAATAAGTCGGTGTTAAGACATTTTGTTCTCCCCAGAACGGAGTGTCTTAACACAAAGTTCCTTCTGCCTACTCTGCTGTGTGCGGGATACAGCGTGAAGCTGGTTTTCTCACAAGTTATACAATACATAAACGAATTTACCTAATCTTTCTAATAGTCAACGTCAAATAGTGTCTTAGGGGCCGTTCAAGTATTACGTAAGCACTGTAGGGGGGCGGGGTGGTCTTGGGTTTGCTTATTTTTGATGTTTTCAATGAAATATTATTAAGAGGATTGCTTATTGTTGATGACATAGGGGAGGGGGGGGTCAATTATTGCAAAAAAAACTGCTTACGTAATACTTGAACGGCCCCTTAGCACTAGTTCGTATATGCCAATTTATTCTTAAAAATAATATTTAAAAAAATAACAAACGACAATTTTAGTAGTACTGTTAAAGACAGTGACAAATTTAAACCTACAAATCAAACGCAAGCAAGAGAGTAAACCATTAAGCAGTTCCTCTTGCATCGCGTGCTATAAATGAATGAGAACTTTCTTCCACAACTTCCCAGATACAATTGATAACGCGCCCGAAGCTAACTTTTTGCTTTCCACTCCATTATTGACGTCCAAGCTCGAAGAAATCAGACAGTCTGTGATATCTTTAGCCTTCGTGATTTTCAAGTTTGTTACAACGGCCAATTTACCCGACCGAACTTTAGTTTTAGTGCAATTCTTGTTATGTATACTATATTAAATTCTATATTTGATTGTAGCTTGAGAATATGAGCATTGGACCATCGTGTATTGATCTAGGGGCAAAAAGAATGTGATCAATGATCGATTCAATATGGAAACTCCAATGTTTCAATTAAAAACGAGACTCGTAGGTTCTCGGTTTGCTGGTCAACTTTTATTAGTTTCTGGAGTAGGAAAAGTAATCAACCCTGCAATATATCGCACACCTAACTCGAGATAACTCTTAATTGTTTGATGTGTCGCCTTTCGAATACGTGCAGCGGTCTGGCTTCTTTTTATCATGTCTTTAGACCAATTTTGTTATATATAACCACACGAGGCCAGTCGTGGCGCAGGGGCACAAATGTGACTGTAAAACCGACTCGTGAGTTCGGCCCCCACTCGAGGAGATGAAATATTTACTTAAATTTATATTTCCATTTCTTCGCTCTGCTGTCGAGGACAAGCGCGGCGTTGAGTTCTGCCACTCAACACGCAATGCCTCCAGAATTCGGCGGAAAATAGGAAACGGAGTGTCTTGACACTAGGTTCCCTCTTCCTATCCTGCTACGTACTGGATACAGCGTGATGAAATTTATTTTTTTATTTTATTTTTTATGAAAGAATATTCTAATACATTAATAGATTATTTAAGGTAATACTGAGCATTGCAGTTAATGCGTGACTCCGTATAAAATATTTTTAAAAAGTTAAGTCGACAAAATATTATAAATCACTTTACACGAAATAAATACGAAACGTAAAATCCGTACGAGCTATAGATATATGTTCTTTTTTTTCCATTCTTATTTCCATTATATTCAAATGTAAAATACATTCAGCGCGTGCATTAGCATCGGTATAGGCGTAATTAACGAAATATTTCAAAATATAAGCTAGCCTTCCATACGGAGCAGCATACGCAATTACTATTACAAAAGCACCAAGCGAGCTCTAGAAATACGTTTTCTAAATGAAAGCGTACAAAAAAAAAGAGGCGAACGCACGAAAATGGGTCATCGAATGAAGTATACCATGCGTCCAGTTTAGAGAGACCCTTGTGAATGCCGTATTTGGTTTAGCGCGCGAGTTGAAAGGGCCACGAGGGGGGCCTGTGTAAATGGATGTAAAAAGTGGAGGGCCGAGTACGGGACGCATACGACAAGATTCGCACGAACGTCCGATAGAATCGTAGCAATTGTTTTCTTTGTGTTCAGATGCAGAATGATGGTGGGCTTTCAACTTGAAATTCTGTCACAAACGTCCAGGACAGAAATATGTTTCCATTTGCATACTACAATGGCATATTTTACTTAGTTCAGTAATCTTTCAAAATTTTTCTAAAATGCAAAAAAAAATTGGTTACTTAAAAAAAGAGTATTATATAAGTGTACAATTTTTGATTAAATATATTTAGTGTTATTTTGTATGTAAGCTATAATGATTATTATTGGATTCTGTTTCATATGGAGCTTTTTGTAATATCATGTTTCAACATGCAATATTTCTTGTTTAACCATCTGTACTGTTAATGTTTACTAATGTCTTCCGATGGAAAGTGGGTCATAGTAGTTCATTAGAATGACTTTTTAACTTTTAATTTTTTTTATTATAGTGACCAATATTATATCAAGTATATCTTTTGTTAAAAATCAGAAGTGGTTAACATTGAAAAAAAATAAGATAAAAATGCATATCATCTATTTTTTTAAATTATTAGCAAAGAGATACTATGTTAATTCCAATAAGTGTTATGTATCACCCAATACCAATACTTCTCACGAGTTTCCTTAAAATAAGGGCCGTTACCTATAAGCAACCCTTGATTAAAACAATTCGCTTTTATAGGTTTTTTCACCTACCTCTACCCTTTTTTACAAGTGTTTGCTAGCACTATGTTAATTAACGATTGTTATAAATAATTGTATAATATAAAAAATCTTTAAATTTCTTACTACATAATGGTGTATATCATTCAGATTAATGTGAATCAACTTAACAAAAAATAAAATAAATACAAAATAAATATAAACAATGAGTAAAATTTTAAAAAGTTTCTTAAGATTCCTAGAGCAGTAATCAGAGATGTTTCAATGCCATACTACACCTGCGTACCTCTTTTAGAGGGTCTTAATATTTCTAATATTATGTGTACTAAGTTGTTGGTTCTTTTCATCTTTGTTTCATCAATGCTGTGTTACTTGTTGCTTAACAGTCTCCCCTACTTACCTTACCAATCACTCTTGCATCATTAATGACATTTTATTTAAGTTAAGGGCTTATAATAATTAAATTTCATGTCAAAAGAAATAATAGAAAAACAATCCAATTTTCTTTTATTTTTATATTTAAATTAAACTTGATGAAATTTGAGTTATTATAACTCAATTTTCATTTTTTTTCATCACAGAATTTTGTGTAATTTTAAAACTCTTCATTTCTGTTCATTCTTGAATATAGTAAAGGAATGCTACGGTGTTATATGTAAATGAATATTACTTTCTGTGCAATATGATGTATTTAATATATTAAAATAGCTCATTTGAACATATAAAATTATCTTTTTCACTGATCTATTTGCCTATAACGAAATAGAGTAAATTACAAATAAGTAAATAGGTGGCCAAGTGTGTAATAAAAAAATGTGTTGTATGAAGTGGCTTATATTATAATAAAAAAAAACAATATTTTAAAGAAAAAATAATTTTAACAAAATCAATACCAAAATTAAAATAATAAGTTACAATTTAATAAAAATAAGTCTACAATCTATCCAATACATATTTATACAGTGAAAGCTACTCATGCATGAATGCTATTTCATCATATCTCACCTAGTATCCTAACCTTTAACTAGATTTTCACTGTTTACAAATACTTTTAGGGCCGCAAATAACCTTGTTCACTATTAAGTTCGTCCATTACACGTCCGTATCACTATGAATAAAGTAAATAGCCCTCAATTTACAAAGTAAATTATGAATAAATGATTTAGTACACTAATTTATAACTGAATAGTACATTAAATTTGCCTTTTTGATAATAGAATATATTTTGTTTTTGTTATGCCGCCATTTTGAAAGCGATAGCGGCTGCCAAAACGACAGTCAGCTGCATCTTCCATGTGACAAGATCATCTATACGCTCGGATACTTGTATTATGAAACTTGAATAAAATTATTAATCAAAATCGGTGAGGTGAACCATTTAAGGGTAATTAATTACCTTTTAGGTTCATTTTAATAAATATTATTTTTATTAAGAATGTGCTTATTATGTTTGCTTATTTAGTTAGAGTCATACTTAGGATATATTAGTAACTAAAATATAGTAATCTTTACCATTAATATTTAAAAAAAACAGTCTGTTTTGTATGTCGCATCTATTAAGTTTGTTTAATATTCAAATTGTGATTTTCTTTGTAATTTTAAAACAGTGACTGGCATTGGCATCGTTTAATTTGATATAATTTAAATTTACTATGCTTCCTATACATCCACCTGGAGACAAGTAATAATAAATTGAATGGCTTAAAACCATCAAATATACATGTTCTGTCTTTAATTATTTTTTTTTTAACACAACAGCACTAACTGTTTAATTACAACCACTTACCTATCGTATTTAGCTATCGTGCCGTATACTATATAATAACTAGAAAAACACTGGCAGATATTATTATTATACACAACAAAAGAAATATTTAAACTTTTTCTTTGTCACTCAAAAATCAGTACTTGACAATGTGACAGAATGACTTAATTAAAAAATTTTTTGTAAAAAATATATATAATGTTGCTAACTTATATCATACTTTTAAATGTATAAAAATTCAAAATTAACAGTATTTCTATGATATGCCAGGGCCGGATATAAGAGCAGATGAAAATGTTCATGGCGAGATGTCCACTGAGCGCGCAGCTGCCGTTCATAGTGGTGTCGCAGCTAAAACTGAACGAAAGTTAACTGTTCTTGAAACACATGGCTATATTTTAGGTAGAACTATTGGTTCAGGATCATATGCCACTGTTAAGGTACAATAAAACTTTATAGTATAATAATTCCTAAGAGGCCAGTTGTAGCGCAGCGGCACAAAGTGTGAATGTTAACGCGACTGATTGTGGGTTCAATCTAAACTCAGGGAAATGAAATAGTTCTTTAATTTTTTTTTTTCATTTTTTCGCTCTGGTGTCGGGGCAAAGCGCGGCTTTGAGTTTCGCCACTCAACACGCAATGCTGGAGGCATTCGACGGAAAGTGGAAAGCGGAGTTTCTTAACACTAGACTCCATCTGCCTTCTCTGATGTGTGTGGGATACAGCATGAAGCTGATTAAAAATTCCTAATCTATAATTCAAAATAAATTAGAAAAAAAAAAGCCTTATTAATACAACCCTTTCAACATTTTTCATATTATATTTATGTAAATATAAAAATATAATAACACAACACCAGGTAGCGAGCAGTGACAGACACAATTGTCAAGTAGCAATAAAAATTATAAGCAAGTTTCAAGCACCCGGCGACTATTTGAAGAAATTTCTACCAAGAGAAATAGAAGTTGTTAAGGGACTCAAGCATGAAAACTTAATACGCTTCCTACAGGCTATTGAGACGACTCATAGGTACTGATTCTACTTAAATAATGTCCAGTACCTTTTATATTCTTAAGTTTAAATGCTAACTGAACCAATATATGTTTGTTTAAAAGTAGTTTAATATCGGTTTTAAGTTTCTAATAAGTTAGTTGTGTTTTCAAAATAAATTCATTAAGTTACTCTTAGGCCACTGTCGTGGTGCAATGGCACGAGTGGTTGACTGTAAAAGTGACAGGTTGTGGATTCGATCCCCATTCGAGAAAATTAAATATTTATTTAATTTTCTTTTTTTCTGTAGTGTCGAGACAAAGCGCGATGTTGAGTTCCGCCATTTAACATATAATGCCTACAGAATTCGGCGGAAAAAGTGGAACGGAGTGTCTTAACACTAGGTTTCCTCTGCCTACCCTGCTGTGTGCGGGATGCAACACGAAGCTGAAGTTGTCCTACATTTTATTTTTTATTTTCATTACAGAGTATATATTGTAATGGAATATGCTGAAAACGGCAGCCTTCTAGATATTATTCGTAAAGATCAACATATCGACGAGTCACGTGGGCGGCGATGGTTTAGGCAACTTGTGGAGGCGGTGGAATATTGTCATGAAAGGGGTGTTGTTCATCGGTTTGTTTTTATTATTATTATATTCTTGTATCGACTCTTGTCACGTATTTTGTTGTGTAGACAAAACGAACCCGGCTACATCAACTTTATTAATTTTGAAACATTGCATTGCTTATAAATTTCAAAATGGGACCTATCGTGGCACATTGCCACGACTGATTAACGGATTCGAACCCCACTCAAGGAAATGAAATATTTATTTAAATTTATATTTTACTTGAGTTTCTTAACACTAGGTTCCCTCTGCTTATTATGCTGTGTGTGGGTTACAACGAGAAGCTGATTTAATTATTACTTCATCAGGGACATTAAATGCGAAAATCTTCTCATGGACCACGGTTTAAATATTAAACTATCTGATTTCGGTTTCGCGAGGGGACATATGAAACCTAAGAACGGGGTTTATGCGCTAAGTGAAACATTCTGTGGAAGCTACGCGTATGCTTCACCAGAAATATTGAAAGGTGTACCGTACAGACCCCAAGATTCTGATATTTGGAGTATGGGAGTGGTGCTCTACGCTATTGTCTATGGTAGACTGCCGTTTGATGACACGAATTATACGCAGCTTTTAAAGGTATGCTTTATATAGTTTAGGATAAAATTTAATTGAAAATTTTACTATTAAATAACAATTGACCCTTTTTTTTCATTTATGTCGATATCCTTAGAACTGTTATAGACAATGTTCTTTTTCGTCGTTTTGCGTCTCCATAGTATGTACTTTTAGTAGTAGATAAGTAATGATGAAAATAACACTAAAAATATTAAATAAAATTTCTTTCAAACAAATATTATTAGATATGCATAGAAATATGTTATGTAATGTTGTGGAAGTACCAAATAGAACTTAGAAGATGATATACATTGTTCACAGCAAGTTCAAAATAAAGTATCTTTCCCACGCGAACCAAAAGTGTCTGTAGAATGTCGAAAGCTCATCACAAAAATTTTAGCTCCATTAAAGTTCAGATCAAAAATCCCACAAATCCTGGCCGACCCCTGGCTTAATCCTCACCAGCATACAAAAGATGAAGAATTAGACGTTAATAATGTTAGTAAATAATTTTATTTCTTTGCTAATTACATTACGTTACACACTGTGATTAAATGATTAAAATTGGACATAGTAATTAATATTTTATAAACAGAATAAATAACCGAATTAAAATGATCAAGCTTGTATAATTTCAATTTACATTAATAATTTACTTAATTCATTATTTAAGTAAGCATTGAAGTAGAAACATTGACAAACAGAATTCGAAACTTTTGAAGTTGGCCACAGATAAAAAATATATATTAATTTCGAATTTAAGCGCAAGCACAGAACTATTAACGCTAGAATCAAAATTAAAAACATGGAAAAAACAGCACGTAATATTGGAAAAAAAATCCTATGTATAATTTTTTTGGCAGCATCGCTTTTTTTCCATATGTATAGCAAAGTTGGCAAGGACTATCTAGTGCCAGAACACTTCGTTTTGTTTTTTTTGTCGAACTTAATGGTATGCTTTGTCTTATATGAGCGGGAAAAGCAAAACACCTAATTATTTTTTTCAATGAGAATCCACAACTAACGTGTTGATTTAAATCAGATTCAGATCCTGTCCCGCTATGGCGATATATATGTTTAAAATTAAGCCTATATGAAACAGGATGGAAGCGTCAGCGCTCCTTTTACGGGAACAGTATATATATAGGGTAAAATATTTTAAACCCATACCTAAAGAAATTAATTAAAAATACGATATTCTTTTAGGATTATTTTTCATTTCATGATCCAGCCTGTATTTCGTGTAGCGCAGTTGCGCATAGATACCAATAACGTAAACGCATACTACTACAAAAAAATACTACTAAAGGTTAAACAACTTTGAACTTTGCCGCCAATACCTACAACTCGATTTCGGAATGAGGCGTATGCGGCGGTTTTGGCCTTGAGTTCTGCCACTCAACACGCATTGCCTCCAGAATTCAGCAGATAGTGGGGAACAGAGTGTCTTAACACTAGGTTCCCTCTGCTTACCCAGCTGTGTGCGGGGTACAGTGTGAAGCTGCGTATACGGTGGTTTCCCTTTGATAGGTTTATGTGTGCGAGCGTCGTTCTTGACAAATGGCGTTTTGTTTTACAACAATAATTTTATTCTTTATTTGTTTGAAAAAATCACTTTTTCTTTCTGGAGAATAATTGTATTAGGCTTTTACAGAGTAGTTAAAACAGTGGTTTAACTTAAAGTGGTGCTGACAAAAACACTCTGTATATTTAAAAAATATCTCTAAATACCGCCAAAATAAATAGACCTTTGTATCATTACTTAAAACTAAGCATGTTATTACAGGATAATGCTCAAGCTAGCAAAGAGGAAATTAAAAGTGTAAACATCGGAACAGTCACCTTTGACAGAAAATTAGAAGAAGTTAAATAATTCTTTAAAAAAATACACAATGATAAATTGAACAATTTTTTTAAATACATTGTTTTTATTATTATTTTTTCAAATAAACAATATATAAATAATCTTTTGAAAATTATTTTTATTTTATATTTTTTAATGATTTAATAGAGAAAAACCTGTAAGTAACACTTAGCTAATATAAATAGCTATTATATTATTTTAAGTAAAAATCCAATAAGGAAAAAAAAAAAATCCTTTACTGCAATGAAGTAGATGTGACGTCACACTTCGTAGCCACGTGACTTACGAATGATATGCCTCCACTCGTATACATACTTTCATATTATAAAAAACAACACACTTAAGGAGCTCTATAGAGAACATACTATTTTTTATTTAATAAATTTATTGTGTAGAAATCGTAATTTTAAGGAACATTTTTTTTTAAATATATTATTTAGATACAATTAACGTAATATATAAACATTTGGGTAACTTACGCAAAAAAAATACAAAATGTCTAATTTTACATACTATACGCAATGCTTGTTGATTCAAATCCAGCATGTCCACAAAATTTTAGTTAAATTTTTACCTCCTTTTTATATTATTCTTATAAGAATCGTAACTGAAATATGTTTTTTTATCTCTAAACTAACTAAATTAAGTTCAATTAAATTTCGATATTTCTCTACAGAATACTTCATCATCTTGTCCTTTTTCTGCTTCGATTTTTGCTCTTTTTTTCGCGTGTCGCATGCACATATAAGAGAGGCCCAATGTGACTAAATATATGACTGCTGCTATCCAACAGTTAATCGCAATCTGTAAAATGCCGTTTTTTTATTAGTGTTTATTTTTTTAAATCGATTTAATTTTCTCTCAATTGTCCCACTTAGCGAGAGAGAGTACCTATCAATTTATACAACTACTTAATACCCCACTATATTCCCATTTTTAGAGACTCCAAATATTTAAATTAAAAAATTAAATTAGCTTCACGCTGTATCCCGCACACAGCAGGGTAGGCAGAGGGAACCTAGTGTTAAGACACTCCGTTCCCCACTTTCTGCCGAATTCTGGAGGCATTGCGTGTTGAGTGGCAGAACTCAACGCCGCGCTTAACCTCGACACCAGAGCGAAGAAATGGAAATATAAATTTAAGTAAATATTTCATCTCCTCGAGTGGGATTCGAACCCACAACCAGTCGGTTTTGCAGTCACACCTCGTGCCGCTGCGCCACGACCGGCCTCAATATTTAAATTTAAAAAAAAAGACTCCACCAAGAAATCTTACCTATTACCATCTTGTATCAAATCTACTATGTTACGGTGGTTAATGGCTATAAATATATATTTGGGAAAGTACCTTTTGATAATTATCTTTTGTCTGTTTCATAAAGTCCTCGAAGTCGTCGTAGCCATGGTGGTCTGGTTCAGCCTCTTCTATGAATGCTATGACTTCCAATTTAAAGAATATTCCCATAACAACCTATTATATTAAGACTTATATATTAAAGGAACGCAAATACGTAATAATACAAGAGGCCAGTTGTGGCGCAGGGGCACAAAGCGTGATTGTAAAACCTAGTAGACTAGTTGTGGATTCGATCC
Source organism: Heliconius himera (assembly GCA_021202915.1). Classification (NCBI taxonomy): domain Eukaryota; kingdom Metazoa; phylum Arthropoda; class Insecta; order Lepidoptera; family Nymphalidae; genus Heliconius; species Heliconius himera. The sequence goes on from JAJHJA010000208.1 coordinate 248,415, forward strand.
CCACTTGAGGAGATATATATTTACTTATATTTATATTTCCATTTCATCGCTCTGGTTTCGAGGCAAAGCGCGGCGTTGAGTTCTGCCATTCAACACGCAATGCCTCAAGAATTCGGCAGAAAGTGGGAAACAGAGTGTTAACACTAGGTTCCCTCTGTGCGTGCGTCCTACCCTGCTGTGCATGGGATACAGCGTGAAGCTGATTACAAGAAGCTAGGTTAGATAGTGATATAATACATACCAATTGTAGAACTGCCCATATACTTAAAAGAAAGCAACAAAGTCCACAGCCAAATAGAAGACTCATGCTTATTATAATTCAATCAATATTATTAAATATACTTATCTATATATTGTATTATAGCTATAATATTTTAATCCTAAATTATCAATATTTTCTTACTGACAGTCCGTTCAAATTTAAAGTTATGTCACAATATATATTAAATAAATACTTTTTTGTCCTAAATGTTTGTTATATGAACACTTTTGTAGTGTAGGCTCATAAGTTACGATCAGCTTATTTTACTATAGTGACATAAAATTACAAATAGGTCAAAACTGTTAGTAATACAATTTATAAAGAAATTTCGGATAATACTGTTGAAAATAAAAATACCTTTTAGGAAACATAAAATGTTAATGTTGCGGGGATTATTAAATTATTGATTTAATCATTGTTGCCACATATTATTATATTTTAACAACCCTTTTTTTTTAGAATGACCCAAATAAGAGGACCACCTAGAGGAATGGTATTTTTGACCCTTGGCCATGGCCACTGGATGTCGGCATCAGAAGAGTTGCAGATGATTTACAAGCCTTGATGTATTTATACTTTAAATTTATGTTTCAAATATCACTGAATATAAACATGGTTTAAAATATATGTAATTATCAATCCAATTTCCTTATTATACACATTTCAATTAGAATTACGAAATTGAATCAAATATTTGCTTTAATAATATATGCTATAATAGTAAAGGCAACTGAATTATTTTTTTAAATTACCAATAATTGTTCATATTAATCTTAAAAAGAGTCAAAATTACATAATATATTTTTAAATTTCCTAATTTAAGTATATGGTTACTTGCTTTGGTGTTTCTCAAGTACACTTATATTTCATTAATATATTTAAGTTAAATTTTGATAACAATTTAAAAATATATAGAGAAAAAATTGTGATTAATGTATGTATTCAAATATAAATACTTAAATAAATATTTTTTCTATTTTATTACAGAAAAGCTCAAATTGTCTGATAATGGAGAAAATTTGTATAAGAAATAAATAAAAAATAATAATATAACATTAATATTTAATTGGAGAAAAACTATAGAACCATTTTACCTACAATAATTATAGTATTTTTATTTTATGTACAATTTATAGCAAACATTCATCAGCATAATACTATTGTGGAATATTCTTTTTTATTATGAATCTAGACCAATTATTAGGTATTTAGTTTCACACTGAGTAAATAAATAATGATTACTCTACAGATATTATATTCATTTACATCATATAACAATATACTTTTAATAACTTTGATTTGATATCTTATATACCAAATTTATCTTTAAACAAGAAATGATGCTGCAATAAATACTCTTTTCTTTAAAAGCCCTATATTATAGTAGAATTTTTCTAAAAAAATAAAATGTTTTTTTTTTTTAATAAATCTGTGCAATGCAATGATGAAATAGTAAAGAGCTATAGAATAAATATATTCTTAGCTTAGCTTTGATTTGCATTTTATTTTTTTAGTCAAATTAAATGGAATGGAGCTATAAACAAAACAAATGTACTTAAACAGTACTTGTTACATTTACATGCTAACTGATGAACGGTTGTTCATCCAGAATTGATGGCCAGAGACAACTAATGTGATGACATAGAGCAGAGCAGCGATCCAGCAATTGTAAGCATTCTGAAATTAAAATAAAATGTGTACATATTAATAAGTTATACAAATATGTTTACGATATAAATTAAGTTGTGGTGCAGTGGCACAAAGTGACTGTAAACGTGACAGGTTATTGGTTGTTTATCCTCGAGGAAATGAAACATATAATGTATTCATTTCCTCAACCTAGTGTCGAAGCAAATTGAGGCATTGAGTTCTGTCACTCAACATGCAATGCCTCCAGAACTCGGCGGGAGGTGAGCAACAGAGTGTCTTAACACTAGATTCCATCTGACTATCCTGCTGTGTGCGAAATAAAGCATGAAGCATTTGTTTTACATACTTTTGAAAAATTTCTGCTGATCATAGATTATTGGTATAAAAATCCCGTGTCGACGTTCAAGTCACAAAATGTTTGAATTTGAAATTAAATTAGCACAAATAGGACCTTGATATTTAGAAAATAACTTAAAATTATGTAAAGTAAATTAGCAGTCAACAGGAATGTACTATTTAGATGAAAAAAAGCTATCTAATTATTCTCGTAAGAAAGTAATTTTTAATACTATGCACTTGTTTCCAAGAACTTGTATTGTATTAGAACACTCACCTGAGAGTATCCACTCTTAACTTCAGCGATAAAGGCATCGATGCTGTGATGATTTTCACCGAGAGGAAGATCTTCTAATAGAGCCACTGCCCCAATATAGTAGAAGACGCCCATTAACGTCTGAAATATAAGTATTTATAAGATTTCTTTCATGATTAATTTTGCAACATTGATACACAAATCATAATTACTCACCAATTGTATAATACCCCACACACTCAGGACGAGTCCACAAAGCGATAGCTTAGGGCCACAGAATTTACAGGCCATTTTTGTTCGTTTATTTTACAAAATTACGAACAAATATATTATATTATCGACCACTGCCTGTCAGCTAGTGTCAAAAACCAGAAAAAATATGGACACTCACATGATCATTTACGTCTATGGTATAGAGTATAAAATTAATCATTTAGTCATTTACAGATAATAAATATTAAACATAAAAATTCTTTCCAAATTGTTTATTTTATTTATATAAAACGATAATAAATTATAATATTGAGTTAGTCCATAAGTTATATACAAACATAAATCCTGTAACTTTGTATGTTATAACATGTCTTGTTCTAATAAAGTAATTACTAATTGACTATTTAATTACACGCTAATAATATACTTATAAATCTAACTTGCATTTTGTTTTATATACAATACGCATAGGGTACCCTACCGTAGCGTAGGTAGTTTATTAATTTAATATAATGGCAATTATTATATACTAAATAAGAAAATCTACTGGCAATGGCAAGTGGCAGCCCTAGATGACACATATTTCTCATCTTTATCGTGTCTCTGTGCTGTGTAAACGGAATATAATTTTCTATAATGGTTGACCGTTTAGGTAGGCTAAATTTATTCATTTCGTGTAATGTAATGCCATAGTTACTACTACCACAACATAATATAATATTCTCTTGTTTATTTAATAGTGGTGCATTAGTGACATTGTTTGCTCGCTTATTACTTTCCTTTGACGTCTAATTTTGAAGCTGTACCGCAAACTTACGAGCTGTTTTTCTTTTTCAGTGAATAGTGAGGCCAATGCCAGAAGAATTACTATGGTGGAAAACTGCTTCGGCAGTGCTGGACAGGTGTGTGATTTTATATATTTACTTAGAATTTGAGTGTTAAAGAAACTTTCCAACTTTGCGTTTCTCTTTTTATCAACCGACAAACTGAGCAAGATAAACTTACAATAAATATGATTGGTGAACTTGTAAAAAGATATCATATTTTTATCAATGTGATATATTTTACAAATTTAACAATTGTAACTATGTATATTATTTACATACTTTTATAAATATTTTATCAGTGAATTATCATTCTCTCAGTTGTCGCTATTTCTTCTAATTATATACTTAAAACAGGTGATTTTTACGACAGACATTGAAATTTCAAATAGTTTAAAACAATTTTTACTTAAACAGCAACTTGATTACTTGTCTGACAGTAAACCTAAAGGTTATAGATTATAACAATATATTAGACCACCCACACATAACTGTAGATTAAAAATTAAATATAAGGAAATATATTATATATTTCCTCAATGCATACTATAAACATTACAACATATTTATTGTGTTTATAAATAATATTCACTATTTCTACTTCAAGTCAATTCTAACAAATTATTCTATTAATCTATTTTTTCTCGAATAAGGATTAAAATCCATGAGCATTATAGGCATTAAGAAAAATTTAAGTTGTAATGTTTGTGTTTTTCCAAATATTTGATACAATTTTTTATGTTTTATCTCTACTACTACTACTACTATTTAATAAAAGTTGTTGCGGTGCATCAGCACAAGCCTGTAAGTGCAATTGCCTCAGTTGTGTCAATGATTCTCACTGAGGGAATGAAATATTTAATATCTTCCTTTTACTTGCTCTGGTAATAAGGCAAAGCACAGTGATCAGTTCCACCATTCAATATGCAATGCCTTCAGTATTTGGAAAGTGTGAACAGAGGTGTCATAATGAGTTCCTTCTTGTTACCCTACTTTATAATGTGAAGCTGTTTTACTGTTTTAAAATTTGCTGTATGATTATTATTCAATCATTTTCAGCCTTTAGCAGAGCAAGGAAGGGTCCTTGTTGGAGAAGGTGTCCTAACTAAAATGTGCAGAAAGAAACCAAAAGCTCGTCAATTTTTCCTTTTCAATGATATCTTAGTATATGGAAACATTGTGATAAACAAGAAAAAATATAACAAACAACATGTCATACCACTTGAAGAGGTCAAATTGGAATCACTAAAAGATGAAGGACGTAAGTACTTAATTTTTTTATTTCTTTTTTACCAACAGTGCGCCCCGCTTGGTTAAATGGATTATATCCCCACACGGTACCCAGAGTACTACACCATACTCAGTGGAAGCTCTAATTCCGACTGTTACTCTGCCACTATTCATTCTATAATGTTTGATGAAATATAATCATCTAAAAAGGACTATAAAAGGACTATCTAACATAAAAAGCCTATTTTAAAAAAATCTAAGTTTAGTGCGGCATCCAAAACTTTTCAGATTTATAAATACAGATTTACACGAACAAGTTCTCAACCTCCCTTATTGATGTGACTTTTTGTGTTGTTGGTCTGCTTGCATTGTTTGTAGCGGGATGTAATATAGCCTATATCATTACTCATTAGAAGATGAAGAAAAGGATTATTCAATATAAAAATAATCTTTCATTTTACATCATCAGTTCGTAAGTTTAGTGCATCCAAGTAAACAAAATCTTCAGCCTTATATTTAAAAAAAATCAGCTTCACACTGTATCTCACCCATAGCAGGAAAGGGAACCTAGTGTTAAAATACTCCATTCCCCACTTTCCACCAAATTTTTGGAGGCATTGCGTGTTGAGTGGCTGAACTCAACACCGCGATTTGCCTTGACACCAGAGGCAAAGAAGTGGAAATATAAATTTAAATAAATATTTAATTTCCTTGGGTAAAAGTTGAATCCTTAACTAGTATTTACAGACACACGTTGGCCCTGCGCCAATACTGGCCACTTATATTATAGTTTACATTTATTTCATGTTTTGCATAGCTCCTCAGCCAAAGTTTGAAATGTGTACATCAAATTTACAAATTGAATATTTTAAAATATAATATTATTTAAGGAAACATATCCTTAAATAAATTTTAAAGTCTTACAATAAATAATATTATAACAAAATAATAAATTTATATCTTACATTTTATGTTGCAAATACAAAACAAATAAGAAGATTGAATGAGTCATAGTTGTGATGACTAATTGTTAAATAGCATTTATCATTTTTTTTTATGTATTTCTGACATTGATACAGTATGGTTAGTCAGTGAGTCAACTTTGAACTTTATAAATATTTACATGAAATTTGCATACCCATATATTTTATTTATATTAAAGTTGACTGACACTACTTATCTAGAAGGTAAAATGATGCTTTAAGAATTATTTATTTTATTTTGTGACATAATTTTGCTTGCAATATGCAAATTTTAATTGTAAATGGTTTGGTTTCAAGAGGCCGTTGTGGCCCAGAGGCACAGCTGAGTGTTAACATAGTGTTTGCGGGTTCGATTCCCATTCAGGATAATGAATGCATTTTCATATTTCCAGTCTAGTAATAGATGAAAGCGCGGCTATGACTTTTGTCAGCCGACACGAAATGTCTCGTAATCTAACTCAAGTCAGAAAAAGTGTGGCGTTGAGTTTTGCCAAAAACGGAGTGTCTTGACACTCGCTTCTCTTTTTCTTCTCTGCTATATGCGGGATACATGTTTTAAAAAAAATCCTCTGGGTGGAGAATTGGAGATTGAATTAACAACTACAGGCATACTATTATAATTAAACTTTTTTTATAAAAATTGATTATATATTTAATTTGAAAACCATATTCATATATATACAATTATTTTTGTAAAAGTAGTTAATATAATTAATCTATAATTATGTATATTTATTATAGAATATCGTAATGTTGGTTGATTCGTACTGCCTCTAAATCTTTTGCTGTGTATGCCTGCACTGCTACAGAGAAGGAGGAATGGATGGCTCACATAGAGAAATGTATAGAAGATTTATTAAGGAAAAGTAAGTTATTGTAACTCTTATAGATATATATTTTTTGTCTGCCTCTCCTATCTGTATGTTTGTCTATCCATTGTCAAGACCATTGTTTCAAGATCCCGTGGAGGTATAATTGCTGAAATTAATATCAAATATACAGATCTACATTTCCTTAAATGAAGGGAAAAATTAAACTTGCACATGTCAGTGGAATTAAAACATACGAACCTCGTTTTCGCCCCATTTTGTATAAATTCGTAATTACCTATAGGCCTACAATTATGATATTGCAACAAGTTAGAATTTATAACATAAAAAAAGGAAAATATCCGAAAATTGTTTTTTTTAAAGTATATCACAGAAAAAAAAGCCATTGCCAAGTTATATTTCTAGTTTATTTCTTACAAATGTAGTGCATACGTCCACAAACTAAAGTTTATTAACTTTCATAAGTTAAACTATGACCCAGAATCATTAAATTGGTAAGTACGCCAATGGGTGTCTGACTAACCAATTTTATTTATGGAGTCAATTGTTATATTATATGAGTCACATATTAAATGTTTAAGTTTTTCCTTACTAGACAGTAGTAGTGGTTTTTTTAAATTGTTTTACTTTATGATTTTATTTTTATCTGCGTGAAGCTGATAAAAATATTTGAGATTTACAAGCAAACAATTTATTCTCATATATATAAGTATACTAAATTGTATGATCTCTCCCATGAAATTTACTATATATAACGGAAATGTAATAATTAAACGTAATAAATAACACAATAGACTGACAGGCAAATATATCATACAATTTTCAAGATGTTGCAATTATAGTTAGGGGCCGTTCAAGTATTACGTAAGCAGTTTTTTTGCAATTATTTACCCCCACCTCCCCCTATGTCATCAAAAATAAGCAATCCTCTTACCCCCTCCCCCAATGCTTACGTAAACATTGGCATATATTTTTTTTAAGGATTTTTTTTGATATTTTGTTTGTATCTACATAATTACATAAAAGGACATGTTCCCACTGACTGAGTTAAGACGCACGCACATCCGCAACCCCTGATAGTAGAAACGTGAAATTTGGACAGATTAATATTTTCGAATTCTGGAAACCCACTAAGCAGGGAATTTGAAAAATTTTAACCCTAAAGGGATGAAACAGGGGTTGAAAGTTTGTATGGAAAAAAAATTAAATCGGCACCGATTTTTATAAAATTTGAAATTTAGACTCTTAAAAATATTTCATTGAACACATGTTTCATGGTTTTTTAGAATTCACCCCCTAAGGGTTCAAATAAGGGGTTGAAAGTTTATACGGAAAAATCTTTAAATCGCCACCAATTTTTATAAAAATTTAAATTCATACTTTTAAAAATATTTTATTGAACACGTGTTTCGTGGTTTTTTCTTAGAATTCACCCCTAAGGGTGCAAATACGCGGCGAAGCTGCGCGTGCCCACTAGTATATAATAATATATTAGATTATTATATCTATTTAGCGGGAATGGCACGTTGTCAAGAATCTAAATTTCAAATTTTATAAAAATCTGTGGCGATTTAAGGATTTTTCCATACAAATTTCAACCTCTTATTTGCACCCTTAGGGGGTGAATTAAAATAAACCACGAAACACGTGTTATAAATTTTAATTTTATAAAAATCTGTGGCGATTTAAGGATTTTTCCATACAAATTTTAACATCTTATTTGCACCCTTAGGTGGTGAATTAAAATAAACCACGAAACACGTGTTCAATGAAATATTTTTAAGAGCCTGAATTTCAAATTTTATAAAAATCGGTGCCGATTTAATTTTTTTTGCATACAAACTTTAAACCCCAATTTCATCCCTTTAGGCTTAAAATTTTTCAAAATCCCTTCTTAGTGGATGTCCAGATTATAAAAATTAACATCTGCCCAAATTTCATGTTTCTACGCACATCGGTTACGGCTGTGCGTGCGTCTTACCTCAGTCAGTCAGGTACATGTACCTGAAATTTGGACAGATGTTTATTTTTATAATCTGGACATCCACTAAGAAGATAGATAGAGAAGAGATATATATAGACTAGAGGGCGCGCGCGGCTTCGCCCGCTTATTAGGAGTGAATTCTAAAAAAACCACGAAACACGTGTTCAATAAATAATATTTTTAACAGTCTGAATTTTTCTTTTTTTAAAATCGGTGGCAATTTAAAGATTTTTCCATATAAACTTTTAACCCCTTATTTGAACCCTTAGGGGGTGAATTCTTAAAAACCATGAAACACGTGTTCAATGAAATATTTTTAAGAGTCTCAATTTCAAATTTTTGTCCAGAATATGAAAATAAACATCTGCCCAAATTTCACGTTTCTACCATCAGCGGTTACACAGTTACAGCTCTGCGTGCGTCTTACCTCAGTCAGTCAGCACAAGTCCTTTTATATATATAGATTATAAAACTAATAAATATATCGTCGACCATACATACGTCTACCAAATATAGCCATAATATATATGAAAAAATAAATAACTTCTGCTTAGGTAATTACTAGCTAGACCCCCCACCCCCCATGTCATCAAAAATAAGCAAACCCAAAACCCCCCCGCCCCCTTACAGTGCTTACGTAATACTTGAACGGCCCCCTTACCTATGTAATAAAAAAAAAATAATGTAGTGTGGTATTAATACGCGCCTTTTGTCAAACTGTTCAAACGCTCTGACCATTAAGCCTATCACTAAGCTTCTTATATGTCGTTTATAACCTATTTACGTTATTACTAATACTTATTTACATGTCTGTAGTGAAATTTATATAAATTTCTTGTACTCAAAAGATAATTGTTGGCAAGATTGGCGAAAGAGAATGATATTTATTGAACATTTTATATTTTTCCACAAATCCGCCCAATGTGGAACCATTGCTTGTTGAGTGGCGGAACTGAACATCGCAAAATAAATAAAAAATACATGATATTTTTTTTGTTTCAATAGGCGGTAAACAGCCTCCATCAGAGCATGCGGCAGTGTGGGTGCCGGACAACGAGGCCGCGATCTGCATGCACTGCAAGAAGACACAGTTCACGGTCCTCAACAGGAGACACCACTGCCGCAAGTGCGGCTCGGTGGTGTGCGGGCCGTGCTCGTCCAAGCGCTACGTGCTGCGCGGGCAGAGCGACAAGCCGCTGCGCGTGTGCCTGCAGTGCTACGACGGGCTCACGCGCGACCGCGCGCGCCCCGCGCCCGCGCCCGAGCCCGGTGAGTCGCCGTGACGGGACGTGGTGTCGTGACGTGACGTGACGTGACGTGTGTCATGACGTGACGTGACGTGACGTGACGTGGTGTCATGACGTGGTATCATGATGATAGGACAAACTTAATAATTTGTAAATATTGTGACTGAAATAACAGTATCTGTGCTAAAATATACGAAGTACTTTTTAAAGTCTTTATTTAACTGATGTTGTTTTCGTGACGCAGCAACACAGTGTATGATTATAATAGCGACTGTTGTGAGTTCAATTCCCACTCAGGGATTTATTATTTTCATTACGTCGTTATGATAAGAGGACAAAGTGCAGCTTGAGTTTCACTACTGAACACGCAAATTCTCGAAAATTGTAGGGAAACTGGGGATAATAATGTCGATAACTACATCCCCCTCATTCTACCATACCCTGCTACTTGTAAAATTTAGCTTAGAACTGAGACAAAACTAATAGAAACTACTCCAAGAGGCGCGGATAAGTTGTAACACGCGTATAAAAATTTCGAAGTAGCTTGATAACGTATGGTTTAGCGGTCAGAATGCTTGAACGATTTCCAAGAGGTGCAATTTCAAATCCCGCTCCGGTCAAATAATATTATATATTTTCTAAAAAATATTTTTCTTTCCTAAGAAATAACGCTTTAAAATTGTTAACAATAATAAAAACGATTTATTTGCTTTGCAGTGAAATCAACAGAAAACACAAACGCGGGCTCCGGCGGCGACTCCTCAGGCGACGACGACAGCGACGATGACGATGAACGTATCTCCGAACAAAAGCATGATGAGGTAAGACCGTACGACAAACCATATGGCAATATGGCCACTTTAGAATTTCAAATGCAACATGACAAAAAAAATATATGAGTTAATATTTCTTTTATATATATGGTGTCAACAATTCTTACTCAAAAATTACCTATAATTTTATTAAATAAATAAATAAATAAAATCAATCAGCTTCACGCTGTATCCCGCACACAGCAGGGTAGGCAGAGGGAACTTAGTGAAAGACGCTCCGTTCCCCACTTTCTGCCGAATTCTGGAGGTATTGCGTGTTAAGTGGCAGAACTCAACGCCGCGCTTTTGCCTCGATACCAGAGCGAAGAAATGGAAATATAAATTTAAGTAAATATCTCATCTCCTCGAGTGAGGATCGAACCCACAACCAGTCGGTTTTACAATCACACTTCGTGCCGCTGCGCCACGACTGGCCTCTATAATTTTATTATGTTTACATATTATATTTTTTCATCTATAGTGGATTTATGTTTCCGTATCAAGCGTGAATAGGCTGCATAGGTCATTTTTTAAATCATAATTCGCATTAGGATTATTTTATTTATAGGTTAACTTAGTCATTTACCAAATCGATTGGTCTATTTTACTGCACAAACCAAACATGATTTTTTAAACAACTCACTTAGTAAAGAGGCTATCTATAATATAAATAACGTCATACGAATTTCATGATTTTTTTTACCTCCCCGCGTCGTTGTAATAGATGTGACGTCACAATTTTATACTATAATATGTCAGATCCCTAATTATTAACGTTTAGGTATTATATTTTGAAATGTGATCTCTCCCCACCCCTTGTAACACTTTGTCAACCCCTTCCCTTCCCCTTCATTAATGGATAGCCCTAAAGAGCTAAATGTGATTAAAAATGTATTTTTGTGACTTATCAATTACTTAATTCAAGTTAGATTTAGATTTATTATAGAATATGTTGATATTTATAAGTGTCTTTTGAGCTAGGTTTTACATATTGTTTTATCAATGGAATACTCAATTTTTATAAAATTTATTAAATTACTAAAGAATGTTTTTGAAATTTACTTTAGATTAAAATTTGATATGCTGAGATTCTAGTGGTGGCTGTTGGGAACCATACTAGTATTAACATACCTGGTCTGTCTGGATGTCCTTTCTAATTTTAATTTATATGAAAGAAAAAAACTGGCTATTATATTTATTTAAAATTAAATCATTAGCCATGGTAAGGGCAAATATGTGATGACGTCATTGATAGAAGACCAGTCCAACCCAAAGGTTATCATATTATTAGAAAATATATAAAAATTGATATTTTTAAATTTTTGCTATTCAATTACAAAAGTATCGTCAAAGTATGCAATGACATGACATATGTCCTCAAAAAAAATTAAAATATATATAAAAAAATGTTATTTTTAGGGTTTTACAAGCTATAACGGTGTGAAAAATGGACTCGGCAATAAAGTCACGACTGTATAGTACATACTATTTGTGTAAGTCGAGTCGTAGTTTTAGTGTTGATTGAGTCATGCTTTGTGGTTTTTTGGAGTTGTTTTTGTGTTTTTTTTTATTTTTTTCTTATTGTGTGTGTTTTTTTGTCACCATGTTAGCTACTTTCTTGTCACTTAGAAGTATTTGTACACATTTGATATTTACACCTTTTTTTTTTAAAGTATAGTATTTTTTTGTTGTTGTAATAGAGTCCATTTAATTATGATTTTATTATAGAAATTTAAATAGGGACAAAATATTATGATTATATTTGCTTCTAAATTACCTTCTCGTAGGTGAAATTAAGCGTTATGTATATGTTATCATATTGCTTAATAATTAAAAAAAAAATTGTCAAAAAATATATATTCCTTACATTATTTTCTAGTATATATTTTAGGTATGTTTAAGTTTTTTTTTTACTAACAGTTTGAAGTGTTGATTTATTTTGACGTGTTTCTTTTATTTTTGCATTCTCATATAAAAAAAAATAAAGACATACATAGATTTTAGTGTCTTTCATTATATGGTCTTTTATCATCAAATTAGCTTTGTGTAATGTTTTTCATTGTCTTTCATTAGCTAGTGTCGTTTTCAGTTTCAGTTGAAATATTTTTTTCACATTTCAAAGTCTTATTTCAAACTAAAAAAAAAAAAAATATTTATAGAAAAAATATAAAACAATTTAGACATAGTGGAACTCGAACCCTCCTCCCTCTTGGACAATTTCCAAAAAGCGTGGGTTCAAAATCCGCTACGTAATTTATTTTATATGTTTCCTATAAATTTGATTTTTTTTTGCTTTATTTTATCTTATATTTTTTTTATTCCACAGCCAAAGTTCTACAGTGACAGCGAAAAGACTGAAGATACAAATAACCATTCGTCCAAGGAGAGCAAGTGAATTAAAAAAAAGGCACATCTACGATATGTAATTAACATAAATTATTTACAATTAAGTTATAACAATGCTATATTAAGTATTTCCTCTTCGAAAGGTGAAATTAAAAAAAAACATGAAACTTCTAATACAGACATAACTTATTATGTTAGGTGAAAGGATCTTTTTTTTTCATTTACTTTGTCTATTTATGTATAATTATTTGTTTTTTTTTGTCCATGGAAAAATATTTAACAGTCTAAAGTTTATTTTATTATATATTTTTGTTTTTATAACTCTTTCTTTATCTATAATGAAAAAATCATTATTTTTTTGTTGCATATTGTTTCTCAAAACTATAAAATTAATAATTGCGCTAAGTTTTTCTTAACCATAACTTAATTCATCTATAATAATAAAGACAGATATTTTTTACAATAATAAATTTTGTAAAATACTCATAAATAGTACTAATTCTTTATAAAAAAATGTTTTTACTGATCCAAATACTGGGTAAATAAAAAAAATGTCTACAATGTAATATAAAATTATAATAATACCATTTTCACTTATATTAATAATTAGTTTCCATTAAAATTGGTTGATTTTCTATTTTTTTTCTAAACACTATAAATTTTTGACAGTGTTTATTTACATAGATTTATTCCTTTTTATTCAGTTATCTGCAATAGTATTTTTTTAAACAGTAGCATTTAGTGTCCCTATTATTTCTTTGTTTTAAAAAAATAATTATCGTATTAACTAAAAACATTATTTAAAACAGATTTACAAAAATCTTTTGATCCAGATATATTGAAAACATTTATTATATATCTATTTATGTAATATTTAACACTTACAATTTTTTGTTGGTTAATTATTTAGTTTTTTTTTCCATAACACTAAAATGACCAATATACAGATTATAAATAATACTTCTAAGCATTAGTGTATAGGATTTATAGAAATTTTAACACAATTTATAAACGAATGTAGTGTCTATTAGTATGTGATATCATTCATAACACCGAGACGGCCTTTACGATATTTTTTTCAAACTTTAATCTATTGTATGTCTTTATTGATTAGTGTTGCCAGTTAAATAATAAAATATGTTATATATGTATAAAAGATATATATAAAATTACATTATTACGACAAGTAAAAAACTATACAAACATCTGGCAACATTAATAAAATTAATAAATGATAGTCCGAATAAATATTTTTGTAAAGTAAGTTTCTTTTCCCATGTCAACTTTTGCATAAATATAAATAAGTTGCTGAACAGCTTTAAACACGCTCAAACGTAGAGAACGGTGTTGTTTCATTTAACATATATTATATACTTGTGTATCAAAATTAATTCCAAGTGATTGAAAAACACTTAAAATTTAAAAGATCGTGCCTATGTATTATTATAAACATAAAATTTATTTATTCATCATTTCGTTCATTAAGTTGATAAGTCAACTTTTTTTTTCATATGATCAAGAGTAAAAAAAAATTATATTAATCATAATCGTACTCTGTTTAAAAAATTGCATGTTTCATTTGTGTAGTAAAACTGATCTATCAAAATAATATTTTTTTTAAATTTATATTCCCTATAAATAAAGCAATTTTGGCACGTATTTATAAACCGTCCTAAAGTCTGAAATCGATCTTGAGATGCCGTTTACATTCATAAATTACATATCTATTAATGAAAATGTCATCTCAAGATCGATCTCAGGTTTGTGAGTGATGTATGTGTAGTCGACTTATCGACCTCTCCACTTCTAGTACTAAACTATAAATACAAAAGTTTTATATATAAAACACGATCACGTCACACCAACAGTGGTTCTATCATCATAATCTAGATTTAGTGATGTTACATCAACATAATTTAACATATTTTTACATGAAATTAGCTTATTTTATTATAAATTTTTAAATATTTCATATTTTGCTATTATTACAATTGTTGAATTTTATGATTATATCGACACAACGTATGAATCATACACGTGTAGATGTAATCTATATTGTATGTATATTAGAAACGTAGTATTTAAGAGGTGCATTGATTTTTATAGTATGCGAAAATTCATTAAATTTATAGCATATTAGTTTTAAAGTATATTTTTCATTAGGCATAGCTTATTTGCAAATTATATTCGCGAAATCTATTTTATTAGGATGGATTAATATTTATACTTTAGGCCTAAATGTTAACGTTTCATACTGTTTCTGTTACTTTGGAAGGTAGCTAAGCGAAAATGTCATTGTTTAATTCAGTTGACAAATATACAATAATATTTTTTATATTTATTCTTTTATTTTATGCCTTGTCAAAATATCTCTAATTATACAGGATGGAAGTGTCTACGCTTCTTTTGCAGGAGCCAGCATAAAGGGTAAAATATTTCAAAGTCATACCTAAAAAAGTTTAAAAACTAAAACCCCTCGACTAAAACACGCTTATGTACAAACTATCTGTTTTGCTACAGTAGATGCCATACGACGGAAAATAATAAAAAGTAAAAAAAAATATATAAATAAAAAATAAATCAGCTTCACGCTGTATCACAGCACACAACAGTGGAGGCAGAGGGAACCTAGTGTTCTCTCGTGCTCCGTCCTTAAGCATTGCGTGTCTAAGCACCGCCACCAATGGCGGAACTCAACGCCGGGTTTTTGTCTTTGGCTTTGCGAAGAAATGAATATGAATCGAATCAAAAACTTGTCGTGTACAGTCACACTTTGTGCTCCTGCACCGCCGTCGCGACTGGACACTAAAATATGTAAGAAAATAATAAAAAATAAATATATAATCTGCATAAAATGAAATGTGTTAATTTAAGTGCGGTCACGACTCATCGTACAAAATATCATAACTTTGGCGGAATGTACGCGCGCAATATATAAATGTCACTCTCCCTTCTCCAATTAGCAAAGGCCTTACGCCGACGCCGGCTGTGGTAGGTCACTTTTAAGAATTTTTTTTTAATTTAATACTAAAATAGCTTAGGTAACAACAAATTAGAAAATGTTTGTTTTATAAGTTCATAAACACTATTTTATTTATTATTTTGTTATTATACTAAAATAGCATAATGAGAATTAACAGTAGTGTTCGACCGAAACAAGGTTTTTTGCCGAAACCGAAACCGAACCTTCGTTTTTGCTCTTGTTCGGCCGAAACCGAAATCGAAACTTTTTAATATACTGTATAATTATAAAGTAACTGGTCCACCTTTAGATACTCATTACTAACTATTTTTACGCTATATTGTATGGTCTGTAGTTTCCCCATTCGGATTTCTAAAATTGGGATTGTGATATTTTTCTTAGATGTGAAACTATTGTGTGTCAGTATTTGAGTGTACTATCAAAACATACATTCTTTTGAGACATTTCAAACAAATGTTGAGTTTGTAATATTACTTATGATGTAAATATTAGTGGTAGTAAAAGGAGAATAAGATCGGCAACGCTTAGTAGTATTTTTGTAGTAGTATGTGTATGTATGCATCACGCGAAATAAAGGTTTGGATAAAAATCGTGAAATGAAAAAAAATCCTACGTCTAAACTGTTGAGGTTCCTTGATTAATTTCTTTTGCTCAAGGTTTGAAATATTTTACCCTATATGCAGTTTCAGTAAAAGGAGCGCTGCCGCTTCCACTCTGTATATAGTGTTTAAACTATGATAGCTCTGAAATGCAACCACTGAGTTGGCAGACCAACTTATTTAATATGAGGAGACGCCATACTGTGAATATACACCAAAACTGACCATTTGCCTGATTGTTATTTTTTCGTAACAATGATGCCTCTTTTAAGCTCTATAACTCGAAGTTGCAACCACTGAGAGCAGGCAGACCATGACCATTTACACGCGGGGATTGCTCTAAAACCCATAGAATTCATTCTGGCCGTGAACCCTGATCGCTTCGAAAAATCCCGTGACCTCTTAATCTAATAGAGAACTTCAATTTATTGGTGAAAGCGTTTAGATGGTTTGCAATTGACGCAGGTTCAAGTCCAGCTACGTTCAAATTTAAAGTGTTTTTGGGACGTAGATATAAAATATGAAAACATTTCCACGCAAGATTTACATACATTTGTTTGTTATTTGTTTACATATATTTTTTTCATTTGAAATGAATAAACTGACTTTATAACTTATGGACCACAATAATTAGCAGAGCAACGCCTAACAAGTACTTAGTTTCGGTTTGGCCGAAGGTTCGGCCGTATTTTGGCCAAAACCGAAAATATGGCCTAACCTACAATTTTTGGCCAAAACCGAAACCGAATCTTCGGTCGATCACTAATTAAAAGAGCATATCTTCCAGTTACAACTTGGATATCCTGGAGTTCGTAAACTAAAATGCTATGCTAGAGGCAAATTCGAGTTGAGAATCCACAGAGGTTATCATCTAACATATTCAAATTTTACTAAAAACAGAGACAACTTTTATACCAGACCGCATCATGTGGAAAGCCTCAATACAGTTGCTATAAATATCCTTTTTTTATGTTGCTTCTTTCATCACAATATTGCTGCGAAATAATCTAGTGTCATGACACTGTTCTCTACTTTCCGCAGTATTTTGAGACATTGTTTGAGTGGTGGGACTTAACGCCGCGCTTTTTCTTGCCGGAGCGGGAAAACAAGAATTATTTTAATGCCGCGACTGTATTTGATAATGATTGAATAATTATAAAGCAAGAATTTGTTCAAATAATATTAAAAGAAAAAAAATACACAAGAATTTTTTATATATATTTATTTCTTTTTCTTCTCATAAATTTTACATTATCTGTATGTTATAACTATCAACTAAATAAAGAAAAAATATATTTATATTTACCTATACTTTTATAAAGATTTCCTTACAAAATAATGAACTTATGACCTATGAAAATACAAAAATAGTTAATATCTTAACGGCCTTTTACTATAATTATTATATTACTGTCTTTAATAGATAATAATAATAATATTATAATATATATTAATTACTTTATAGTAAAGATTTAAAGACGCAATTGCTTTACGCTTAACCTATAGTTTCTCCACAACATATAAGTTGAAAAAATTGTTAATATTATGATTTAGATTTCATACAGCATTTTTTACTTAAACCATGATATTTAAATTGTATTTTAAGATAATTTATGCAAATTTTTAATTACAAATACATACATAAACCTTTTACTAGGAAAAATAGTAATAAAATTAAAATTTAAAATTTCTTAAACGTATTACGTGGACACATTAGCAGCTAATTCAAACCATTGCCTCAAAGCATCTCCCAGTACATTTGGCAAAGCGGACATATCTCTTAATATTAAATAATATGGAAACGGGAAAGTATCCAAATACGGCACAAATCCTGATAGAGAGTTAGTCGTTGGGTCTAAAAGCGGTCTTCTAATATCCATTATGGAATCCTGTAATATAAAAATATGAGTGGTTAATTTTTTTTCAGATTTTTCGAGGGGTGTCGAGGCAAAGCGCGGCGTTGAATTCCGCCACTCAACATGCAATGCCTCCCGAACTCGGCGGAAAGTGGGAAACGGAGTGTCTTAATACAAGGTTCTTTCTGCCTACTCTGCAGTGTGCGGGATACAGGGTGAAGCTGATTTATTTTTAATTTTTTTTTCGCATTACAGGGTATAGAGAGAAAACCTAATATCTCTTCTCTTAACACTCTGTTCCTCAATCATCAAGCCGTGCTTCTCATATTCAGAGCGGAGAAACGAAAATATATTTTAAATAAAATAATTTTCCTGAGTAGGTAATAGCATCATAACAGCCTCAATTAAGTCTTAATTAGTAAATTTCTGTTGAACTAAAAGTAAATTATTTACAAAAAAATACTACCATTCAACATAAAACCATAAACTAAATATTCGAATAAACATAATTTTAAATACAAACCTTATTATCCGGATTATCAATAATGACATACACCAAGAAAATGCCTTGTTGCCTCGCTCGTCTCACTGACTGTATCACTTTAGTCTCGCCTTCAGAAAATATTCCTCTACCATCGCTAACTATCACCAACAACTTGGCATTTAAAACATCACTTCTTATCGACTGTTGATCAAATATAACAGTACAAAAGTCTAACAATTGAGCTATTCTAGTCTTAGTTTGTTCGAAACGTAATTGTTCTAGAATCTTCGCCCCGGAATGTTCCGAAAATTGTTCTGTGAATGGATGCAGGAGGTTCGGGTTTTCACCGAAACTTAGAACAGCAAGGTCGCCGGATTCGAGTAGGTTTAATGCCTAAAACAATGAAAAAGATTATGTTAGTTTTATATATTTAAACTTAAACTTTACGCATATTGCAGGGTAGAGAAGTTAACCTAGTAATAAGACACTCCGTTCCTACGCACCGTCGAATATTCAAGACATCGTGTGGGGTAGCGGAACTCACCGAATCGCTTTGCTGAGTTACCAAAGCGAGGAAATGCGAGTATTAAATATTTCAATTCTTCGAGTAGGAATTGAACCCACAACCTATCGCGTCCCTCCAGAATTCGGCGGAAAGTGGAACGGACGGAAGTGTCTAATTGGAACCGTAATCGTAGAAAGATACGAGAAACTCTTCTTCTTCCTGGCATTAATCCCGGCTTTTGCCAGGGTCTGCCTTCCTACTTAACCTACTCCACTTTGCACGGTCTTTAGCGTCCTCGGTGGTTAGACCATTGGCTCTCATGTCCTGCATCACGACATCCAACCAGCGCTTCTTTGGGCGTCCGAGAGGTCTCACTCCAGGGACTGACATAGCAAGGCACTTGCATCCGACATAGTTCTTAGGCCGGCGCGTAACGTGACCAAACCATCTCAGGCGACGCTCTTGGAGCTTATCCGCTACGTCACGGACTCCAAGACTACCTCGAATGAATGTGTTGCGTATGCGGTCAGACCGCGTTACGCCGCACATCCACCTCAGCATCTTCATTTCCGTGACGTGAAGCTCCTGAGTGTGCCGAGATAGTGCTGGCCAACATTCGCTGCCGTATAAAAGAACCGGTCGGATGATGCTCTTGTATATCAGACCCTTGAGTTTGGGCGGTATCCTGCGATCGCAGACCACACCAGTGACCTCCCCCCATTTGGCCCAAGCAGCGCTTATCCGGCTATAGACATCGTGATCGATGCCTCCAGACTCGTGCATAACGGATCCAAGGTACCTGAACTTTTCCGACTTAACGGCTGGTTCAGGACCTATAAGGATAGTGCTCGAGTCCGGGCTCCCGCAGGCCATGTACTCGGTCTTCGACACATTTAGTTTAAGACCGCCGTTCTCAAGCGTACCCTTCCACAGGTTCACTTTACGCTCCAGCATCAGTCGGTTCTCATCAATGAGTGCTATATCATCGGCATACATCATCAGCCATGGAGGCTGGTCTTGGATGTGAGCCGAGACAGTATCGAGCACCACATTGAATAAGAACGGACTAAGAGCCGAGCCCTGGTGAACCCCTACTGTAATCGGGAAGGGTTTAGTGTCGCCAACAGCAGTCCTAACCATAGAAGCGGAATTGTGGTACATGTCTCTGATAATCTCAATATAGGCCTCAGGGATCCCTTTGGATCGCAACGCCCACCAGATATACTCACGAGGCACACAGTCAAAGGCCTTCTGCAGATCTAAAAAAGCCACATGCAGAGCTCTCCTTTTTTCCCTGTATGCCTCCATCAATGTTCTGAGGGCGAAAACGGCGTCCATAGTGCCCGATCCTGGCTGAAATCCATATTGAGACTCAGAGACAGTACACTCGCGGCGGAGCCTGAGGTCGATCATGCGCTCGAAGAGCTTCATGGTATGACTCATA
Source organism: Heliconius himera (assembly GCA_021202915.1). Classification (NCBI taxonomy): domain Eukaryota; kingdom Metazoa; phylum Arthropoda; class Insecta; order Lepidoptera; family Nymphalidae; genus Heliconius; species Heliconius himera. Next base: position 269,259 of record JAJHJA010000208.1, read on the forward strand.
AGCTTAATGCCCCTATAACTACCACAATCTTGAACACTGCCCCTTCCCTTGTAAATAGGGGTAATGAAAGAATAGTAATAGTTTCTCGTATCTTTATATAATAATAAAGATACGAGAAACTATCTTAACACTACGTCCTCTCCGCCTACTATGCGGCATAAGTAAAGCAATAAAACTTTGCTAATATGTTCTCATAAATTAGAGAAATATCAAAATATGTTCTATGTTAAAATGAACTCTTCGAAAATATAAAAAAATATAAGCACAAATTGGGTATTGGACTAGAAAATATATAAGTATGTTCATTATTAACAGTCACCCCGGGGGCAATCCGCCACATTCATGTTTAGAGATAATTGCGAGCACCTGTTGTAACTATCAGAACTAAATAAATACTATAAAAGAATTACTTGTGTAGTATGTAATTTAGCTTTGAAAAAATCGGTTAAGTCGGTCTCGCCCACTGGGGCGTAACAATTTCAAGATTATAGGTCAAAGGGAATTACAACATATAAAACTTTATAAACTTAAGTTTTCAGGTATATGTTTTCAGGTAATGCACTCATTTTGTATGAACTACAAATATAAGTTAATATTTTTTTCTATGAAATATCTATATTTTTTTTTAATAATGATTTTATTCGCGTTGAAGGTTTTGACTTCGTGTTAAATTTAACAACTGTAGATCCACGGGGAGTACCCTGCAGGTTCTGATTACGTGACGAATTTCATACAAAATACAGTAAAATAGATGCATAAATCTTATCTTTTCTCGTATCTCTTGACTGCGTTAACTTAAAAGCTTCATTTTGTTGTTGCTCAAGGGACGCTACACATTTAATAATAAATTTTTAATTATATTGAAATGAATATTTGACATTAATTTCAGATTGATACCTCCACGCTTTACCGAGATAAATTGTCTTGACAGACGTACAGTGGTCCTGAGGGTTCCGTTTTAACATTTTGAGATACGGAATCCTAAAAACGACCTTTTATATAACAATTAATTGCAATTACCCTTGGCCTATAACACCTTCACTTAAATTTTGTTTTAACAAAAAATATAAAAGGAAACCGCAACAAACCTGTGAAACCAAGGCCAAGCTCTCAAAAGCCAATTCCTTAGATCTATTGTCAGACATGGAGCTGGAGTCATCGATGGCTATTGCTATTTTATAGTCTCTCTTGGCTGGTTTAGTTCGACGCAGCCAGATGCGGTCTTTACGGAAGTGGGACGCGATGTATGGGATCACGCGGCGCATGTTGATAGCGCGCCCGGTGCGGTAGTCGCCTGGAGAAGAAGTTATTATTAATTTATTTATACATATAATATATAAGATAGATCAGCTTCACGCTGTATCCCGCACACAGCAGTGTAGGCAGGGGGAACCTAGTGTTAAGACACTCCGTTTCCCACTTTTTGCCGAATTCTGAAGGAATTGCGTGTTGAGTGGCAGAACTCAACGCCGCGCTTAGCCTCGACATCAAAGCGAAAAAATTGAAATATAAATTTAAGTAAATATTTCACCTCCTCTAGTGGGGATCGAACCCACAACCAGTCGATTTACAGTCACACTTCGTGCCGCTGCGCCACGACTGACCTCATGAGATGTAATAGATAAGTGTTTTGTTCAAACACTCATCAGGGTAAATTATGTTTCGTCTCGTTTCATCTAATATGAGCAAAACATCGACTACGCAATGATGGCAAATAATTTTGATTATTTGTTAATATTGTACATTGAAGACTACGTGCAATGTCTCAAAAAACTAAGGCGAAATGTTAAGAAATGTAATATGTGAGGAATGAAAAACAAAGGAATGAAACATATATATGGGATACAGCGTGAAGATAAAAAAGAAAACTATTTAACAAAAATAGTGTTTTTTTGAAATTGCAAAAGTTAATATCTTTTGTTTACTTTTATACTTGTGTGTAATAAAAACATGGAAATGTTACAAATTTTATTATCATAGACGACAAACTCTATAGCTGTTCAGAACCGTCAATCTATCAGAACCGAAATCATGGCCTATAGTTAGGTTTTCTGAACTTGTGCGCATTGTTTCATCGGGAAGAAGATAATCAATAGTATGAAAAATCATTTCTGCGCAGCCGTAGTGTATATAATTATAAGCCTACCCGCTCTCCTCGAGCGCGCCGTGGGCTCCAGCACGAGGCGCAGGCGCTCGCACAGCGCGCGTGCGTCCCCCGCGCAGTCGCGCCACGCACTGCGCCACGCCGCCGCCGCGCAGCCGTCCCCCCGCCCCGCGCCCCCGCCCGCGCCCCCCGCGCCCCCCGCGCGCGCCTCCATCCACTGGCGGATGGTGGTGTACTCCTCGACTGTTATGTTCTCGGCGTGCTGGAATTCTTCTTGCCTAGAATATTAAATAGTTATTTGGTGCAACAATGACGTATTTGCACTTTTTCGATATATAGCAGAATACTTAGCTTTTGTTTTAAAATAAGTCCTTACCTTAACTGTGTGTAATAAATATAGCAAACTATACTGAATAAAGAAATAACTTTAATTACTTATTATACATGTACATACATTTATATATTTAAATAGGTCATAATATTATAAAAAAAATTATATTAAAAATATAAACAATTTAAGCCTTATTCTATATTTTGATAGCTATAATTTTATAATGACACAAATATTTTTCATATATCCCTTCATTCAATTCTAAATGTACGGCGATGTGACTTTCTCTTATATTCATTATTATATAAATTATAATAATATTATACAGTGGAATCTCAATTTGAGGGAATTATTTTATTATTTTCATTACCCACTGTGAGAGTGTGTGAAAAAAGGAGAACAGAGTGTCTTAACACTATGTTTTCTCTGCCAATCCCGCTAAAGACATGATAACAGGTAAAAGTAAAAATCTTACTTAGTATGATAAGAGGTGTCTCGTCCTCTTGGCACGGTGGTGGTTAGAACTGCGTCTCCCTCAATTTCGATGCCAGTCTCACCAGTAGCTTCATCACCACCGTCTTTCTTATTACCGGTCTTATCTTTATCTTTTTCTGATCCTTCTTTTATCTTTTCAGGTTTTAGTTCTTCGGATTTTTCAACCTATTACAAAATATATTTATTATAATTTATATACAAATAATTAAATAGAATAGAATATTATTTGTTGCACACAAAAGATAAAAAGTGATAAAAACATAATTTATATTTATACGACGTGTGCCAAAGCTATCTTATATTTCAAGCAATCTCTTAGTGACAAGTTTTGCAAAACACAAAATTAACTGTAAAGAAAGGGTATAGTATTTCTGAATATTAAATCAATAATTTTTCTTTTATATAAATCCTAGAATAAAAAAATATTTTTGTCAAATTCAAATAGTTAATGTAGAAAATATATACACATATACACAAATGATACCATTTAAAATAGCACACAAGTTAATAATAAATATTCGATGGAATCAATTTTTAACTTATATTAAATCTTATTTTAAATCAATGCATTTTTAATTTGATAATCATAAATATTTACCTTGAACCAAATATATCATCTAAATACCTGTAAATCATCCTCATCAACATCCATAGGTATATCTTCATCCTCCTTCATTTTTTCACCTTCTTCATCCTCTTGCTGCAGCGTTGGTTGTTCATCTGCTTGTTCTTTTGTTGCTGAATCGACTACCTATAATGATTTTATAGGTTTGTAAATATTTATGCTTAATGTAATTTTTTTTGGTTTCACTCTGCATTGGATCAGAGTAAGTAAAGGGAACCTTCTACTACTTTCCGCCAACTTCTAGAGGTAATGCAAGTGGAGTAGTGACGATTCGTTTTGTCTCGTTATCAAAGCAAGGAAATGAAAATAAATATTTTCATTAAATTAAATAATTTACTTGAAAAAAAAAAATACTTACTTGCATATCATCCTTTCCAGCCTTTTTAATATGTTGATAAGCATCAGCCTCCTGATCATCATTTTGTTCTTCGCCTCCATCTTCTGCATCTTCTTTATCTGTGTTCAGTGTGTGCGCCTTTTTATGTTTCTTTTCGTTGACATCGCCTGTAAAATTAGAAATAAATGATAGTAGTATACATTAAAAAAGAAAAATTTCTAATAAATAATTAAATTACCAAATCACCACGATTACCTTTGTCACTTTGCCTAATCTACATCTATATGTTTTTTTTTATTTGATCATAGAGATACAGACTTTATAACATACCAAGTGCTCTTTCGTTCTAATATTTAGAATTTTTACGTTCCTGGTTTGTTATACATTATCATCTGCACTCGCTGTTTCTCACCGTTTTTCACTTCTATATATTTCTTACGCGCTAATTGACTCGATGATTTAAACCATTTCTAATAAAGTACTTTTAAGAAATAAAACTTACCAAGTGTTCTTTCCTGATCAGTTTTTCCAGGTTTATTCTCAAACCGCTGCCGGTCATCCCGAGAACGCTCCGCCCTCGTCGGCTGTTTCTCACCACGATGACCTTTATCGCTTTTGTCCAGTTCCGATCTGCCTGTCGATTGTACATCATCACCTACCTGTTCTTGTAATTGCTCCTACATAAAATAAAATAATTAATATTCAAACCTTTAATTTAATTAATATTGAGTTTATTATTTTTTTTTTGTTGTTAATTTTAGGGAGGGATGTATATATGATTACAAATATGTTATAAAAAATAAACATAATGTGTTGTGTTTTAGTAAAGAGCAACGAAATATTTTCAAGTAACAGGAAATTACATTGCAAATCGCTATAGTAAATATGTAATAAATCACTATAGATATCAACATATTTTAGTAAAATACAAAATGTGATAAAAATTTAATTGAATCTCAATATCTTCGTCTGTAGAAGCAATAGTTGTCGGCTGGCTCAAGGGAATTAATTATTTTCATTTTCTCGTTCTGGTCAAACCTAAGTTCAACAGAAAAACGTAGAACGTATCTGTCTTGAAGTAAGACTCCTCCTACCCTACTAAATGAGATATAACACGTTAAATAAAGTTATTACTAAAATACTAAAACGGACCAGGCGCTCTGGACCTGGTCGGTTTCCAGGAGGCGCAGGTTCGAGTCCCGCTGCGTTCAAATTTTTATACGTTTTCTAAATAAGTATTTTTCTTTCCTAAGTGTGGAATAACACTTTAAAAATGTTTAAAAAATAAAAAAAAAATTATTACTTACATGTGGTGCAGCATCCTCATCTTTAGCTTGTTCAGTGTTAGTCTCAACATTATCATTAGTTCCTCTCTCCATTTCTGCGTTTTCCACTTTATCTTCAGCTGATGGATCATCACTTGATGGATTCGCTTGTGGATTAGCCTCATGCGGTTTTTCCTCGACTTCTTCATTTTCTATATTATCTTTGTTTTTAGGTAAATTATCGTCTTCCTTAGATTCATTTTCTTGTTCTTCGGGTTCTGGTTCAGTTTCTGGTTGAATTTCACTTTGGTCTCCTACTTGGTCTTCTGGCTGGTCCTCCGTTTCATTATCATTTTTATCATCATCATTGTTTTCAGTATCCACATCATCTAAATCGTTATCATCTTTTTCATTTTCGTCTCCGATTTCCTTATCCTAAATACACGAAATAATAATAGTAATAATGTATTTCTAAGATAAAAATAGTGTACTTAAAAAAAATAAAAATATTATTCACCTAACATCCCATCAACAACTATATTCTCAAGTCTCAACTATAAGGACTATGCAGAGACATTTAAGTAGAAACAACGTGCCACACCCAAAGTATAAATAGGTGACTTTCGTAACTTATTTTTTTAATAAAATTATTATTATTATATGTTTATATATTTATAAAAAATATTTTAATATATACAAAATGTTTAAATAAACATAGACATATTATTATAAGTGTAAAACGAGTTTTCATTATTACCTTTTCTTTACTATCACCTCCGTCTTCTTCATCACTAGATACTTCTAAGCCATCTTTGTTGCCTTTTTCTTCTTTTTCTTTAGACTCCTCTTCTTCTGGTATAGATTCCTTCATGGCATCTATTTCAAATGGATTTTCAGTTTCAGTTTCTCCATCCTAGTAATAGGTTAAAAGCAAGGTAAATTATTTCTTCACATTAACTTATAAAGCTAAAGAAATTGTTTGAGTGAACACTCTAATCTTAGGAATTGCTGGTTCGAATTGTAAACTTATTTTTGTTTTGGATAGTTCGGACATCGAGAATGGCTATAGGGTATATTACACTACGTAAATCGATGTAACCCACTCTATATCTACGTTCAGGACATCTACATTTAGTTTGAGTGTAGTTTTAACTACACAGTATAGAAAAATAAAAACTATATAGAGGGAGTTAAAATAATCTTTGTAAAGTTAATTCATATATGTATATCAAACCTTATCATTATCTTCTTCTCCATCCATATTCATATTATCGGGTAATTCAAAATCCTCCGGTTCTGGTAGCTGCTGCTGGTTACCGTGATAAGGATCGATCTGAAACAATCACCTCATAGTTATATAACTATTGTAACAAGCATCATTTATAATAATCAGTATCATTTATAGAAAAATACTACTGCGAAACTAATCAAGTGTTAAAGATCTATTAAAATATTTTTATATGTTGTATTATATGGCGCTGAGATTTATTTAATATTAAAACGGGTATATATTATCAAAGTCTCGTGCTAATTAATTAATACAGTAGAGGGAATGTAGTGTTATAAGTATCCGATACCCACTTTCCGCCAAAAATACTCAACACCGGATTTTTCTTACGAGAGTGGGAAAACGAAAATAATTCATTTTTCGAGCGGGAGTCGAACCCACAATCATTGCGCTTACAGTCGGACGCTGTCCCACGATGACCTCATATGATATAACGCTATAAGCATTTATAAATACCCCTAAATTACTTCAATTTAAAAATAAAAACAGCATAAGACTTAAGACTCACATGATCATCATCAATCTCAGGTTCTTCCATTTCATTGATATCCTTTTTCTTTTGTTTCTCTTTCCCCTCGTTCCCATCATCTGTTCCTTGTTCTTCATCCTTGGCGCCCATTTCCTTCTCGCCTGTACTCTCACCTTTGCCCTTTTCTTCTTTATCTTTCTTGCCATCTTCTTCTAAGTCCTCTTCGTCCTCTGAACCCCATATTTGTTGGTCTAGTCTAGTTGTTGCAAAAATAAAATTGTTCATACATACGAGACATTACCGCGTAGTAGTAGTAGTTCTATATTACTTATAAATTAATAATCTTAACAGTGAGATTTAGTATTTTACCCGACATGAAGAAGAATTGAAATGTATTTTATGAACATTGTACTACCAGTGTGGTGAAGCCAGTCGTGGCGCAGCGGCACGAAATATGATTGTAAAACTGACTGGTTGTGGGTTCGATCCCCACTCGAAGAGATGAAATATTTACTTAAATTTATATTTCCATTTTCTTCGCTCTGGTGTCGAGGTTAAGCGCGGCGTTGAGTTCTGCCACTCAACACACAATGCCTCCAAAATTCGGCAGAAAGTGGGGAACAGAGTGTCTTAACACTAGGTTCCCTCTGCCTACTCTGCTGTATGCGGGATACAGCGTGAAGCTGATTTAATTTTAATTATGATTTTGTACTACCCGTATGTGACGGTCTTGTACTGAATTAATTAATTTCGATTTTCTATCTTGAATTGAACGTATATTTTTCTTTTATTTTATATCTATACGATGTATCCTGCTTTATGCAGGCTGAAGGAACCTAGTGCCAAAACACGCCTTTCATCACTTGCCACAGAATTCTCGAGGCATTGCGTGTTGAGTGGGCAAACTCAACACCACGTTTTTGCCTTGTTGCCATAAACAAAATAAAATAAACGAATGTAGTCCTAAACGGTGATCCCAAAATACAGTGATATAATGAGACGCATAGCCGGCCTTGGTATTTGATTTTCGAGTAACCTCAGCACGAGTGTAATATAAAGACCACACACGCGACTCTATGGGCTCGAATAACGTGAAAATCTAACTTTTTATATTTATATATGAGTAGTTTTTATATTTATATATGAGTAGCCAGTCGTAGCGCAGCGGCACGAGGTGTGACTGTAAAACCGACTGGTTGTGGGTTCGATCCCCACCCGAGGAGATGAAATATTTACTTAAATTTATATTTCCATTTCTTTGCTCTGGTGTCGAGGTTAAGCGCGGCGTTGAGTTCTGCCACTCAACACGCAATGCCTCCAGAATTCGGCAGAAAGTGGGGAACGGAGTGTCTTAACACTAGGTTCCCTCTGCCTACCCTGCTGTGTGCGGGATACAGCGTGAAGCTGATTTATTTATTTATATATGAGTAGGTACTCACTTTTCAGCTGCATTATCAGTTTCACCCATTTGTTTGTCGGCGTCATTCTTATCATTTTCTTCATCTGATTCTTCGCCTTCTAATAACAGAAATAAAAATTTGAAAACGTAAAGTTACATTTTTATTAGTATACTTGTAAAAATACTAAGTTCTTACTGTATCCTCTCTATCATTACTATGTTCTTATGCTATAATCATTTAACTAACTGTATAAAACTGGTAAACTGGTAAAACAAAAAAATGGTATTAAATCCGCTAGTTCAAGTGAGGTATCAGATGAAAGGGCTCTCGCTAAGCTAAGCTTGAATTTCAGAAAAAGCTAAAGAAAGAGACCTCCAATTTTCGGATCTTTAAAATTATCACTTAGTTTTTAAAGTCTTATTAAGAGGGGGTCTTATATAGCAAATTTATAATTTTTATAGAAAATTTTACAAATAATAGTTGATTTGATTAATATAATTGTTTTTATTTTTTTTCATAATTATTTTGTGCTTACACATTTAATTTCTACAAAACCTGTACACGTCCAATGATGAAAACTATGCAAAATAATATAAGGATAAAGTATAGATTTTTTTTATTCTAATAATTAATATCCAAAATAAAAAAAAATGCAAAAGGTCATCTTATCTAGTTCTTAGAATAAAAAAGGTCATCGTTGCGGATTGGAGCTCTGTGTGACTAGTAGAAAGATGGTTACAGATTCAATATTTCCTCGGGGGTATAAAAATATATTCATTATGCTACTCAGGTGAGTGACAAAGTGCAGCATTCCGTCCTATCACTCAAGACGCAGTGTCTCGAAATATATTTTTTTCTATAAATAGAATAAAATAATAAGCCCGCCATAACGGGCTTATGAAGGGCAGGGGAACAAAAGTGTGACACTTCCCACTCAAGGGAATGAATTATTCAATATTTTATTTTTCTCGATCTGTCAAAAAGGCAAAACGCGGCGATCAGAACAGCAACACTGAAAGCCTCGAACATTCGGCGGAAAGTGGTGAACGAAGTGAAGTGAAGTAGATTAATAAATTACCTTTCTGCTCAACGTCTTGCAAGTGTGAGTCAAAGTCGTCAGTCATATTGACTCCTTTTTCTTCTTCCTTACAATCACGATCCTCTTGATTTTTCTCTTCTCCAGGCCGATGGGCGTCATCCAATTGGTCCTATCAAATACAAATTATAGCATTAATATTGAATTCAAAATTCACGCTGTATCCTGCACTTAGTAGAGTAGGCAGAGAGAGCATATTGTTAAGACACTCCGTTTCCCATTTTCCACCAAATTCTGGAGGCTTTACTTGTTAAGTAGCGGAACTCAACGTGCCTTGCTACCAGAGCGAGGAAATGAAAATATTAAATATTTTGTAACCCCAAGTGGAAATCGAACCCACAATCGACACGGTTGTCTTATCACTAGGTTTAACTAGCACAAATTAAAGACCCCTAAAAATGCCAATAAACGCAATTTCTCATAAATGCAACTTTAAAAATGAAAGTGAAACAAACAATACTCACTTGATTCTCAATTCTCTCGGAAACATCCTTCTGTCCCTCACCCTCGCCGAGGCCTGTTCCACTCGACAGCTTTCCTGGACCGCCGTCACCTTCACCTTCTTCCATGTCCAAATCAGATGGCTTACAGAATCTGGAATATTTTTGGTATAAATTATAAGTGCTTATCTTTTTTTAAGATTCACGCTGTTTCCCGCATGTAGCACGTATATTTTTCCTTTATTTTATATCTTCACGGTATAGGTGGAGAGAACCTAACATTCATACACTCCGTTCCTCAAGCACCGCCTGATTTTCGAGTCACTGCCAATTTTGGCCAATGACCGGTCATTAGCCTATTTTGGAGGCTCGTAAGTGAGAAAAGAATCTCAAATTATTCAGTAACGAAAGTCAAACTATCTTACTACATATTTGAAAATCAAAATTAATTATTAAAATATTAGCTGTCCTGACTAAGTTCTATCGTAACTATGAATAAATTTAAATATATGTAACACTAAATTAATATGGTGTAAGGTTTCTAATTGTTTACACCATTTTCTCCTAATAATCGATAAAAAATTAAAGTAGTGATTCATTTTTGTATATACGTTCAGTATTCATATTCATTTAAAAAAAATGCATTCCTTTTCATTCAACATATTAAAATTACATAAAATAAACAAACTCACCCCTTAATAGCAAGATCAGAGAATATCTTCAATAAAACAGACAGCATTTTACATGACACTCTGTGTACCGCGACTTTCTGTGACACAAAATATTGAACAAAAAGAAGAACTTGTTCTAATATTGGCACCACTCTCATAATTGCTATCCTTACTTCTACTCCCGATCTACACGCAATAAAATCGACATAATTACATAATAATGATCTCATTTTATTTATTAATGTATCCAATTGCAATAACTTAGAATCGGTCACTATTCGTTCCTGTAAGAGCTCTTTTAAATGTTTATCTTCTAATATTTCCTTAGATTCTTCCTTCTCCTTTTCCCCTTCATCGATTATTTCATCGATAGCGTCCAAAACATCGAGATTATCAATACTTTTTTCGGCTGATAAATGATTTTTGTATAGGGATTGAATCGTTAGCAACATTGTAGCTATAATATCTTCAGCTTCAGACGTCAAAGTGTTAGAATATGTTTCATTCATTTCTTGATCTATAGGTGTATCTAATTGATCCAAATGTCCAATAGTTTCTTTTACATATTTGACCAATTTCTCAATACATCGCAGTAATGGATGTTGTGGTACAAAACCATCGACAATTTTAGTTTTTAATTTAAAACTATATTCTTGTAAAATGGCTTCAGCCTTTTCAATTATTGCGTGAAGGTTAATTTTAGCGTCTTCTGCGATATCTATATGAGCTTGTGATATGTTCGGTAAAACATATTCTTCACCTATTTGCTTGGGATTAGACTTTATCAATTTTGTTAGAGCTGCTTTTTGTTTATCTACATGTGTTATAATGGCTTTTACTTTTTTATACAATTCTCGCCATTCGTCATTATCTTTAAAACATTTTGCTATAAGTGAATCTGATAAAACTATATCAAATTCTGCTTCTGAATTAGAGTTCATACTAATTTCTGGTATAGATTTAAGTACAATAGTAAATTGGTCTAACAAAATACTACTATGGGCGTAGCATTCCATTAAAATATCAAGTTTATTATTTAAAGTTGTTATATTAGTTTTACTTGTGTGTGCTTCGAGAACATTGGTAAGATTGGTTGTTACTGTACGTAATTCGTATATATATTTTGTGTATTTTGAAATCGATTTCTTCTGGCTGTTAGTCAATTTCTGAAAGCATTAAAATTAAAACATGTATAATTTTTTGTTTACAATTATATCGTTGTTATAATGGAAATGTAATGCTCAGAAAATATTTGTATTTTAAATGGGACTGCATGGACAGACAGACGCTGTCCCACTACACTACAATGGTATAGCGGTGGGAAGAAAAACGGAGTATTATTTCACTAAATATTTTTGCCTATCCTGATGATACTAGAACATGTAAAAAATAAACACAAACTTTTAAATGAACTTACAGGTACCAACAACACAATTAAAATAAAGTTATTTTTAAAATAAATATAAATGTACACGATCAAATATAATTGTACCTAAAATAATAAATTCTTACCAATAATTGAGCAGCGAAACCTTTACATCTCTCAATATTTTGCAATCCAAGGTCGCCATGAGGAGACTGTAAGGCAGCACTGAATAGCCTATGTCTTGCTATGTTCTTTTGGAAGTATTTCTCACATCCTGACCATAACATTAGGAGAGTTGGGTCACAACGCCTGAAATAAACATAGATATAAATTGATATAAATAATTTATTCGTTTTTTATCTATTTTTTATAACTAATATTATCATTTCCTCGCTCTGGTAACGCGCGCCGTAGAGTTTTGCCGTTCAACAAAAAAAGCCTCCCAAATGACGAGGAAAGTGGGGAACAGAAATGTCTTAATGGGAACACTAGGTTCCCTTTCTCTCCGCTTACCCTGCTATGTACAGGATAGAGCTTGAAGTTAAAAAAAGATATATAATTATACCTGCTTTTCAAATAACTCATAGCCGCATCTAAGTCCACAGGTGGTATGGTAAAATCATACAATTCTTCAGACGCCGATAATATCACTAAGCCAGTTCTATAATTGAGGCCCATTTTAGCCAAATACTTGAATAAATCAGCTAAAGCTTTACGCTTTTGTTGAATAATGTTCTTTGCTTGTGATTTTTGTTTGTCTTTGTCAGCTGATGTGTCCACCTGAATAAATTTTAAATGTATTTAGAAAATCATTATTTTATTGTCTGGCTTTGTTTAATTTATTTATTTTTTTTGCTTCACGCTATATTCCGCATATATCAGAGTAGGTAGAGAGAACCTAGTGCAAGAGACTCCGTTCCACACTTTCCGCCGAATTTTCGCGGGAATATGTGTTGAGTGGCGGAAGTCAACGTCCCGCTTTACCTTGTTACCAGAGCAAAGAAATTATGATGATGATGAATGATGATGATAAATAAATAATTCATTCACCAAATGCGTCACAAGTTCAGAACCTTGGCGTTTACAGTAACACGTATGTGTCACTATCACGACGGTTTTTCTAATTATAAAAAAATGTCTTACGCCACAACATTATTTTAAAAAGACTTAAAAAACTGTTGAGATAAGACGTTAATATAAAATAAACTGAATTACAAATGAATTAACATAAATATAACTACTTTTGAAATTTTTAAACAAAATATAAAATTATATAAATACCTCCAAAGATCCCAAATGAGCACTAGTTTCGATAACTGAAGTGACAAAGTCGTCTAACGCCTGTACCAATGTCGGGTATCCAGTATTGGCTATAGTGTCTTTGCATAATATTTTAGCTTTATTGAGTAATGTTGGCACTTTTGATAGTAGAGTACCCTCAGTTATTATGCTGCAAGGTTGGTCACACTGATCTAGGTATTTCTGAAATTTGACATCACATTGTAACAACACATTACATATATGTACATACTTGATAACCTAATATATTTATAATTAATACTATATTTTTAAAACGAAACTCTTAAAGCATATAGTTAATCAATTATACAAAATGTTTAAATATGAAAATTTTAAAACAATCCTAAAAAATTCAAATAAATCAAAAAATATAAAGAACTAAATTATAATAATATGAAGAAAAAAAGCAAAAAATAAAAACGACTGGATTCGACCACTTAACAAGCCTCAAAAATGACCACATAGAGTCTAAAGTCTGATCTCTTGATTATCTTTACCCAAACTTTAGTAAGATATTAACATTTTGTCAACTGACAGACGAATACCATCTCAGTCCACCTGTCCCACGGACTACTGTAAAGCGTTCGAAACGTCGAAACATAATGCGGTTAGAGTTTCATTTAAAATGTGTAAAAATGGAGAAAATCAAAGAGTAAAGTATAAAAAAAGTAATAATGCAGTAAATTTACCTTAACATTTCTAGCCAAAACAATATAATTCTGCAAATCGATCATATAAGCGCCGCCGGTAGCGTTCGCTCCGGTCGCTCTTTTTGGTCTATCCCATATACCCACGTGATCTGAACCCACTTCATTTGTATTATCTATTAGATAGGTCGCTACGCTTTCTTTTAGAACTTTCTGGAATTGATAAATAAAAGTTTACCTATGAGTAAAATGTGAGTGTAAGCGTGATAGGTTGTGGGTTCGATTCGCACTCGAGTTAATGAAATATTTAATATTTTAATTTCTTCGCCCTGGTGTCGAGGTAAAGCTTGACGTTGAGTTTCGCCACTCTACACGCAATGCCTCCAGAATTCGTTGAAAAATGGGGAACAGAGTGTCTCAACACTAGGTTCCCGCTGCCTACCCTGATGTGTGGGATACAGGATGAGGCTGAAGAAAATGCACTGTATACATGTACAGTGTGGATTGTAAAAGAAATGTACTCATATAGATTATTTATCACTTGTCAAGTGTTTCTTATACATGAACGAAAAGATTATATATAGGATTAATTGATGGATCTTAATATTATAGTAGGATCGCGGCGTTGAGTTCCGCCATTCAAGTGCAAAAAAATTTGGCGAAAAGTGAAGCCATACAGCATAAAAAAAGTTAAACCTCACCTCAAACTCCTTAGTATGCTTATGCAATACTTTGTGTACTTTCTCCACAGTATCTTTAACACTCCAATAGCTAAGATCCCTGTCCCATGAACAGATTTTAACAAAATCTCGAAGTTTCTTTTCTATAGGTGCACGCTTCTCTTTAATAACAGCAGCAACTTGCGAGGAAAATTGTGCAAAATAGTTGTATGTATTCCACAATATTGATAGCAATTCATCTGTAATAAGAATAGGTAAGTATTATGGTTAATTTTAGAACTATAAAATACTCTATGTATTATATATTGACATAAATAATTTAATAGATCCAGTTAGTAATATATTTAAAAAATAATAATAATATGAAGTTCAAAAATCCGAAACTGAGATAAAAAAATTAAATCTCAGCTTCACGCTGCATCCTGCACAAAGCGGAGTAGGCAGAAGGAATCTAGTATTAATATACTCCATTCCCCATTTTCTGCCTGGAGGCATTGCGTGTTGAGTGACGGAACTCAACGCCGTGATTTGCCTCCATACCAGAGCGAAGGAATGAAAATATAAATTTTAAAAAATTACGTTACGTTTAAAATGATAAAGATAAAATTTTCAAGTCTAACCCTAAACTTCATGCATTATAGGATAAATTTAGCTCAAAATTTAACCTTAAGTAATATTTAAACCTGCAATGTCATTATTTTACTTTAAAATTAAATAAAACGATCATACAACTTACCTCGCCTTGCACTCTGTTCTAAATGCACCAAGTGACAATGATATACATAAACTATATCCAATCTGACTTCAAATTCAGCTAAATTAGATTTCTCCATAAAGTCCTTCAACACCGACACTACTCGTGACGATGTTAGGTCATCGTTTAGATCTAAATAGGAATTTACTACTGTATACATATAGAACCAGTATTTGTGTGCCTCTGACTGTTGTCTGGAATAAAAAAGTTTATTTTCGCATCACACTGTACCCCGCATTGTAAGTAAAGGTAACTTAGTGATAAGTCACTCCGCTCCTCATGTGCCTCCCAATTTTCAATACATTGCGTGTTGAGTAGCAGAGCTCAACGCCGCTTTGTCTTGTTACCCAAAGGGAACTAAAATTTTGAATTTGAATTTGAAAAAAAAACTGAAATTAAAAATAAATATTTTTTTATTTTCTCCCTCTAGTAACAAGACAATGGGCGGTGCGTGTGGAACGGAGAGTCTCGACACAAGTTTTTTGTTTCATTATTAAAGAAGTAGTAGTTTCATTATTAAAGAAATATACCTTTGGTAAACGTTATTAAGACACTCTTTCCAATGGCTCATTTCTAGTTTTCTCCAATTAATAATTTGCTGTCCGACCGCCAACGATATATCTACCATATTGTTCCCTTTGTGTGCATTTTTATTCCATTCCTCGATTTTATCCCGAAGTAACTCCAAGCCAGTGAGAAAACGTGAAACTGGACTAGTTATAGGAAAACTGAGAATTCTATCCACTATTACTATAATCTGAAAAAATAGTTTTATATTAACAGTTATTGGAGGATCGTACACGGTTCCTTCTGTTCTTCGTATTCTGCTATAAAGCGTGGAACTGAACGAAAGAAAATAAATATATAAGCATAAATAAAGGATAGGCATAGGACATGTGCAACCAAATAAAAATCCTAATAATTACCGATTGAATGTCTCATTAATTGCTATCACTATTTATTTGGACCGGTCCACAATGATAGTGATGGCAAATATTTAATTTAATGTTAAAGGATAATATGGTGCGGTAAGACAGGAATTTAATCCTTTCGAAGCGATGAACTTTTTTGTATGCCCAGCCCTGTTGGAACAACGTGCGACGTTGAGGTCCAGTACTCAACTCCAGTGTAAAACAGAGTGTCTTGTCACTACGTTTTCTCCGCCTACCATATACATAGTACAACGTAATAAATTATCGGATTATATACATTTAATACTTTTTCTTCTTGGCATTAATCCCGGCGTATGTTGCCAGGATTCGCCTTCTTGCTCAACCTACTCCACTTTGTATGGTCATTAACATCCACGGTAGTTAGTCCGTTGGCTCTCATTTCCTGCGTCACGACATCCAATCAGCGCTTCATTGGCCAACCGGGAGGTCTCACTCCAGGGACAGACATAGCAAGGCACTTCCATACGAAAAAGTTCCTAGAGCGACGCGCGACGTGGCGATACCATCTCAGGCGACGCTCTTGGAGTTTTCCGCTAGGTCAGGGACCCCAAGACCACCTCGAATGAATGTGTTGCGTATGCAGTCTTGCGTATGCATCTTTATTTCCGTGACGTGAAGCTCCTGAGTGTGCTGAGATAGTCCTGGCATTCGCTGCTGTATAAAAGAACCGATCGGATGTTGCTCTTGTATATCAGCCCCTTGAGCTTTGGCAGTATTCTGTGATCGTAGACCACACCAGTAATCTCCCGCCGATTGGCCCAGTGGCGCTTATCCGGGCTTGGACGTCATGATCGATGCCCCCGGACTCGTGCATAACGGATCCAAGGTACCTGAAGTTTTCCGACTTAAGGGCTGGTTAAGGGCCTATGTGGATAGTGCTCAAGTCCGGGCTACCGCAAGCCACGTACTCGATCTTCGACACATTTAGTTTAAGATCGCGGTCACAGCGATGGTCAACTTCAAGGAGCCTATTCTGAAGCTCTTCAGAAAACACTACCGCCACACTGTTTTCACCTGAAGGTGACTCCGTGTATACAAGCCGGTAATTATCTGATGTTACGGGACTTATTACCCTTCCAGCAAGTTTCCTGGAAAGCACACTGGACCCGATGTCTCATGAGTACATCTGCGAGTTCCCTGCACGTTCGTCCGGTTAGAGAGCCAATATTCCACGTTGCAAAGCGGAGTTTCCGTCTAGGTACTACCGTCTTTAGCCGTGTCCGTACTTGACACGGTAGCCCTTGCCCGTTTGCGGTTGCTCGTTTTGTGGCGACACCCTAGCCGTACCCATTCTGTCCTTCGGTCAGTCGGTCCAATTATGTCGAGTTATAGTTTTTAGTGGAGCAATTACCATCTGATCTCCAAAACCCATTTTATTCGAGAAATCAATAGGAGAGCAATAGGACAGGTAAAATAGGGAGGGACAGGTAGGATAGTTAGAAGGCAGAAGCCAAGGATAAAAGGGAAAAGGAAAGAACACCACTTTAATGGACTGGATGAGCTTATAAAGGGTAGAAAGGTAGTGGCTCAAGGATCCGGGGTCGCATACCCGTGTGCCCAAGAAAAAATATCAGATAGATTCGTCAGAACATCCTCTGGATCTATATATTTAATATTGTTATGTTAAAACTTTAAAGACATATAAATATATAACTTTATATATGTTATTCAATTTTGTATATACTTACATCTTTTAAAGTGGGAAAGTCAGGCCATTGATCTAATAATTCATTAGTATTTTCCTTGACTTTGTACAATAGTGGCAAGCATTCTCTAGTCTCAGATACCCACGCTGAACGATAGAAATCTACTTTTTGATTAGCTCCAACTAAAAATAATAACAAAAAAATGTTATTAAACTACAAAAAGTTACAGTTAGAACGATTAAGCAATGTTGAAATGTTAACTCTTCAACAACATTTTTATGCAGTAATTCAATAATATATTATATAATTCACTACTAAGTATAAAAATAGATTAAGCAGTTCAGAAGAAATTTTATTAATAATATTACATATTTCATAACATTCAAAGACACTTACTAGTACCATCCACTTTGTCCTTAATATGTGACACGAGAACTAACAAACTAGGTGTAATAGTTCCTTCGAAATCCGCATCTAGAGCCTCCCAGGTGTTTTGTATAACCTTGCTAAATGTGGGATACCTTTGTATTAGAGAACTTACTACGTCGTTGCCGACCAATTTCTTTGGGCTGGTTAACCATTGCGCGTTTGTCATATTACGTACTAAATTACTGTGCCATTTGTATATTAGAGAGACATCGTCAGAATTTATCAAATATTTTGGTTTTTCTGTTGATGGTACTTTTATTTTTTTCTGTTCTAAAGAAGGTGGTTTAAAATCGCCGAAATCGGATTCAGAATATGAAGGGAACATCTCAATCATCTCTTCGTAGGCCATTGCTTCTTCATCTTCGTCTTCGCATTTGGACCTGATAGTTAACATTAAAAATTATTATTTTTTGCGTTATTACAAGGGAAAGAAAAAGATATCATAGTTTATTTTTCAGCTCTACAGGCATATGGCAAGTTAAGTAGAGGGTCTAACTTCCCCGCGTTCTTTGGTAAAGACACCAAACAATTTTGTTTATTTTAAGTGTAAAGTTTTCTTCGAATGGAATTCCAAAGGCGTACTGGGTATCGAAACCAACATCCATGAGATCTCTAAATAAATTAAGAAACTAATTATTTACATAAATAATCTCTTATGATAAACTATGACTTATGAGGGTAGGCAGAAAAAACTTAATATTCTCATTTATTAAGCATATAAACAGTACTTACTTAGTAACATATAAAGCTTCGTCATCTTGTTTTTGCTTTTCAATGGCTTGCCTTTGCTTCTCCCATGTCTTTACTATAGCATTAAGTGTTGATAACATTGAGTTTATTGCTGCTTTATCCATACGTTCTGAAGCTTGGCAATTCATGCTTAGCTCTGTTAAATTCATTTTTAATACTCTGAAATAAGTTAACAATTTTATTGCATTATTTTATTTATATGAAAACTTAAGCTTATTCAATATTAAACTAAAGTTGTTTAACTTTTGTTTTACCTAAAGAAAACCATGGATTAATCAAATCAAATTCACTTTCCGCCGAATTCCGGAGGCATTGCCTGGACACTAGAGCGAAAATATACATTTAAATAAATATTTCATTTTCTCGAGTGGGGATCGAACTCACAACCAGTCGATTTTATAGTCACACCCCCTGCTCCACGGGTTAATAATGTATCTTATTATATTACAATGCATTTTATCATCTATTAGCTTAAATATTAATTAATTATATATATATATATATATATATATATATATATATATATATATATATATATATATATATATATATATATATATATATATATATATATATATATATATATCCTTTACTTACTGAAGGCACTCTAATTCCGCCTGATATACATCCTCATTACTTGCAATCACATTCCGATTTAGCACTTGTAAGAAATTATTCGAAATAAACCTATTAAGGTGCTTTTCCCTTGCATCCTTATTTGGAATGTCGTTGGGATACAATAAAAATGATATTAACACATCACGCAAATATGGACCTTGTTCCAATTTTACTACTAACTCTCTTATTAAATCACCTAGTAGGGTAACACTGTATATAATTTGCGATAAAGAATTTTCCAAAGGTTTTGCTAAATCTGGAAACGCTTCAGAGTAGGAAGCTGAGACTTTCTTAGAAAATGCTTTAGCAGAATATAACCAAGAGGAAATTTCCTTTAAAACTGTTTGTGCGTTTTGTATTAAGGATTTGTCGTATTTGTTCGTTTCTATTGCTTCGTATAATTTGGTGCAAGTTGATATCAAATTGATAGACAAATTAGATATAGTTTTGTCTGATAATACTGATTTGATAAAATGTTGACAGTCCTGAAAATATATTTATTGTTAGTTTCGATTTGTTAAGTTTAAGTTTGTGGAATTCATTGAACTAAAAAATGATAAATAGGTGATGATAATTTGAAAATATATATGTAGGCAAGTTGTGGCACAGGGACACAAAGTGTGACTGTAAACGCAGTGGGTTGTTGGTTCGATTGCCACATTTTCATTTCTTCGCTCTGGTGTCGAGGTAAAGCGCGAGGTTGAGTTCTGCTACTCAACACGCAGTGCCTCCAAAATTCGATGGAAAGTGGGGAACGAAGTGTCTTAACACTAGGTTTCCTCTGCCTACCCTGCTCCATGTAGGATACAGTGTGAAGCTGATTTTATATATTTTAAATTAAAAAGATTCACACCAATAGCAGAAGCAAAAAAAAGCAAAAATAGCGAAATCAAGCGAAAGCATTTTTGTAAAGAACATCTAAATACTCAATATTCTCTTAAAACTTTAATATTTATTGACACATTTTATTATTAAAAAAATTACAATATACACACCTTTACAAAGCTACCATACGACGGTTCTTTAGGTCTGAACGTGTTTCCTGATGCATACTTATGCACTCTTTGAGCAGTCTTCCCTTTCAGTTCCATCAAAACATTACAATATGGGTGCACTTTTTTTAGCTTCTCTCTATTATCCGAACCTTGTTTGTAAAAATCTATACTAACTTCGGAAGGCTTTTCGATATTTCGGTTCTCACTTATTGTTCCAGATATCACGCCATGCACATAATATACACTTAGCAATTTATCAAACATGGCTATGTCTTCGTCAATATATTGAACTTTTAGACGATATTTTTCAACATGGTCTATCGGACTTATTTCCGCCATTATTCGAATAAAAATGAGACTCGTCATAAGAGAAAGTTCTGCAATCAATATCTTTGTTTTCGTTTTTGATTTTTCCAATTGTTTTTGGGCATCCAATAACTCATTGCGTAAAGTTTCAGCTTTAAGAAACATGTTTAAAAATTGTTTGTCATCTTGGAAATATTTGTGTATGTGTTGGTTTTTATCGTCAATAGGTTCCAAAGGATAGTTACTGGCGTTATATCGCTCTGATAGTATATTTTGTATGCAATTTAATAAATGTTCAAACCTCTTTAGTTCAAATTCAGCATCAGATTTTCTGTAAGCGGATGAATATTGTAATAGATATTAAGAAATTAAAACTATAGTTCGTTATTCATCCATACGATACCTTGCTAAATATGGTATTAATAGAGTAGAATGTAAGCCATGAATTAAATAATTTTTAAAGAAGCAAAAAATTTTAGTGAATTACAATACTTAAATTTAAGTTATTATAACATATTTGTCATATATAACTTGAAGAGAATGTATGTATGTATGGGAGAAAGAGACAGAATATTTTATATTCGATTCACTGCTGTTCAAATTAATGTTGAAAGTAACAGTTTTTAAAATAGGTAGCATTCTTTTTAATCTTCTATCTTCTTAATAAGAAGTAATTTTATACATAAAATGAAAGTAGCTTTATTTTGATTGGGTGAAACTTACAATTTCAATGTTGCCGCAGAATCTAAAGTACCAATGTTCTTCCATAATATATTTAATATTCTTCCCATTTGGATCGAATATTCGACGCGATCTCTCAATGCTACTTTATCATATGCCAGTACTGGATGTAATGCTGTAAATACAATAATCAATAAAGAACACATGGTCTAACTAATAAAGAAATATTTTGGATGATATTTTTAGAATTAATTTTATATTTATTATTTCTTTAATTTTTGTAATCACTGTCTAATTTACTTTTCAAACAATTCTATGAGGAAATACTATATAATGTATTAATATAGTTTATATTAACACTTATAATGCATGGACGTGTAATAATAGAGTTAAGTTTTAAAAGCTTACTTACTCGTTTTATCTACGAATGTAGTCAAATTTTGTATATAAAAAGGCATCAATGGTAGATTCATAGACACACGCTGTGTATTCGCTGGAATCATTTCCACTGCTTCATCAGAGTTAACAATATTATTTAGGTTCAAGAATGACAATGGATAGTTTACTGGAGAGTTAGAAAGTAGCTTGTATAGCTCCGTCCAAAAACTTATTGGTAGCGATGATATTCTGTAAGAAAAAAATATAGTGTATTCACTATGATGTGGTTGACTTTTAAATAGCGATAAAAATTATAAATTCATAGTTATATTATAAATTCGAAAGTAACTCTGTCTGTCTGTGACGCAATAACTAAAATGCTAATACGATTGTGATAAAATGGCCTAGCCTACGAGCCACACGGTGCAGGGATTTGGTAAAGGAATGACTGACCCGAACGGCCAGACGACGTTGACGGTTTTGTTAATTTTCATACATTTTTAATTTTTATATGGTTATTTGGTGTTTATTATTAATTCATATTTTTCTTTAGTTCTCTTCGCTTATTCAAGTAGAAAATTAGTTAGATATTTTTTAATTTCTTAATTTTTTTAAAGTTTGGTTTATTTAAAGTATTTATTTAAATTTATATTTCCATTTCCTGGCTCTGGTGTCGAGAGAAAAGCACGGCATTCACATCCAGCTACCCTGCTACCTTGTTGTGTGCGGGATACAGTGTGAAGCTGATTTGATTTCGTTTTATCTGTTTAATTCTGGTACTATATTTCGCGTTGCTTTTAATTTTAATATTTTTAATATTTATTTGACGTTGATGATATTGACAAATGTAGCTGGTTTTGTGTAATTTATTTTTATTAATAAATACCTTCGGTTGTTACTTTTTATTTTTTGTTAATTTCAATTAGTTAGGTGTTTTCTATAATATTTTTAAAAAATCCTAAGTTACGTTTACTTCCTTCCTTTAGTTACTTTTATTTATTTACCGACTTCCGTAAGGAGGAGGTTATCATTTCGATTGTATTTTTTTACCTCAGAACTCTTGACTGCAAACTGAAAACTCTTTGTATAATAAGGTTTATGTGAACTAGTTAGAGAAGTTTATTAATTTAACTTTATTAAAGAAACGTTAGTACTATTTTTACATACAAAAAATATAAAAATGATATAATATAATCAATAACTCACCTTTTAATAATGACATCTTTGTTGCCTCCAAGGATATTATCAATTATTTGTAACTGATTCAACAAAGATGGTGGAAATCCCTTCATAACACTTCCCAAAGAAACAAGACTAGACAATAACTCAATTATATCAGAATTAGGCATTTCTTTTTCATATCCAAATTCATCTGTTAATCTTATTGAAATAGAGAATAGATGAGGTTGCAAAATATTTATCACCCTTTGTATCACATATAAGTTTATAGGTAAAACTTTTTGTTCTGATCTTACTTTATCTGTATTTACTTTATTTTCATTAATTTTTATATGGATTTCTTCAATATCTTTTATTGTACTATTTTCAGGTACGTCAAAAGCCAGCGCCGTGTCTGATAATTGACTGGGACTGGTTGAAATTTTTGCCAATTGTTTATCAATTGGTTC
Source organism: Heliconius himera (assembly GCA_021202915.1). Lineage (NCBI taxonomy): Eukaryota > Metazoa > Arthropoda > Insecta > Lepidoptera > Nymphalidae > Heliconius > Heliconius himera. The sequence continues at coordinate 292,910 of JAJHJA010000208.1, forward strand.
ATTCAGATCAAATTGCATTCTATTGTACAATTCTTTTTTTGCTATACATATATCGTATTCCTCCTTATTTTGATAAAGCTTTGGCTGACCGTAATATTTACGTAATTTCTTGCTTAATTTCGCAACTTTCGAATGTGTTTGGTCTCCATGTAAGTTTAGTTTATCTAAATCATAAATAAACTTTTCTAAAAATTTATGATTTGGAGGCATTTTAAATAATTCTCCAAGCAAATACTTCTGTATCCATTTACTGTGAACATTTAGTAAAGGTATTATTTCTTCTTTCAGGATCGGTGTGCGTTTATTTTTTGATTTTTCAAAAATCGGCAATGAGCATGTCTTTATGAATCTTTCACGCCAGTTTAGTAATTGTAGCAAACTACACACCATGTTGTCATTTAAGCAAGTAACACCAGATTTTATGGCATTTCCAATATAACCATCAATCATTTGCAAATAATGATGACAATTTTTCAAAATAGGATACTCTACAAAGTCATCAGTTAATTTACCGTCAGACACCGCGCATGAGTAATTAAACGCAGAGAAACCATTGTCAGATAGAGATAACTGTATAATTATATTTTTCAGTTCCATATAAAGGAAAACAAAATTAGAATTAATTTTGCAAATCGTTTCACTTTTAATTTCATATGCTTCTGGAAAAAATCGTTTATACGATTCTAGAAAATTTTCTCGCCTTAAACTATCATAAGCTGTTTCGTTCATTTGAGAAACTAATTGTTTTAATTTATTGTTGTCATTTGATTTAACATCCATTTTTATGATAAAATATATAATTTCCAATAAATCTTGAGAACTTTTCTGGTACGACGTCAAAACAGAAAATAATGCTAGTATAGCTGAATTATTAGACATTTCTTCATTTGCCTGCTTAATTGTAGAATACACGATTTGCTTGGCAATTTCATATGCAGAATTTTTACACAAGCCTTTCACTGTTAATGTATGACTAAGATCTTTAGAAACTATTGAATCATATTGTTCTGTTTCTAGCTCAGATTCTAATTCTTTCAGCATTGTATTTTTCATTTCAGCTAACGACATATTTACGGATGAGGCAAAATCACTGCCTGTTCTAGGCTTTATATAAACGTCAGAGAAACTATTTAATAGTGATATATGACTAGAAATACCTCTGACCAGCTGTTGACAGGTTAAGTGAGCAGCTTGCAGTAAATGCGAAACAGTTGGTCGTTCCAAACCTGCAAAGATACATTTAAAAATATTATATTATATATTATAATTAAAGTAGGTATTTGTAGCTCCGTCCTCAAAGTAGACCGTAGCGACCGTAGCGCTCCGTTCTCTCTGACTACCCCGCTAGGGATAAAGCGTAAAGTATACTTATGGTTGACAAAATGTAAAAAAAAAAAAAATAAATAAATAAATCGGCTTCACGCTGTATCTCGCACACAGCAGGGTAGGCAGAGGGAATCTAGTGTCATAAGGCACTCCGTTTCCCACTTTTTGCCGAATTCGGACAACCAGTCGGTTTTACACACACTCTGTGCCGCTGCGCCACGACTGGACTCATTTGCTATCGGTTAAGCTGTAGTTAATATCAAATATTATATATACATTATTTTTACCTTGAACAAACGCTGATAAAGACTCATGACAGCGTATACAAATATCATGATACTGATTCGGAAGCCCACACGACGACAGAAGAGCAACTAAGTCCATGAAATCCATTGTTTCAGATAAACCTAGGTCCAAATCTTCTGGTCTGAGTAGAAATATTTCCACGCCTCTGTTTCTCATAGCTCTTGAAATTTCTCCATATTTAGGATCCATAGTAAAAAAGACTCTAAAATTAGGATGAGGCTTGATTTCACTAATTTCTCCCCTTTCTGGTATGCTAAGTACCCCATTTGGCTCTAATAAGCCGTTTAGTCTGTCTAACACAGCAGAAGATGTTAAATTAACATTGTCTAACAGAAGCCATGATCCTTCAACCAAAGTTTTTACAAGCAACGAGTCAACCCACTCGAATTTACCACCAATATTGACTGTAGAGAGTTTTGATACTTTAGTTAGTAATTTTGTTAAATTATTCATAACTTTTTCTATATTATCAGTCTGTAATTTGTAGGTCTTAGCATAACCTAATAGCTTTTCACAATGATCAAAATGCAAAAACTTTATTTTATCTATGAAATATTTCACTTCTTCATCAGAAAAGTTTTTTTCGAGACCATTAGATTGGTACTTTTTGTATTGATATAAATTAGTTAGTAACTTATTTGTTTTCCATTCTGTTATTTTCTGCTTTACCCAAACTTCCCGTACCACTTGGATAGTTAATGTTTCTATTTCATCGTAAATATTTTCCAGATTGCGATTATAATCTACTTGTTCAAAACCTCCTAACAAGTCCGATACGTCCATTGCAGATGTCACTGGTATAACGTGTAAGTCATTCCCTGTGACATCCGCTAGTGTTTGAATAATACTGCTTTTCCCAGTCGCAGTTGAACCAACGAGAATTGAAAGCCAATTCATTTTCACATTTTGTGCTAAAGCTTTAAGAACTGAAGTTTGATTTCTAAGTATGAGTAAATTCGTTTCCATTGATCGCCTACTCTTGAATTCCTTTTCTGTGTTTCGTTTTGACGACACATCTCCTATTATTATTTCATCATTTTTCACAATCAATTGGGGATTACTTTCACTTCTTGGATATTCAGGACAAAAAATTTCGTCATACGACTTTATCATTTTCGCTTTATCTTCTTCACATCTCATTCGATTTACATATAATATGTCAATAAACTTTCCTGGTGCTACTTTTAATCCACTATTATCATCATTTATCAGCGCTTCACACCATCTTTGAATGTCTCTTAAATTCATTTCCCAAGGACCACCTTTGTGGCCCCATGATTGGACTTCAGTAATTTCATGGGCTACTTTACAATTAAATTGAACAATTCTGTGCAAAATATCTTTTGGCAGTTGCGGATATTGTGCTTCTACAATGAATAGCAGATCGTCTTTTGTTAATGTATCAATGTACACTTGCGTGAATCTATTTAAAAAGGAAACAGGTAATCCTCTTCTTGCTCCACCTTGTTTTAACGGATTTTGACATGCAAACAATTTGGTTTCTTTCTTTACTTTAAATGTTCTTCCCAATTCAGGAATGTATATTTCACCTCTATGATCTAAACAAGCATTTAAGCCTTCAAGTACTGGTTGTGGAGCTAAGTTTAGTTCATCTAATAAAATCCAATCGCCATTTTGGAGGGCACTTAAAAATGCCCCCTCTTTAAATGTAAAAGACCCATCTTCCGATGGCAGATCAGTTCCAAATAGGTCTGTAATATCCTGTAATAAAATGTTAAAATTGTTATTCAAAGTTAAGTTTTAACAGATAAAACTACTAAATCTAAATAATAAAATACTAAATACTAATAAAATAGTAAAACAACTTACTGTTTGATCACTTAAATTTATTCGCACTACTTTATGACCCGAACATTTAGCTAATGCTGTAACCAAACTAGTTTTGCCTACACCTGGATTTCCTTCCAGGAGAATAGCTTTATTTAATTGTAATCCACGCAATAACCTCAATGTATTGGAGCCTACAGTAGGGGCAGTAAATGTGAATTTTTGCTTGTCGTAATTTTTGTGTGGCCCACAATCTATAAAAAATGGTTTTATACCAAATCTAGAATCATCTTTTTCAGCTTCTATAATCTTTTTACTACTTAATATTTCTTTTAGGTTTTCAGTATCTTCATTATTGAACGTTTTAATTTGATTTAGTAAAAATATTATAGCGTTTTTACGCAATAAAATTAATGTATTAGAATCTATATGACCAGTCAGAGTAGTGCCAAAACAATCTAAAAATGTCATACAGGCACCATGTACATATGCTTCCGGAACGTCTAATAAAGTTTTGGATACAGTTATATTGATGAATTGAACCCACGATAATAAATCGCGTATACTGAATGGAAACTTGTTTGTCACTTCTGAACTCTTAAGCCATGCAGTAAAATCCAAAATACAGTTGCCGATACCAGAATTACCATCTTCTTGATTTCCTAAGGCAATTCCTTTAGCCACACTTTTTTCTAGAACTTTCAGTAAGTCATCTCTAGAACTAACATGATCACACCATATTTCTGTAAATCGGTTGCGTAGTGCAGGAGAAAGTTCTTTTTTACCAAAATCTCCTCCAGGATTCATTGTGCCAATAAAATGGAAATTAGAAACAGCCGTTATAACAACAATATCTGAACTATCTTCCATTCCGCGCTCCGAAAGAACGAGCTGTCTCTCAGGTTCAAGTAGCGAATTAAGTCTTTCCAAAACACTGTCATCTGCTAAGGATATTTCGTCAGCCAAAAACAAGTGACCCTTTTCCATAGACTTTATTAATGGACCGTCCACCCATTCAAACAATCTGCCATCATTTTTGTACTGTCTCACAGGGCGAAGTCCGCCCAAGAAATCTGAGCTTTCTGTGTGCATATGACAATTAACAGAAAGCAATTGTCGATTGCTCAAAGCTGCCAAGACCTGACATATGGTAGTCTTCCCACAACCTGTTTCTCCGACCAGTAACACAGGTTCATTAAAAATAAAAGCCTTAGCTATTAATACTGCTAGTCTTCTCATATTGAACGTCCAAACGACGTGTGAAAATTCGACAAGTTGGTTATTCAACAGTGTGTCTAGTATGTGTTTAGTGACAGGAGATGTATTCTGATGGAAGCTAAAAAGGTTGTCAGGAATAACTTTTCTTTTAATATGTTTTTCTATGACTTCTTCTATAATATGCCTCTCGTCCAATTGTCTCACTTTACCAGCCAATATAAGATATCCTTCATCAGCGATATGTTGGTCCCAATCGTAAAACTTTTCTACAGTAAGCATATCTTTGGATGCATTTTTATATCTTTGGCCCCATCTGAATAAATCTCTTAATGTAATAAAACCATCTTTTCCTTGAACAGCCGCAGATCCACGTCTTCTAACTTGCAATTCTGCCATAACTTCGATCATTTTTTTACTATATGTGGGGGGTATATGACATCTGAGATGTAGAATGGTTTCTAGTTCCTTCCTGGGAATTTCATCAAAATGGAGTTCGACGAAGCGATTTCTGAAAGCTCTAGAGAGCATTTTCCGACCCCCATACAAGCCTGGTGGATTTTGTGTAGCAAAGAGCATGAAGTTTGGATCAGCTTTAATTACTTGTTGTGTTTCTGGGATGAATAGTTCACGATTATCATCCAAAACACGATTTAAAGCCTCTAATACATCGCTTGGTGCCAAATTTAATTCATCAAGTATAATCCAGTGACCTTTGCGCATTGCTTCTACAAGAACGCCTTCTTTAAACACTAAGTTCCCACTAGAGTCAGTTGCATAGGACCCAATGTATTCTTGTAAATCTGTATGTTCGTGGTTATTTATTCTGACACAATAATTTCCGGATGCTTTAGCAATATAAGTAATAAGCGAAGTTTTGCCTACAGATGTGTCCCCTTGAAGTAAAATCGGTAATCTTCCCAAGGATATTATACGTGCTATGTCTCGTAAGTTTTTTCTCACTGTTGGAGTTAAAATATAGCCATCAGGTATATTGATTTCTAATTTTCCTTGAGGAATCCAATGTCCTTCGAAAAGCAAATAATTTTGTCCATCTGCTTTTGGTTCAGGAATTAATTGTTTAAGTACTGCATTAATATTCTTCTTGCCAATCACAGCTCTGAAACATTATATACATTATGAATATATACACATAATATTAACTTACTTTTATTTAAAGTTCCGAAATGATATAATTTCTAAATTAGGAAATAGTGTCTTAATAATAGGCCTACACGGATGCAGAGAAAAAATACTAATAAGTTATTCATTAATGTTTTACTCACTTGGCGATCATAGCTTCAACTTTAGGATGAGAAGACCTATCTAGCTGCGTTAAGAACGATAAACAAAAAGCTTCATATAACGATCTCGCAACAGTACCGCATTTGGCTTTGGCAGCCGCAGTGAGAGCCCGACAAAGAGTTCGTAAGGAATAGTGCGGCGAATTTCCTAAAAGTAAATACATTATTAAATTAATATTTAAATAATTTGGATATTATTACAATAAAATAGTCATATTGATGGTTGAAATTAAAACGCATGGTGCTATAAAGTTAAATGTGTTGTGGTCATTCAAGTTAAGCCAAAAAGTTATTACAAGTGATAAAAATAGTAACAAATATATACCTGAACCATCAATCAAATTTAACTTAGCTTCTTTCTTAATAGTAGCATAGAAACTGTATATCGATTCCAATATAGCTCCACTCAAATTCATGTGATACAAATAATCACCAATAAGCAACATCAAGTCATTTCGTTCTGTCAGTTCATCTATAAAGAATTCCGTAAATCTATTCCTTAGACCTACAGGAAGATCTTTCTTTCCAACATCTGTGGCTGGGTTCATACACGCAAATAGAGTAAAATCAGGATGTCTTTTAATAGGCACTTTATCACCTTTCTCTAACAAATCTATACTTTCGCTCTTGTCTTCTAATAAGCCAGCAAGACATTCCAATATTTCAGCTGATGCTAAATTTATTTCGTCTAATAACACCCAATAACCTTGTTGCATCGCTTTAACTAGAGAGCCTTCAATAAAGGCAAATGTTAATTTAGAAGCTGCTTTGACTTGCTGGTCCAATTTCATAAGTTTATGTCCAAAAGCCAGCCATATTTTTAATTTTTCATCCTTTTTCTCGTTTGTAAGACGAGCAATGGCTGCTTTATGGCTTTGTTTCATTAAAGCTAGTAGAGCTGTCCAGTTCTCAGTGTCGTAACACATGTCAATGTGATTTATAAATTTCTTATTTTTTTCAACATTATAAAATCCTTTGAACATCTCAATGTATTCATTTTTAATTGGTTGTATTACATATTTCATATCAACTGGTTTGTAACCTCCAAGTAGATCAGCAGAATCTGACTGTTGATTCATATTAATAACAACTAGTTTATGACCAGTTTGTTTAGCTAAATACTGTATAGACGATGTTTTCCCAGTTCCAGTTTCTCCTACTAAAAGAACAGGTTCGTTTGAAGACACACAACATGCAATTTTTTCAAGCAAGCAAGCCGCTTGTCGAGTGAAAGAAAAAACAACTTCTTTATTATCAAAATCGATCCTACTCAAACTTTTTTGAACTCTGGGTACTTTCGCTCTACCTACGTCTAAAGAATTCGGATGTAAGGACACATTAGGTTTATGATGTTTACAATAAAATTCCGATTTAGTTTCGACAATGCCCAGACATGTTCCAATTTTTTTGGCCAACTCCAATCTATGTTCAGGGGATGAGATGGAACAAGTGAATATATCTAGCGCATCTTGAAGTACTTTTAACGCTGAATCAGGACTGGACACATTAAATCCAACTACAGATCTAGAACACCATTTAATGAGATCTCTAGTTGATATAAGTCTTGAACCTCTCATTAATGTTATATTTGATTCTTTTTCGGTTACATCAGATTGTAAAGAACTATCATGGCTTCCTACCGAAAACATCATGAATACTTCAATCATTTTCGGACATATTGTTTTAAGACTTGGATATTTAGTTTGTATAATCTCAGCTAATTCTAATCGAGAGAGTGGTTCTACATTTATTTGGGTTAAGTGTTTTTGTAACAGTGTACTAGAGTTGGACATTTTCTTTTGAAATCCGTAATTTGTTACGGTTATTCTGAAACAAAAGTAGATTCTGTCAATATAAACCTAATTAAATATAAATATATTATAACCCTGAGGCCAATCATGGCGCAGCGGCACGAGGTGTGATTGTAAAACCGACTGGTTATGGGTTCGATCCTCACTCGAGGAGATGAAATATTTACTTAAATTTATATTTCTATTTCTTTGCTCTGGTGTCGAGATTAAGCGCGGCGTTGAGTTCTGCCACTCAACACGCAATGCCTCCAGAATTCGGCACAAAGTAGGGAACGGAGTGTCTTAACACTAGGTTCCCTCTGCCTACCCTGCTGTGTGCGGGATACAGCGTGAAGCTGATTTTTATTATATTTTTAACTTACCTCTGTGTAACAAACAATTGAAAACCAGGTGTGACAGGTAACGCGTCTCTGTAGCCCGGTACACAAAGTGTATTTCTTTCTAATAAGGAACTTAATGTTGACGCTACATCTAAAGCTGCACAGTCTATATCTTCTAGTAAAAGCCAGTGCCCGTTTTGTACTGCCTTTAGAGAAAATATTAAAAATTCTTAATACCTGCATAATTTAAGCTGTATGAGCACATTTACTCATATAATAAAAATTGATATTGTAATTATCAAAGTTAAGTTTATTCAAACAATTAACAAAATGTTCAGTTTCATATTTATGAAAAGAGAATGTATAAAATTAAAAGATATTGACTTTAATTGTATGTACTAGTACACATTACATAAATAGCACATTTTAAAAATATATAAATCGTCCTGCACGAATTTGTGACTTACACACAAAAAACATGAAAAATTTACTTTCAATTTTAGGCAAGGACGTCATTCTTGCCTAAAATTGAAAGTAAATTTTACATATATAAAATATTTACCTCAGTGAGAACTCCAGGTGTCCATATAAATTCGCCAGGCACGTCTGTACATTGATGTGAACCTAACAACATTCTGGAATCAGTTTGATCACCTAGCTGGACCTTCTTGAAGGCAGTCCCCTTACGTCCAGTTATAGCTGCTAGGTGTTCCACTAGTGATGTCTTGCCCGAACCCACTGGACCCATTAGGGATAGAGCTTGCCCTTTGAACAAAATTATAAATTATTATATAATTATATAAAGCAAATAAAACACTGAGTTCTATAAAACTGTACTCTATAAAAGCCAATATAATTAAAACGAAAGAGATTTTGCCAAGAAGTGTTTCTTTCAAACAAAATAAATAATAAAATTATTGTTGTAAAATTAAACGCCATTTGAAGAATGACCCATGCAGACATAAACCTATCAAAGAAATCGAGTCGTAGGTATTGGCGGCAAAGTTCAAAGTTGTTTAACTTTAAGCATATTTTTGTAATAGTATGTGTTTATATTATTGGTATACAAGTATGAATAAACATCGTGAAATTAAAAAAAAATCCTACATCTAAACTGTTAAGGTATTTTGATTAATTTGTGGGTTTAAAATATTTTACCCTATATGCTGTTCTAGAAAAAGGAGCGCTGACGCTTCCACCCTGTATAATATGGCTTACCTGATGCAACAGCAAGAGCAAGGCTTCTCAAATTATTGATAGTTGACTTTACTGGCACCAGATGCCCTGCTTGGCTATTATCTTTATCATATATTGGAAGTAATATTCCATCAATATTAACAACATTACTATTGTTCAAATTTAATTCATTGACATTTCCATCAATTATATACATCTCTTTAGTCAAAGGAATGTGTTTGATTTCATCTTGCTGTGTCAAACTTAAATTTGCTGATAATATTTTTGTTTGACCTTCTGTCATATTTGTTATTACTGCCATACATTCTTTAACCTTCCTGTAAAAATCGTATAAGAAATCTTTAATTGTTGTATTATTAAGGAATAAGTTATGGATGATAAATATGTGTAGGGTAATATTAAATAGATCCTATTGTTTTTGTAAAAAGATTGAAAGGAGGCACACCTTCTTACCACCACCATCTCCTGGATTTGAATTCACAATATCACCTCTTGAAATACATTCAAGTGCAGCCTTTTAAGCTATGTATTCTTATTGAGGTACATCAAAATTTTTAATTTTTTGTCAAATAAAATATGTTTGTCATTTGTTAATTGTAAAAACATTATAAAATCAACCTATTGTTATTGTGTAAATATTAAAAATGGATATCCCTGGGCAGACAAGGTGGTGCAACTCAGTAAGGGGGCAAACAGTGGCTGTGTTGGCACCTTTATGACCAAATTTATTCATGTATCATGATTTTAAGGAAATATTAATATTTCATTAATGAAAATATTAAATTATTATTGTTTTGAATTACTTTTTTTTAAAATAATTGTTATTAGGTAAGTGAATGAGACCTTTTTATAAATAATTAGGTAGTAAGTAATAATACTAAAAATAAATAAAATATGTAATAAAATATAATTACCATCTTATTTCAGCATTTTCATGGTTACTAAAATTTACTATAAACTTGGTCCAATCCCATTTTAAAGATAGTTCATTAGGCAATTTGTTAAGCAAAGAGTAACAGCATGAGACTATATGATAATCAGTTATTTTTTGACGACAATCTAATAATCTTCGCTTTTTGGGTGCCACATTATAAGAATCTTCATGATGTATAAATATTTCATAAGGAGGTATTGCATTTATTTGTAAATATTTGAGGGCATATCTGAAACATCATAATAAAGCTTTTTTAAGGGCAGAATATTTATTAATAAAATATATGCTGCAGTAGATAACTGAAAATATTTAATAAAATAACAATACATGTTATTTTAACATAATAAATATGTATGTAAAAAGTATTTATACATACTGCAATATATCTGGATGGTCACTCAACAATGCTAAAACTATTGAGTACTCCAAATGATGTGTTTTTTCTAGATCAGTACATTGGTCATAATTTGTGCTAGAAAATACAGGTTTTAAAGGGATCTTTAAAGACACTAATCCCAAGAGGATATTTGACAAATATTTTTTAAATAGCACCACATCATCAAAATTCAATATAAAGTCAGCTAATTTATCTATTACATCTGCAATTTCATTACCATTATTGTTCAAAGAGTTCTGAAAATAAATAAATAAAATTAAATATATATTAACTTTGCAAATATAAAATAAGTTTCATCAAAGTAAAATAATATAAGAAATATATTAATTTCCTATATTATAATAAGCACTAACCACAACATGTTGGCATGTTGCTACTAAGTCCGAATTAGTCGATTCTAGTTCAATATTTTTTAGCGCCGCAATGATTTTCTCGTACATTTTGAAGATTTACTTTAGATTTATTTTATTTAATTAGTAATTAGTAAAATAATAATTAAAAGAAAACAACAACATCATAGCCGGCACAAATAACGTGTTTTTCACGTGCTTGTCGCAAATGACAGTGACATACACAATAACAGAACATTACAGTCACACTGACATTTGACAACCAATCAACAAAAAAAATCTTCCTAAGCAGCTACAGGAAAGTTGTACCGTAAAATGAGGTGGTGGTGATAAAGGAAAACCAATTAGCATACTAGAATCGGCGGACGATTATGCCGGCTTTAAAATACTCTTGTTGATATGGTGCAATTTTCCTGATTCTAATAATGATGAGCTGGCACGTTCGAAAGGCATAAGCAAAGAACAGAATAGCAATAATAAGATATCTTTATTTACTATGGTCAGTTTGTTTTTACTATTTTATGTGCGACTGACACAAATATCTCTAAAAACACTTCATTTATTCTCAGATGGCATCAGAAATAGTCTGTTTCTGTCAATTGGCGGTAATTGGCTGAGATGTCATATGCCGGCTATACGACAATGAAGAAATATGTTAAGTACTAGTGATTTTACGCTAAATGAGGAACATGATCCAGCTATTCCATTTCGGCATTGTAACATGTTCCAATTTTCGTTCTGGTTCCGGCTGTTTCGTTTTTAGTGTTCCGTATCTCAAAAGGTAAAAACAGAACACTTATAGGATCACTTTGTAGTCCATCTGTCAATATAATTTACCTCGGGATCGGCTGGAGGTATCAGGCTGAAATGAATATCATATATCTAATATAAAAAATCAAACTTCTAAATCAACACAATCAAAAGATACGTGTATTTAAGCATCGATTATAACAAATAATACAGAACTGAGCTCTGCCGCGTTCGCAATTGAAAAAACAAGACAAATGACGAAGTTTTAAACTGCCGACTAGTCTACTATAGCTATTTTCATAGTATCTTATCTTATAGAATGCTGTTGTGGGGCAATGCTTCCGATATAAATTCAATATTCATTGCAGATATTATAACAGTTGCTTCACAATTTGTATATTATAATATTCTGTTTATCATATATCATTATAATATTCTATTTATGTATATTATAATATTATGTTTATATAATATACAGCATCATAGTAAAATCAAGTAATTTCCGAGTTCATCTTGCAGCTCCATCATTAGACCCTGGTTATCATCTAGCACCAAAGTACTCGTCAATATGAATCACACAAACCTAAATTCGTTGGAATTATGTCGCTTAGCTACAGAGTTTTATGGATAGCACCAAAGTTTTCATTAAGACGAATCATATGAGACCAAGCTCGAAGGAGTAGCGCCGTTTAATTATCGAGTTCCTGTGGCATTTTCCAGCTCCATCATAGGACTCTGGTGACTATCTAGCACCAAAGGACTCATTAAGATGAATCATACAAGTTCAAATTCGATTCGATAACTTAATTACTGAATTCCTAAGGCCACCTTCAAAGTATTAAATGAAATAAAATCCGTCTCACTTTCATTACCCTTTTTGGGTTGGTTGAACAAAAATATGGACTCAAACCGCTATTTTATACTAACGGCCATGTTGAATTTGAGTTTTTTTTAATGTATTGTATTTTATGAGTTAGGCCTTTTCATTTGGTACCCATATTTGTTGGTTATTCTGAAATATGTACGCCGCCATTATATTACAAAAAAAAGTATATATATGATAATGAAGATTTTGTATCCCAGAACCATGTTTTGACCCGAACAAAACATAATTATTAAGTACTAACACAATGATCCAAAATAAAAAAAACTGAATTGGAAAAAGTAAAATCTTAGTAAGATCATTTTTTGTGAATCCTTTAGTAGTTATAATTTTCCTCTCCTACGTGAACAAATGTCAAGAGATTTTGCCGGTCACTTAACATTTTTAACAATCCTAATTTCAGTTATCCTTCTATTTGGCTTCATAATTTTACTGACAAATTAGCTCTCCCCCCCAAACATGTTGATGACATCGTCTTCTTATATAACTCAAACTCTATGGAGGATATAACTAATCGCTTACACGTGCTTAAACAATAATTTGTACTATTTTAACCAGCGTTCTGATCGTGCCTTGGTATTGTATTTAGCAAGGTCCAACTACTGGTTATTACCAAAATAACGTTTAAGTACAAAGTGGTTGAAAAGTTGGGTTTCCAAAAATGGTCGAGTTTCCAATGTAATACTAAATATACGCTTTTGATCCGGTTAAATAGTTTATATTTCCATTGCTTGGCTCTGGTGTCTCTAGCTCTAGCGGTATTATATTTAAACCGAAATATTTTTTTTTTTATATACTAGTAACTTATTTATTATGTAAAAAAATAATATATCAGTTATCGAATAGTCTTATTAGTAAAAAGACTTTATATTTTACTAATAATAGAATTGAGGCCGGTCGTGGCGGCACGAGGTGTGACTGTAAAACCGACTGGTTGTGGGTTCGATCCCCACTCGAGGAGATGAAATATTTACTTAAATTTATATTTCCATTTCTTCGCTCTGGTGTCGAGGTTAAGCGCGGCGCTGAGTTCTGCCACTCAACACGTAATGCCTCCAGAATTCCGCAGAAAGTGGGGAACGGAAAGTCTTAACACTAGGTTCCCTCTGCCTACCCTGCTGTGTGCGGGATACAGCGTGAAGCTGATAAAAAAAAATAATAGAACATCTCTATTGTATCATTTCCAATCTACGTGATATTAGCTTAATAAATCATACTCAACGGGTACTCCTACGATCCATAAAGTAAAAGACAAACAGAAGTGTCAAAATTTAAATATCAACATATGTCAACATTTCAAAAACATAAAAGGGCGCGCAAAAGTTTGTTGTAAAACAAACATTTTAAGTAAAATGTGTTTAAAAAACTATTTATTTCATTATATATAGAAATATCTATTATATCTTTTAATTCCAAATAAAATGGATGATTCACAAAGTTCCGACTTTTTTTCGGAAACAGGAACGAGCATATATGATGTATCAACAGTATCCTTTGGCTATAATTTTACATGTGGTTTTAATAGTATTTTTTATTTAAAAGAAATATTTTTTTAATTATTATTTCTTGCTAAAAATTGTTTTATTTTTTCGTTGCTTACTGGTTCAGTTTTCGAAACTATTGTATAAAATAAAAGATTTTGCTGTCTATTTTAACGACTAAATAAGACCTTGTTATCTTTTCTAACTATATATGAGTATAAAATATATGAATTAGCTTTGTTACCAAATTATCTTGTGCTATGAATGATTTTTTATTATAATATATATATATTCCTTAATTATAATATTTATAAGGTTGATGAGGAATCATATCAAAGTCTTTTTAATAAAATAAAAAGTACAGTAAAAAATGTAAGATCTGAGGAGATATGTAAAACTCTGTTAAGAGATTGTAGAGATTGTGCAAATCAGGTAAAATTAACTTAACAGTTGTAATATTCTTAATATATTTAGCACTTCATTGTTTATTTATTTAGTAGTGTCCATGGTCACTTGGGGAAAATGCATTATTGTCATTTTCACGCTAGTAATTAGTCAGTGTGTTATTGAGTGCTACCACATAATATCTCAAAATTTGATAAAACAATATGATTTTTGTTTCAGAGCTTCAATATTATTATATCCCTATTAGAAGATTCTACCACTGACATAGAAAAAGTATCCAGTTACATAGAAAATGTTGTCCAAATATTACAAATACTATCCACTTTCATAAAAAATATTATTGAAATGATTCCACTTACCTGTTGTACTATTAAAACCTTTCCTACTTGTACAGGATCTATTATAGAATTAGTCTTTTCTCATTGTAAAGATAGGTTATTATATTTTTTTTTATTTCTTATTATATTTTACTTTATATTAATAAGTCATCATAAATCATTTAATAATCTTACTACATATGACATATCTAGTAAGATTATGATTTTTCAAATGAAACTCTTTCATTGGATTATTTGCATTTATTTTAATATTATGTGCTTTCTGGAAACTGCAAGTTTGAAATATTTTGCAGAAGTACAAGAGATGGTATTTAGAATTGCAAAGCGTTCAAAACATCAGGGTTCCAATTAATGTATTATACTAAAATATAGAGTTTTATTTAGAATAATAATTTATATTACTATATAAAATCTTTTCATTTTAGTGAATTTATTTATGAAAATCATCTAACTTTAGTGGAAAAAGAATTGAAGGAATTATTTCGTAGTTGCCATGAACTGCAGTTGACTTATTTAATGACACTACAGAAACATTTTTTATTTGATTTAACCATAAAATATGAACAGGAGATTCTTCTAAAAGGTTACTAATTACATGCATAATACAAAAATATTTTTACAGTGTTTTTTTACATCAAGAAAAATATATTTTAGAAAACGTACAATTTAATGTCAAAATTCTCAAATATCCATTCCTACTACCATCTTATATAAATTAGCTTCATGCTGTATCCCGCACACAACAGGGTAGGTAGAAGACACTTAGTGATAAGACACTCTGTTCCCCACTTTCCGCCGAGTTCTGGAAGCATTGCATGTTGTGTGGCGGAACTCAGCACCGCGCTTTGCCACGACACCAGAGTGAATAAATAAAAATATATAGTAAATAAATATTTCACTATTTCGAGTGGGGATCGAACCCTCAACCAGTCGATTTTACAGTCACACTGTGCCTCTGCGCTATGACTGGCCATCATCTTATATGTTTTTTATTAATATTTTAATAAATATATTTATTATAAATTTGCACATTTATTTAACAATTTCCATAGCTTTAGATATTAATTTGAAAATTGGTGAAATTGTCCAGTCATTAGATGTAAAGACAATGGCTGAACAGTGGAAAGCTTATACTGTAATATGCGAGAAACATTCAGCCTTCTTAATGGATAAAAATATTTATAGCAATTGCAACAGTTATTGACGTCCAGTATATATAAAAATATTACAACAGTCTTGGAGGTAATGTATTAATTTCTTTTTTTAGCTTTGTGCTGTATGTATGAGACATAGCAGAATAACTGGACAATTCCATTCCCCACTCTCCCCCTGAATTCTAGAGGCATATAGTGATATGTGGCAGAACTCAACACCGCACTTTGCCCAATCACCAGAACAAAGAAATTGAAATATCATTTTCTTAGTAGTCAGTCAGTCAGTTAGTCAGTTTGGTCTCTGGTTAACGGAATGATTATATTTATGCTTCCTTCATTTATCTCAAATATAGGCAGAATAGACAGACATTCACTTACTTTTATAATTTCAAACAATGCATGTTGAATGGTAAAAATCAAAATGCTAAAATGAAGATAAGTACTTCCCTCTAAGTGAGGAATGGCCATACATGATAGTGTTTATTTTAGCCTAGCATAAGGAACCTGTTGTCTTAATCACTATGTTCCCCGCAAACTTGGCGAATTTTCGAAACATTACGTATTAAGTGGCGGAACACAACGCCGCATTTTGGCTTGTTTGTTAACAGAGCTAAGAAACGAAAATAAACTATTTCCTTCTAGTGAGAATCACCCCCAGCTGTCGCGTTCTCTTTCATACTGCGCCACATTAGCCTAGTTGGTTAATTTAAAATATCACTTAATATATTTCAGGCAGAAGAGAAAGATAAAATCATTGTGAGATCTTTGAAAGTGGCAAGTTTTTCCTTGAAAATTTTATTAAGAATATCCATTATATTTAAAGGAGCTAAAAATGTTGATTTTGATTGCATTATTCAACTGCTGTGTTCTATAAAGTTGTAAGTATTTTATATGGCTAATTGAAAGTATATCAGTTGGAATGTTTAGTGGTACAAACAACATCATTGTCATCAGCTTAACACTGTATCCCGCACAGAGTAGGTTGGGCAGAGGGTCAAGACACTCCATTCCCCCACGCATCACCGATATTTTGCCTACGTACCAGAGCGAAGTAATGAAAATATTAATAAACAATAATTCATTCCCACAAGTGGAAATCAAATCCACAACCGTCGCGTTACAGTCACGGGCATGTGCCTTTGCGCTACGACTTATTATTCTTGTTGTTTCTGCAGACAGAGAGAGCATAGTGTTTAGATACTCCATTTTTCACTTTCCGTCTAAATTCACACATTCATAACAATATCGATAATTGTGTTAAAACTCAGATGCTGTCCCACTGCACTGAGATGGTCTCACTACTTTAGCAAAATATTAAAAATATGAACATTCCATCAAAATTTATAGTTGATAGTGTGTATTCTCTTCTTGTTTTAATAAAAAATATATTTTGCGGAATTTGGAGAATAGAAGAGTCTGAGTGTCTTGCCTGCGTTGCTTGATACGGTATACGGCATCAAACTAAAAAAAAAAAAATATTTTTTTTGTTCCAGATGCGATAGTAATTATCATGAATTATTGTCAAATAAATCCTCTGAAATTTCAAGCTTGATGTATGGACATCTGTCGCCGCCATCTGACGCTTTGATATTACAACTTGTAAATGAAGAAGAATTTATAAAAGTAAGAAATCAATAATATTATGTGGACATTTTTATTAAGTTGTCTTTAAAAAATAGCATTAAAATTTCTTGGTATTGTCAGTCAGTCATTTGCATATAAATACTTTGCACAACTATATAGAAATGTATCAGTGTGATCAGTGTAAATAGTAAGATATTAGAACAAGTGAATGAAGTGGTATACTTGGGAAGTATGTTCAGTAGAGATGGAAGATACGAGATGGATGTGGAAAGGCGTATTGCTGCCGGTAACAAGGTTAACGGAGCCTTAGCTGCATTGATGAGACGGCGAAACGTCAGCACAGCTGCGCGTTTGGCCGTACACAATGCAGTGTCGGTACAGACGCTGTTATACGGCAGCGAAACGTGGGTATTACAGAAGAAGAATGGTTTGGGCACGGCGAACGAATGAGTGATGAAAGAATGGCAAAGAACATTTATGATGGAAATCACTTTTCCATCATAAATCGACTTCTTCTGCGGTAAGAGAGGTAGGGGGAGACCTCGGTTGACCTTCGAAAATACAGTATCAAAGATACTGGAGGAAGGATACGTAAAAAATATGAGGACCCCCCGGAGGGCATGTATGAAGAGGTTGATGACAGTGGACGAGGCGAAAGGTATGTAGAGACCGTAGCGTTTGGCGCTCCGTTCTCTCTGACTACCCCGCAAGGGATAAAGCGTGAAGCTAAGTTAAGTTAAAAATAAATAATTCTTAGTGTTATTCTACACGTAGAAAAAAATGTTTTTCTGTAAACATATAAAATTTAACGTAGCGCGATTTGAACCCGCTCCCGGATACTGCCCAGTCGTCTCTTGGACTATGTCTAAGAACGGGTTCAAATTTTATATATTTTCTGAAAAGTATAATTGTAAAATATATTTTTTACTTATTTCAGAATATTCTTTCTATGAACCAAAGCGATTTTAAGCAAAGCAAATACTTGGAATACATTTTGATGTTAATATCAATAATGAAGGTGATGATGAAATCGCAAAAAAATACTTACGGAGTAAAGAACAAGATTATAGATCGAGTTTTCGATATTATAAAAAAATGTATGTAAATAATATGTAATATAATCGTTATTATTAGTTTATTTTACCTCACGTTGTATCCCGTGCACAGCCGAATAGCCAGAGGGAATCTAGTGTTAAGACACTCCGTCCTCTATTTTCTGCCGAATTCTGGAGGATTCATTGCATGTTGAGTGATGGAACTCAATGCCGCGATTCGCCTCGACACCAGAACGAGGAAATGAAAATATTATATATTTCATTTAATATTGTGGGAATCGAACCCACAACTTTTTGCGGTTACAGTCACACTTTGCGCCTATACGCCATTACTGGCCTCAAGGTTCCGACAGTAATCAACAAATCCTTCTATGCATTTTTTTAATTCGTTTTCGACACATTGAGAAAATTAAAATATTTAGAAACTAGCGACGCGGCTTTACTCACTTTAACTTATTTTTACAATACATTATTACAAACAAATTATACAAATACTTTACATAAATTGTAACTTATGTATGATTCTGATATAAAAGGTTTCATCATACTTTGTTCAGTAGTTTTTGAGTGAAAGTGGAACAAACATCCGTCCTTACAAACTTTAACATTTAAAATTATGTTAAAATATACAAAAAAAAATCTAATAAACAATAAATTGTAAAAAGCTTATATTGCGACATGTAGAACTCGACATATAAAGATGTATTGCTTTTGGTATTGAACTACTGGCTAGAGGGCTTGAACGGTTTTTATGTATCCAAATAATATTCTTTCATTTTCCCATTGTAAGTAAATATCGTGGCACAGTTGCGACATGCTTGTCTAAACATAAAGATTGTGACTTCAAATATAATCTAAATGATTATTCCGATTTTTATAATATAATTTGTTCCCAGCCTGCTTAGCAAAAATGTAACTTTCTGTTATATCACTCAATAAGAAATTTCTTTAAATGAAAGCTAAAGCAGCAGATTTGAGTTTAGGATTTTTCAACGAAAAGTCCAGAAGGCTGAATTTCAGAACGGCCACGACTCGTCAAGCATACTATATCAATTGATGTATCAAGGAATACCACCAATGTATACATATATAGGAAAAAATAATAAAACCCTCAATTGTTCCCAGGTCACGTTTGGTTTAATATTGGATTAAAATTTATATCTGTAGAAAATTCCAAGTCCAATAGCTTATATGAACATTTATTAGTTCATACTGCAGCTTTTGTATCAACGTTTACTTCTGAAGAATATGTTTTAGTTGAAAATATATTTATTGAATCTATTTTGGCAACTGACGTTTATGCTTCTATTTTTTCTGCTAATTTATGGCTGTTATTGTGCAGGTAAGTTTTGAAGTATATGTTGCTTCTTCGATTTGAAAAAAATATTTTATTTTCATTTCAGATCATCATTTCATTTGAGGCCAGTCGTGGCGCAGGGGCACAAAGTGTGACTGCAAAGCCGACGGGTTGTGGGTTCGATCCCCACTCGAGGAGATGAAATATTTACTTAAATTTATATTTCCATTTCTTCGCTCTGGTGTCGAGGCAAAGCTCGGCGTTGATTTCTGCCACTAAACACGCAATGCTTCGAATTCGGCAGAAAGTGGATAAC
Source organism: Heliconius himera (assembly GCA_021202915.1). Taxonomy (NCBI): domain Eukaryota; kingdom Metazoa; phylum Arthropoda; class Insecta; order Lepidoptera; family Nymphalidae; genus Heliconius; species Heliconius himera. The sequence continues at coordinate 313,121 of JAJHJA010000208.1, forward strand.
GAAGTGTCTTAACACTAGGTTTCCTCTGCCTACCTTGCTGTCTGCGGGATACATCGTGAAGCCGATTTATTTTATTTTTTTTGAGTAAAATTGGTATAAACAAATTGCTTACTTTTTCGAAAAAAAATGGTTTTTATTCTTTAATTGTATGTTACAATTAAAGAGTGAAAACCATTTTTTTCATATTTCATTTCAATTAATAATAAAATTAACTTTGTCTTAGGATGGGACCAAATCAGTTTCATATAAATACTTTGCATAACTTAATGAAAATGTATCAAGTATTAGAGGTTCATACTACCTTCCCTTCATCACCTCAAGAAATTCATTTAAAATACACAATAAAACAACTATTCACAACTCTTAAATATAATGAAAAATTGGCAATATATAAAACGTATAATATACAAGAAGATAAAAATTTAGGCATTTGGTGTGCATTGAAAATAAATAATTTGCCGGAAAATCTTGCAATTATTGCGGAAAAGATGGTGATCGAAAATTTATTACAAATATTTAGGGATGTGTGTGAAAATCAGCGAAATATTGATAAATTGGTATGTTATTTTAATATTAAATAGCTTTTTTTAAATTCACGCTCGTAGCAGGGTAGGTATATAAAAAGAAAATTGAGGCCAGCGTGGCGCAGTGGCACAAGTGTGTGACTGCGAACGCGACAGGTTGAGAATTCGATACCCACTCGAGAAAATGATATATTTTATATTTTAATTTTTTCGCTCTGGTAACGAGACAAAGCGCGGCGTTGAGTTCCGCCACTCAACATGCAATGCCTTCACAATTCGGCGGAAAAAGACCTTTCCCTTTTTCCGCCGAATTCTTGAGAGTCTTAAAGGAACTGAATGTTTTAACACCAAGTTTACAAGACCAGGGGTTCCCTTTACTTTATTATGTGTGGGTTACAGCGTGAAGCTAAAAAGAATTAAATAAATTAAGTTTTTTTTAATATTGTTATTTTTACAATCTTTCCATAGTTTTCATTGTATTTCTTTCAGGTTAAACATATGCAATTGGCGTCTACTTGTGTATTTGTGGAACATTATTCAGAATTAGAAGATTTCTTAACATCACTATGGTCAAAATTTTGTGTTTCTTGTAATGATGTGGTACAGAAATTTCAAAACTTGAGTTCTATGGGACAGCTCACATTCTTAAGAAATTTAACTTACTTAACTAGTCAATATAAAAATAAGTTTTATAAAAGTAATAATGTGTTACAGGTGAGCCTTTATTTCTATGTTTTAAAATTTTTTTTTAGCTTTTATTTTTTCTATTTTATTATAATTCCTGCGTTATATAAGATACGCATATAAAACCTACTTTTATATGTAAATAGTTTAGTGTTTTATATATTTTTGTTGTACATTCTCTAAGTCTAAGACGATTGATTGCGTTTGAGCGTAAACGCGTCGATTGTGACTTCAATTTACACTCGGGGAATTAATTATTTTCATTTCTTCACTTTGGTGAGAAGACAGCATGGCGTTGAGTTCCTCTACTCAATACGCTATTTCTTGAAAATTGGGCGTAGCGTGGTGACGGAGTGTGTTATCACTAGGTGCCCTCTGCCTATCCCTGTTATAAGCGGAATACTATGTGAAGCTAAACAATATTTTATATCATACATAAAAAAAATTTAACCGCCATTATACTATTATGCATGTTTTACAGATACTGAACGTGATGTCTAAATTGTTACAATTAAAAAATGCTGAATTATCGATAATTTTATTCGAAACGTTTTGTGAATTGATATACCACAGCGAATACGAGAGTAACTTAGAAGATCTCTTAATAAACAATCTTAGAAATTTTTCAAATGAATGTGACATTCAAAGGCAAATATTCACAACTTTATTAACGAATAAAGATTTATACGACTTCATTTTACCGATTTTTCTTAAAAATCCATTATTAGCACAGATTAGAAGCCATTTTGATGTATTTAAAGAGGAACATCGAGATATTGTAAAGTGGCAAGAGAATTTGGAAATAGCCTCAGATTATCATTTTAAACACAAATGTATAGAAAATACAATGTCTGAAGTAAATTCTACAAATAACTTTGAAATGGATTTTGAATGTTTATTTGAAGACGAGCCTGCCAGTAAAAAAGCTAAATTAGATAATAATATTGAAGATATAATATGTGCTTTAGAAAGAAATGTAGTTCAACTCAGTGAAATAAAAGACAATGTGCTTCGTACCGAATATAAGGATAGATTAGAAAATGTGTGTGAAAAAATAAGAAATATAGTTTCTTAATTTATATATTTTTGTTTTATTTTTATTTATCGCTTTTTCTCCTATGGCAAGGCTATAACACTCCATTCTCCACCTTCTGGACCTAGACATTTCGTGTTGAGTGAAGGGACTCATCGTCGCACTTTATGTTTGCACGGAAGTGAAATTACTTCTTTTCTCTGAATAGACTCAAATTCACAAACATCGCGTCAGTGGCGTAACGGGCGCAACTCGCGCCCGGTGCAAAATATCTTTTCAGCGCCCCCCAGACGAACATTTTTGCAGTTTTGCAGACCTTTTGGCGCCCCTTTGTGAGTAGCGCCCGGGGCATGATGAACCCCCCTGCCTCCCCCTCACTACGCCACTGCATCGCGTTTGGAATCGGACGTCGACTCACTGTATCATGGTGGAAATTTGTTGTTATTATTAATTTATTATGAATAAAGATATTTGTCTCTAAATATTGTTTTTTAGCTCCATGCTGTATCCCGCATCTTAAAGGTTAAGCAGAGGGAACTTAGTGTTAAGACACTCCGTTCTCCCCTTTCCGCCAAAACTGCCAGGCAAATGGCGGAATTCAATACCGCGCTTTTGTTTTAGTACCACGAAGAGATGATTATTTATTAATAATTATTAATTCCACCGAGTAGAAATCAAACCCACAACTGTTGCATCACAGTCACATGCTTGCATGGATGTATGTTTCCCTGCGACACGACGAAAATATCTTTGTATACAAAAAACACCTTAGCATTACCATCAGCCACGTTCCATTCTCTCTATATATTTTTCAAAAGATTTCGGCCTGTATAGGACTATCATCAATATATTTCTAAATCGTACATCGAAGATGACACAAGCACAATTTCTAATTTGGTCAAATAGAGAGGAGCCTCCCCGGTCAAAGGATTTAAACAGCCTCTTTAAAGCTCTGATCCTCCACATTCTACTCTAACTATCCATGAAATGCTAATAGTTTCTTCTCTATCAAGACGAATCTAGTGACCCCAAACTTATTTAATAATTTTGTTTTTAATAATTAAGGCCCAAACTTATTTAATAATTAAGGTTTTAATAGTAATCTTTCCAAAGTTTCATCCCGATGATCAGACCATCTCGATTATCGGTACTCCATTCATTGTATTGTCAACAATGTATAATTGCAGTTTATTTCACTCTTTTCCGCAAACAGCAGGGTGTGCAGTGGGAATCTAGTCTAAAGATACTTTGTTCCCCATTTTCGGGCCAATTTTAGAGGCATTGTGTGATGAGTGGCGAAACTCAACGCTGCTTTTTGCCCCGACACAAGAGTGAAAGCGAAAGAATAAATTTTGTGGAGGTGGCTGTAATTATAAGATTGAAAACATAGATTGAAACTAAAGCAGCCTTTATTGAACTCCATTTCTATCTATGTAATTTTTATTAGTTTAGATAAGAAACAAAATATAATATTTTTTAGTTTTTCAGTTTATTTCTGACACCTTTATGGATATCTTAATATGCAAATAAAAATGTCATTGGTAAGTTTTGACATTTTATTTTGTTTTTACGCAGGTATACTAATTATAAATAATTATTTATTTTTTAAAAATTATATAAACAGTTAAAAAACATAGAAGCACAATAAAACAAAAAAAATATTTCACATTTATATTTATTGTTGTGTTAAAAAAATTTTTACAAATAAGTGTAATGCAATAATCATAACCATACATCGTTGGTATTACACTGCCAAATGACATATGACACGTGATACGAAGGAAGAAATGGTTCAAGTGAAAGAATTCGCATTTGGCCGTGTAATACCAAACGCTAATATAACTTAAAATATTTAATTGATACTCGGAGGTAATAAGAGCAGTATCAACCGCCGAACGGCAAACAACAATATATATATATATATATATAAATATAATATCGTCGGTCCCGAGGTAAAATATCGAAACTGAAAGATTGCAAATATATATGATTGTTGTTTTGAACTATTAATAAGGATATTTTTTTAATTATACACACGTTAAAAAGTAATAAACAACGATTTTTAATACTTTTGAAAAAAATCTTATTAAAAATACTTTTTTTATTACTCCGAAAGACCAATAAAAAAAAACATTTGCGACTTTTCACTTTCGATACTTCACCTTGGGACCGTCGATATATTTCATACAATAATGTACCTAACACTCGTCGGAACTATCCTAGTTAATATTCCATATTGTGATGTCGCCTTTAATAATAATACGTTTACTTAAAATTGGCTAGCTAAATAATAAAAAATACAAATAGAAAATTATTGCTCGAACGCCCGTTCAGGCGCGAAATGAAACGACTTAGCTGTCTAAATAAATTAAAGAGTAAAACGCGTTGACAGACAAACTAATTTTACGGTTTAAAACTTACATTTTATTATTATGAATATAAAATTTTATACATACGATACGTACGCTTCCGTTTCCGTTTCCACGTTAACATTCACACGTCGGCGCCACGTGAGCGAGCCGATTAAAAAAATATTCCTATGATTAGGGCTAATAATTAATAATATCTTTTCAATAGTTTTTTTTTTAAATATTTAAAAAAGATAGGTCATATTCATAAATAATGATACTTAGAAGAGTAATAAAGTTATTTTTTTTTTCTTGGAACAACGTCGCCTCGCGCACGTGGTCAGCGCGTACGCGTCACACTACAAAGTAAAAAATACATTTCCGAGGCACCTTATTAATTATTAATGTATGAAATTGAAAATCTACGTATTTGTGCGCCATCCGTGACTTAATATAAAATATGAACGCTTTTAGAACTTTCTTTTTTTCTTTATTCGCATTTAGGTAATTTTAATAATGTAATATTGCGTTTGGAATGGTTGGAAGAAGTGAACTACTTGGCAGTAATTAGTTTCATAAGACGCACTAACATCACTTACAACTTTAACAAGCAAAACTACGAACTGGTATTATTTACACGAGTAAGTAAACGTGCTATAGAGAAATACACGAAAAATTGTACGGCAAATACGTCGTTGCGATACCGTTACGCCGTTCAAATGGAATTATTACAATCGAAATCCGTTACAATAAAAGCTTACATCGACACTAATAATTGCGTTAAATGTTCTGAGGTGAACGAGCACTCCGCGTGAGATACCGATACGAATACAAAAACTTACGTACAAAATATTAATTTCTTAGGCCAACGATGAATATATATAAATAAGAGATGCCGCTACCCGGTGTGTACGACACCTGTAACGACACTACCGCTTAAACTAAAAGTCTTGGCACAAACAAAACGTCAATCGTCAGATGGCGGCGCCGTCGCGGGCCGACCGTATAAATTACATAAATAAATCTATTTCTAGATACCCTCAGAACAGTTAATAACGTATTTATATAAAATTCAGTTCTTTATAGCATTATTTGGCATCTATCACCAATATCGTTAGACTACGCGACACACGGTATGGTATACGAAGGTGAGAATACCTAACCCGTTGCGTCTCCGAACGTAATTCGTTACAAATCGTGCGTAACGCACGTCTAATAATAAAATCCCTGCCGAACCTAAATTTCCTCCGGATCACACACACTGCGGTCGTGTTCCGCCTGTCCCCGGTATTCCGCGTTTGTCCGCGCTGTCACACATTTTTACGCGCTTTTCCGCACTGTCACACGCTTTTCCGCGCTGTCACGCGCTAGTCCGCGCTGTCACGCGCTTGTCCGCACTGTCACGCGGTGTCCTGCACTATCCCGCGCTCAAACCGAAACTAAATGGGTCGAACTAATTCGAAGCTGTACACGAAACGGCCTAATTCTCAACTAAGGGTAAAAACGTATTATTGTATTTGAGCGTCGTCCGTGTGTTTTGAGCCTAAACGCTGTAAATTGTAAAAGCCCGGAATGGAACTCACAATCGCCTTGCGAGAGACCGAACGCGTTATTATCCTAAGGATGTGCCTATATCAGCGAAGGTCCGTCGACGACTTATTTACGAACTGTTATTATTTTAACCTACCGTACGCTAAATATATTTAGAAAAATTGTAGGCAGTCTAACTAAATGTATTGTCGAGGGGTAACAAAACTGCACACGCCCATTTGTACACTTAAAAAAAAGTGAAATTCACCTTTATTTTTTAATTTTCAAATATATATTTAAAAAAAAAATGATTGGTGACCTTTTACGTTTTAATTAAACGTCGCGTACAGTTTTTTCACCCTCGTGTCGAGTACCGTTACTTATCGGCTACATAGTAGTGTAGTAGTGGGTTTCTTAAACAGTAAACAGTACTGTATACAAATCCTATATGACGCGAGTGTCGCACACGCAATCAGTACAACTAACTATATGAACGAATGTATGAAACATGATAAATTTTGAAGTATTGGATTGAAGTGAGATAATATGGCTTTTCAATAGGAAACCGCCATTGCTCTACGTTACAAAGTTTCAAGTATAGCTTGTTCTTATAAGTAATTTGATATAGCGTTCCGAAAGTACCAGCTGAGCACTAATCACTTTGCCAGTGTCACATTGTATGGAAAACACACGAAAGAGGTGAAAAAGAGACAGTGCCCCATATTAGAGGGACCAATGTCTTAAAAATAAGTTTCAGTAAAATTAAATGGTTTGACAGATGAGATTGCGAGGGATGAGTCGACACGTGGCCGCGACCACGACTTTCTGACATTACACACTAAATGTTCCCCTAAGTGGGAATACTTCGTTTCCGATGACAACAACTACCGATTACATTAAACGTATACACGAATTTAGTAATACTTATACATACATTAACAATGAAACGAAGCTACTGTGAATACACTCTTAACAAGATAGTACAAACATGATTGTGGTGAGTCGCGACTGGTGTGTGGTGTGGCGTGTGGCGCGGGGTGCGTGGCGCGTGGCCTGTGGCGCGGCGGCCTATGGCGCGCGGTACAGGGTGTTGTGGCGGTGGCACAGCGGCAGGCTGGCCTGCAGCTGGCTGAGCGTGACATGGCCGTGGCCCAACGTTGCGTGGCCGTGCGCCATGGCACCGTGGCCCAGCGTGGCGTGGCCGTGCGCCATAGCTCCGTGGCCCAGCGTGGCGTGGCCGTGCGCCGCGTGCCCGTGCGCCATGGAGGCGTGGGCCATGGCTCCGTGGCCTAGCGTGGCGTGGGCCATGGCCCCGTGGCCGAGCGTGGCGTGGGCCATGGCGGCGTGCGGGTGCTGGTGCGCGTGTAGGTGTTGCATGGACGCGCTGGTGTGCAGCATTTGCAGCTCGGGCGGCATGTGATATAGACCGGGGGTGTGATGCGCGTGCGGGTGGGGGTGCGCGTGCGGGTGCCGGTGGGGCGGCAGGGAGGGCCGGGCTCAGTACGCGGACGCCTCCTTGTACTCGGAGTTGTCCATGGTGAAGAAGTCCTCCAGCTTCCACTGCAGCGTCTCGAAGGTGGGCCGCTTGAGCGCGTCCTTGTTCCAGCACTCCGTCATGATGTCGTAGAGCGCGGCGGGGCAGTTGGGCGGGCACGGCATGCGGTACCCGTGCTCCACCTGGTGCAGCACCTCCGCGTTGGACATGCCTGGAACACACATTTCAAAATATTACCTTCATATACTACCTATTTATATGTTTTTTAATATAAAATATAAATACTATTCTAGACAATTTTTTAATAAAAATAGTAATCAGTATGTAACTGTAAAAATTCAATAAACCAAAAGTATGACCACCACAATATCTTTTGGATTTTATTACTTATTAGATGGATAAAGGTAGACTAACATAATTTAATATAGAAACCACATTTAATCAAATATTTTTTTTTTAAATAATTCCTCTCCTTTGTGGCAAAGTGCGATAGCGTCTGACTGTAAACAAGATGATTGTGGATTCCATGTGTTTTAATTTCAACGCTCTGATAAAAAAAAACGCAGCGTTAAGTTCTGCAACATCACACAATATCTCCAAGATTTTAAAGAATGTGGAGAATGAAATGTCTTAGCAACAGCTTCCTTCTGTTTACTCCGCTACGTGAAAAAAAACAACGTGACGCTGCCTTTCCTAAAAATAATATATAAAATGTAAAGTAACTAATATGAAATTACCTGGATAGGGTGTCCGTCCGTACGTCACGAGTTCAGTAAGAAGAATACCGAAGGACCATACGTCAGATTTGATAGAGAATTTGCTATAATTGGCCGCTTCGGGAGCTGTCCACTTGATGGGGAACCTAGCGCCCACACGGGCTTCGTATTCATCCTCCTAAATAACAAAAATTATTAATTAATAATTATGTAGAAAAATAATTTTATTTCCTATTAATAAAAAAAGTGTGATCGTCCATGGCGAAGTGGCACAATCGTGTGACTGTAAAACCGACGCTTGTGCTTTCGATTTCCGCTCGGGGCAATTAATTATCTAATATTTTCATTTTCTCTCTATTTGGGCAAAGCGCCACGTTGAGTACGCGGGAAGTGGAGAATGGAGTGTCTATACACTAGGAACTCTACTGCATAATCTGCTATATGCGAGATACAGCGTGAAACTAAAAAAGTAACTAATCTATAATGAACATAATTATGATAATATTCAATAACTTTTTAAACTAGCAATGCACAATATATTTGCATTTTTCAAAAACAATATATAATAAACATAGTATTTTAGAATAACACGCTATGTGTCGGTGTCGTTAAATAAGTCTCGTGTTGACTGAGATCATAAAATCGATATATAGACCGACATTTTATTTCGAACAATGGTTCATTTTAATAATAAAACTTTATAAATAATAGATACATTTAAAATATATATCGTGATAATATAAAAAAAGAAATAATATAAAAGAAAATGACAGTGGACCATATAATTGTCAGCTGATGTAATTATAGGAGTCGACCATCAACCGACGATGGTCGGTTTCCAGGAGGCGTGGGTTCCAATCCCGCTACGTTCAAATTTTTATACGTTTTTTAAATAAGTATTAGTCTGTACGTTTGAATATAAAATAAAAATGTATATATGTGAAACTAAGCAATAGTTTAATTTTACGTTCCCTCTAACTAAGGATAAAAAAATATTATAATAAAGTTTGGTCTTATAATAATTAATACCAAGCAAAAATCAAGAAGTTAAAATTTGAAATGAGTTTAAAATAAAAGATAATACTCCGGTTCTTCATAATAACGCTCATAATTTCATCGAGTAATTATTACGTGACAGTAGTAAATAAAATTTAAATGTTATTTTATAATGTTAGCTGATTATAACAAAATAAATTCATAACTATTATTGTTTTAGTACAAGATTATACTTAAAATCAAATCAGAAACACTTTCTGATTTGATTTTAAGTATAATCAATTAATAAGATCGTTGATTTTCGCGATATGTCTATATTTTAAAAGAAACTCATCACTCGAATTAATCGCGTATATTTTATATATTTGTATAAGGAATGTCCATATTATTTTTATACATTTTTGGGAACCTAAATATTAATCAAAACGCATACACATTCCACACACACAAAAATCAAAAACAAATCGTCCTCCAACACCAGAGGTACAGCGTCCTGAAATATACCTAAAATACCTGAAAACCATCTGAGTGTGCAGCCCCAACTAACGAAACAAACTTTGTAGAGAACTTGTGGTATCTATTAACGGCACTAAATACATTGCGGTATTGGTTTTGCCACCCAGTGTTATTAACCTCAAAGTGAAATGAAGTGAAGCTAGAGTGTTGTGGACAAGACGGCTTTTGCTTGGGTTTCCTTTGCCTTGTTAAGAGTTGTGACGTCTGGGACTGATACTATCGCGATTGGATTTGGCCTTGTGCTGACAATTATTAATTAAAATGGCAGTAAGTGTTGAATAATTTAAATATTAAATTTAATATTTAACGTAATATGCCTTAAATTTGATTTGTTAAACGTCTCATATTTAAAACAATACAAAATTGTTCTAATAATCTAGATGAGTAGCTATTTAAAAAAAAAAAAAAATCTTAATGACATATCCTTTGATATCTGGTTTAAGCTTTATATCGATATAATTACCATAAATGACATCTTAATTAGGTCGAATGGTAGCGCGGCATATAAATATTTATAAAACGGTATGCAGACAGCTGAAATGCCGTGAGAATATAATCATGATATTTGTTAGGCAGATGTTATAGCAAAAAAAAATTCTTTTAAATAAATGTAGTTATAGTACTTAATAAATATATCATTAAAAATGATTTTTTTTAGCTTCACAGCAGGGTAGGCAGAGGGAACTAGTGTTATAACACTTCACGTTCCCCACTTTCCGCCGAGTTTTTGGAGGCATTGAGTGTTGAGTGGTGAAACTCAACGCCGCGCCTTTGCCTCGACACCACAGCGAAGTAATGAAAATATAAATGTAAATAAATATTTTATTTCTTCGAGTGGGGATCGAACCCACAACCAGTCGATTTTTCAGTCACACTTTGTGCCTCTGCGCCACGACTGGCAAAAAAAAAGGATTTATGGAACAATTAATGATATATTTTGTCATCACTATATTGTAGTTAGATGAATAGAACATGGCGTTACGTTAAGTGTTTGAGACAACTAATGTTTGTCATAATCTGTTAAAACGAACTGGAAATTGATTAAAAATATCGGATAAGTATAACTTAATTCTATTCAAAAGTAATAAATAGTTATCATAAAAAAAAACAATACTTCAATGATTGTAGTGAAGTACGCTGATGATGATGATGAGTAAATCATGTCATTGAATATTAAAGCATTAAATATAAATATTTTTTTTTATAAATGGCAACACAATTACTTCGGTTCTTTGTTACCTAAAATATGTACATTTGTGCATAGAAATCCGTTCTATTAGAAAAGCTAATATAAAACTCAGCTCTTCAAAGATTATTTCCAAAAACACAACAAAGAAATAATAACATTATTTATACAACAAACTTTAAGGAAACGTATAAAAAATTCTGAGCGAGACTAGAACCCACTCCTTTTTAAAGCTGTCCAAACACACTGACCACTAAGCCATACATACATTCTTATGAAGCCACGTCGACATTCTTATGCGCTCATTACAATATACTTACCCTTGCTATTAGTGTGGAATGACTCCATAAAAAAAATGATAAAAAATAACAACATTATTACCTTAATAAGTCTAGCAAGACCGAAGTCGGCTATCTTCACGATGTTGGCTTCAGCCACGAGCACGTTCCTCGCGGCCAGGTCGCGGTGTGTATGTAGTTCTGGGACTCCAGATACGCCATACCCGGCGGCTATCTGGGCCCGCCATGTCCGATGAGCGTTTGTAGTTTTAGACCACGACCTTTGCCTATTGGAACATGAATTTATTTTATTAAATTTTAATACTTCACGTTGTATCCCGTGACGCAGCGGCACAAAGTGTGACTGTAAAACCGACTGGTTGTGGGTTCGATCCCCACTCGAGGAGATGAAATATTAACTTAAAATTTATATTTCCATTTCTTCGCTCTGATGTCGAGGTTAAGCGCGGCGTTGAGTTCTGCCACTTAACACGCAATGCCTCCAGAATTCGGCAGAAAGTGGCGAACGGAGTGTCTCAACACTAGGTTCCCTCTGCCTACCCTGCTGTGTGCGGGAATAAAGCGTGAAGCTGTTGTGTCCCCGCATATAGCAGGGTAAGCAGAGAGAATTTTATAAGGCACTCTATATAGTATTAACTATATAGTGTAAAGACACTCTTTTCGCCACTTTCCGCCAATTTTCGAGACTGCATAATGAAATTCAACGCCACGCATTGTCCTGGTACCAGTAAGTGGACGAGTAAGTAAAAATAACTCAATTCAATTCAATTTCCCTCAAGTGGGATCGAAACACACAAACGTCACTTTTAGTGTCAGACGGCCACAATTTTAGTAGTGATGCTAGGACCAAAAAAAAACAGTTAAATAGTTTATATAACATTCTCGAAGTTTTATCTTGATAGGGATAACAAGTAATCGACTTTTGATTGCACATTGAAGTTCATTGAATTGCATTTTGCCCATAAAAAGAAGATTGTTTGGTTTTTCGTAATGACGAAGACGAGTTTGTTGTATACTTTTTCAAAGGAAACTCAAGTCACACACAGTTCGTTTCCTTTTCCTCCCATGGGTAAGAACATCATGTATTTTTGGTCTAATCTAGAATTAATTGTAATAATATAAGGAGCTATAAACCAATTATGCTATATATGATAATGGGATGTTGGCAATGGGAGTTCTTATATAAGTAGTTTTTTGAAACACAAAAAAAATAATATATCAGTGTTTTTATAAATATTTACTTGTATTGCCAATATTGATTGAGTAATATTGAACAACAATAATATAAAATTAAAATATAAATAAAAAAAAACAACAAATAATTTACCTTGTAAATATTCAGAAAGGGAACCATTCTTCATCAATTCAGTGATAATATAAATCGGTTCCTCCAGAGTACAAACAGCGTATAACTGAATGAGCTTGCTGTGCCGAAGTTTCTTCATAATTTGAGCCTCTGCCAAAAAGTCTTTCGGGTCCATCGTGCCCAGATTTGAGGGTCTTGATAGCGACCGGTGTCGTATTATTCCATAAACCTTCCCATACCTCCCCAACTGTCCATGGCCGAGTTTCCCGGACGAATTTCAAAGATAAACGATCATATCTCCCACTGGTCGCGTGTTCTATGCGAGAGTCCCTCTGTCACAGGTTTCTCCACCTGTAAATAAGAGATAACAAAATAAAAATAGCGTATGACTTCAACCGGTTTTGCTATACTGCTATTGGCGAAATATCTGTTGACAATGGACTGTAAAATTACAATTGCTACGGTTCTGTTACTAGCAAAGTCGACAGTTCTAGCAAATTGGCAGGTTGGATATACGTAGGAAATTTTTAATAACAATCAATAATATATTCTGGTATTTATTAGGAACTAGCGACCCGCTCGAGGCTTCGCCCGCTTGTACTTACACAATTAAGGTATAGGTAAAGTTTCAGTAATTTGAAATAAAACACTTATTTTATAGGAATACTGTTGCATGCAATTTTTTATATTCACATAAATTTTTTTATTTATGAACGCAAATAAA